>JANAVB010010199.1:16322368-16546854 GCA_029216955.1 Iris pallida
TCGTCAGATCGAGAAAACTTGCGCCAACAGGATCGTATCATTTTTTGGTCCTGTATGCCAAGTTTGGTCCGATTCTGAGACAGTTGATCGGATCGCTGTTTTGCGGGCCCCACGGTCCAACTCAACTGGCAATTTTGTGCACGGCCCACCGGAATCCAACTTTGGACATACGGTTGGGTTCGTATCGGAAAACCGAACATGTTGACATATAGTTTGATGACTTTAGAGACCATTTACTCTGGCACATTTTTCGGTGCAAAGCGGGCCCAACGACGAACATCGTTTTTACCCAAAATTACCGTTTTGCCCTGTGTCCAGAATTGGACTTAAGGACAGGCAATCCTAGCTAATTTGACTATTCTGAGAATGTTGGTAATGTTTGTTTCAGCTTTCGGAGACAGTTGTGATGACTTGGATTTCGTGGCTTATCAGTTGACTATATTTGTTGGACCTGCGTGCAACCTCCAGGCAAGTATACCTTGTCTCCCTCTACAGTTTTATTAGATGCATTTTGTTTCAGTTTCCAGCTTTTGGATTATTTATGGACATGTGCTTTTCACGTTATTGTCTGTGTAGTTGTTTTTATTGTTTATAGCCGTGTTCATGTTTGGTCTTGTGGTTCCCACTAGGAGTTTCTCGTCAGTACCTTGCTTGAGTCGTGTCATAGAATAAGTACGTGTAATTGAACTGCTAAATCCTTGATATTGTTTCCTTGGCACCAGAGAGTCCACACTCGGGACGAGGGTATTTTTCTTGATCTGTTTACATCCGTGAGTCCACACTCGGGACGAGGATATCGATTATTTGTACCAGAGAGTCCACACTCGGGACGAGGGTGTTGACTTGATTTGACTTGACTTGCACCAGAGGGTCCACACTCGGGACGAGGGTGTTTACATCAGAGAGTCCACACTCGGGACGAGGATGTAGTACTTACACCAGAGAGTCCACACTCGGGACGAGGGTGTCTTGCCGTGAGCTAACCAGAGAGTCCACACTCGGGATGAGGGTTAGTGCTTAGTTCAAACCCGTGAGTCCACTCTCGGGATGAGGATTTGGTTCTTCCATTGATCTCGTGATTATCGTTCATCCGGCAGTTCATTTATACGTGGTTGTTCTAGTGTTCGTGTTCGTGTTCGTATTCGTGTTCGTGTTCGTGTGTTCGTGTTTGTGTTCGTAGTCATTTGTCGTGTTCCTGTTTTTTTGTTTATTTCCTTGCGCATGATAAAACTGTTAGATAGACATGTATATTATGTATCTTGCTATGTCCTCTGAGGACCTAATGATCTTCTCAGGTTTAGCGATTGCATGGAGTTAGCTAGTAGTTCTGGATGGCGGAGGATTTGCGGTTCTTGCGGGATTCAGGTATCGTTATCGTGTTTATTATCCGCTCGTGCTTTACATTCCTTATCATGAGATATCATGTTTCTTGATTCAGTTTAGACTCTTATTATTTCCTTCAGAGTCTTATCGGACATATATGCTAGTGGGCTGCAGACCACGACCCATAGTGTTCATTCATTTTATATTCTTATCGTGGATTGAGATATAGATTTGTTTGCCATAATTTGGCAGTATACCATAGCCTTGACAGCGTTTACGTATTCGAGTCGGGCTGGAGTCCGTTCGATACGTAGCTGGCTTGCTCACGTGCTCGCATCCAAAAAGCGGGTGCGGGTCGTGACACGTTCAAATGCGAGATTCCGTACAGAAGACGAAGAATCCCAAACCGGGGGTAGCATTCCCTCAGAATCTGAAGCAGATGACCCCCACACTGGGGGTAGCCTTCCAGAGGACGATGATCCCTCTGAATTCGATGGCAATTATCTACCTCCTCTACTGAAGATGAAGGACTTGGCCACTCGGAGACAGACAGTATCAGCACCAGTTGTACTACTTATACTCGCATGCTATCTACATGTCACGACCCGCTCCCGAATAATCGGACACGAGTCGGACACGTCCAGCCTTCGTCGTTAGACATGACGAAGTAAGCTGTACCAAACTAGGGAAATCTAACCAGATAATCATAAATGTATAAAATCACAGCATCTATAACGTATCCCAGAAAGATCACCATAATCCACAAATCTAGATATCATAATATACCAGAATCAACATGAATGAAAAGTGCTATGAACTCTAAAGTCAATATCTAAAAGTAAAGCTAAGTAGTCTAAACCTGAAGCCCCAAGCTAAGCCTCATCCTGCTCAGCTAATATCCTGGGCTCTGGCCCATAGAGTAGAACAATGTCCTGCAAGCATACCTGCAACATATCCTATTCAGGAGCGGAGCAAAGTACAGTTCTAGGTAATAAAACATGAACATGAACAGAGTACAGGAGTACAGAAATGAAATACAGGAATAACATGAAAGTACAGGAAATGAGTACAGGAACTATAGTACATGAATGTAAAGTACAGGAACATGTAAAGTACAGGAAATATAATGTACAGGAATGAAACTATAATCCTGTAGTACCGGACATGATAAGTGCACAATATCGAAATACATCTAGTCCATGTGACCGGCTGGGGTGAGTACAGGAGCATGCACAGGAGTACATGAATATGGTACGACTTAGGACCCGCGTGCACAGTACGAGTCCTAAGCTAGGTACAGAGATATGGTAACCGGGATTGGTCACATGGCTAGTGTATTTCCCCATCCGACACTAATAAGTACAAGAGCAAGGGTACAGGAATACAGGAGTACATGAATATCGTGCCATGACGTGTCACAAGAAAGGGTACAGAATGTAAATGTACAAAACCGTAGAAAGTACTTGCCTTTGCTCCGGGAAGATCGAGAATAGGAAAATAGTAGTCTCTATGTCCACCTGAATTTGATAATGTGTACAAGTTGGTTATGGTCTACACAATTAATCCAACTAGATATTTATTCTCTAATCCACAACTATCTATAGTATAAATGTATTAATGCACTAGCCATACACTTTACCAACTAGATATACCACTAACCCACACTCTTTCCTAACTAGGCTTAGATTTCTTGATACTGATTAACTTCCACTATTAATCTTACATAGAAAAGATTATTTATCTTAACATATCAATAGTACTAATTAAACAAGTATACTGCTTGAAGAAAATACATTTGAATAACCTAAAAGAATTTACCACCTTACTTCAACAGCTATAGAATTAATCCAAGGGTATTCCACAACTCATACTCTGGGTCCTAATTTAATTCGAGAAACCCAAGCCGAACCTCCTGCCTATCATGGTTCAACAAAATACTACGCCTGAGGTTTAAGCCTACCCAAGGATTCACCAACACTTGTTCGAAGTTCGAACAAAACTCAGCCACACCCATAGGCTAAGCCCATCTCCACCAAGATCCAGCGTCAACACAACCATACATAGACAACACCACTTGTTCCAGAACTCACCCAAATTGAATTAGACGGCTACCATGCTTACTGCAACAAAATTCCAAAGGAAAGGAACCAGCATTGCTTGCATTAACGACACAAGAAGGAGAGTAGGAACCATACAATTGAATAAATCTATAAAAAATTTCATATGAAAATGTAAGATTGGATTAGTAATCAAAATACATTCCAAGTCCAAACTAGGTCATCGAGGCTTCCAAGAGATACTCCCAAACCAAATCAGTTACAATCAAGAGAAACAAAGAGCAGGAAAACAAAATCTAGAGAAATGTTTTGAAATCAAATACAACTATATTGCAAGGTGGCTGCTACTGAATCATTGGAGCTTCAATATACATATTCAAAGAGGATCACCCCTATTACTGCAATGGTCCAGCCTCTTACACTGAATTCGAACACCTACTCCGGACACGCACCCGTACTCCGATACGAATATCACGAACCTATTCATATGACACGACTGACCCTTCCACGCCGCAACGACCCTGGCCAACACAACCGACACGAGCAAAAGGATCAGACACGACCCCCACCTTCCTGCAACCCGATCACAACCCCGTTCAACCCCAATAATTCTAACTATAAATTAAACAATCAAACTTGAGGAGAGCAGTGCAATACCTGAAGATGACAAGTCCACGAAACTGGGACACAACCACAGAACGGGTACAAGCCTCACGTCCAAACACTGCTACGCCCCTGTTTAGTCATTTCATCAAGCAAGTGGATGGGTGCAGTCATGAACAACCGATCAGAGTCACATTTGAACCAATGGATTTGAAATGTTACTTACCAAAATTGAGGATCGAAACCTGATCTTGAGTTCGTGAATGCCGGAACAACGTCGTGGAAGATGACTGACCGAATTCGAAGTAACGATCGACCAACCAGTTGGACAGAGAGTTCTACCAAAACTTTTATCCGCAAAAATGAGAGGAAATGATCAACAAGGTGATCCCAGAATTTAAGAACACGATTGGAAATTCGAAATTAGCTCAAGACTCGATCGAGGCTTACTGGGCTCGGATCGATCCCAGGGAGGAGATCGACCTAGTCACCGTCGAAAATCGCCTCGGTGGGAGAGTGACCATCGGAAAAGGTCCCCGCAGTCGAGCGCCGCCTGGAAGAGATGCGCCGCCCACGCCCTTCGCCGGAGAAGTCGTCCGACTTCGTCGCCATCGCCAGAATGAGGAGCTAGGGCTGAGCTCGTCGTGGAAGTAGGGATCGTGAGATCGATGAAGGAGTCGCCTGTCGTCGGGAGGGAACCGCCGTGAGGGTGGATCGATGTCGCCGGAGAAGAAGTCTTGTCGCCGTGGTCGTTGAGGGAAAACGCCGATGAAATCGTGGTTTAGAAGAGAGCCATCGCCGCTGTTACCGAGATCTCAAGGACGAAGCCAACTCTCAGTCGCGTCGCCGTCAGGATCGTCGCCGTCGCTGGGTCGAAACCCTAGGTCGGTTACTCGGAGGAAAGGAAAAGAGCACAGAAGAAAAGAATTGGTGGAGAGAATGAGTTTTCTCTCTCCACCACAAAATATAAAGGAAAGAAATGTAAATTTTACAATTTACACCCTCCGCACTAAACTAATTACAGAAGACCCCCCCCCCCCCCCACAAATGGTTTTATTCAATAAAACCCCTTGCCTTTTCATTATTTTAGACTTTTAAGGAAAACAGTTAGAAAAATTAAAAATAAAGAATGGGGACCACTAAGTTTGTTACAACAACTTTTCAAATTTGAAAAGTGGTCCAAAATTAATTTCCTCCAAAACTAAATTACCAAATTTATAAATTAAAACTAATTTATTATTTAAAGCTAATAATATCAATTCTATAATTTTTAGAAATCTAATTATTTATTTTTTAAAAAAAATCGGGAAGTGGAGTTACAATCTACATACATGACGGATGGAGAAAGACCTGAAGAAGTCAGTGATCAGACTAGTAAACGGCTAGAGGGTCTCGAAACAGCATTCGCCAAGATCACTGATATGTTTACCAGCATCATGGCGGTTCAAGTTGTTGGGGCTGTTCCTCCACCTCAACAAAACGTCTCAACCTACGCTAGTCTGGCTCACAGCAACAACCCTCATTCCCTACAAAAGGAGTATCATTCCGTTGTGCCTCCTCCAAATCTTGTAAATGCTGGGGGTGATCCTTTGCCAACAACACCTGACAACCGTTCGGCAGCCGTTTCCCAACACCTGCACAATCAACAAGATGCAATTGACTCTCTAGTCGCTCACCTCGACACCATCTCACACAAAGACGAGTTGTAGAAGATGGGGATATCACAACCGTATCCCCCTGAGTGGGAGAACGCTACTTGCCCTCCTATCTACAAGCCGGTGACGCTGAACTCATTCGACGGTTTGACTTCTCCTCGTCAGCACATGACGTACTTCAACATGCAGACTCTACACTTGACCTGAGATGACCCGTTCCTGTCGAAGCTGTTTATTAGCACCTTGCAGGGGATAGCCTTCGAATGGTTCTACAGTCTGTCTGACGGGTGTATCAATTCATTCAAAGACTTGGAGAGGTTGCTCCTCAACAGGTTTTACGAGAGTGGCATGCATGTTAGTATGTCCACTCTCATCGAGACCAAGCAAAGGAGGACTGAGTCTGTCATCGCCTTCATAGAACGCTTCAGGAGGCTAGCACTGAAGATGCCCTTCGGCATACCAGACTCAGAACTTATGGATACTTGTCAGCATAACTTCCTTCCTACAGTAAAGTTTTGTCTAGGTATACATAAGTATGATACATGGCCCGCTTTCATTGGGGCCGCTGATGCTGCTGAAAACGACGTTCCTAACTTGGAACTACTGGGGTTGAAGACACCCAAATCTGAAGACAAGGGCAAGCATCCTCAAACTATCCCTGTTCGTGGGGGTAAGGGGAAAGAAGTCCTGAAAGTCGACATATCCAAAGGAGCTTCCAATTCTCAGGGTGCCTCCAACAAGCCTAAGGAGACCTTCTCCTTCGACAAGATGATGTTATTACCATCTTTCACACATTGACGAAGGGTAATATGCTGACATTGCCTCCACTACGGCGTCCTGCAGAGGCGAGCCAACTCAATGATCCCAAGTACTGTCTCTATCATCAGTACGTGCATCACTCCACCAAGGACTGTATCGTCCTGAAGAAGAAGATACAACAGCTCATCGACAGCCAAGTGATCAACCTCGAAGCTGAAGACAAGGTCGTATCTGCTAACATGATCTCTCTTCAGTTTGGCGACTTTCCTCCTACAGAAGTCCAGATGGCGTGGTCCCAATCCCCAAGGCGATGATGGAAGTCGTCAATCTACCACCAGCTCACAACTCGACCTTGGTCCCACTCACAACTAGACGTGGTGAGATTATGTGGGTCCATCCGGACCTTGTCCAAGAAGTGACGCAGGGGGTAGCACCAAGAAATTCAAGCCACGCCATATGGTATCCCCCCCATCTACGAGGTTCTATCTGGCGAGACGCGATCGGGGAAGACTTATCTTCGGACGTACGATCCCACACAAGAATAAGTACTACCTTCTCAAGCTTCTGCTGCCCCCACAAGCTCAGAAGCCGGCCCGTCCAAGCCTCAGGCCACGGACAAATCCAAGCAGAAGGAGACGCGATTTAACAAAACTCTAAAAGCTCCAGCTCCCGAAGGCATGGATCGACCCTACAACTTTGACATACTAGCTCAACTAGCCAATACACCTGCCAGGTTATCTCTGTTCGATCTATTGCGACTCTCGAAAGAAATACGGAATGCCTTAAGTGGGGTATTGCTACATGCCGACTCTTACCTCGCTGAAGTCAAAGCTCCCGCTGAAGATCCTGTCTCCTGCCCTCACTGCCACAGTACTATGGAAGTGGTGTCCAACATCACCTTCTCACAAGAGGACATGTTACTAAAAAATAATAGTCATGATAGACCCCTATACTATACAGGGTATATCGGGGCGATCAAGGTGGACCGCATGCACATCGATCCAGGATCCTCCCTCAGCATCATTCCTAGAAGTTTGCTTCAAATCCTGGGAATTCCTCTGCACAAGCTATCCGCAACCAACACAACCATCATGGCTTTCAATGCTGGTCGAAGCCATCCGCTGGACAAGATCCATCTCAAATGCCAGATCGGTGATCTCCGAACGGAGGTTTTCTGCTATGTGATCGACGCCAACGTATCCTACAACGTCTTGTTGGGATGTTCATGGATACATGAGAACATGATCGTCCCTTCCATACTTCACCAGTACTTCAAGTACGTCAACAACGACGGTGTCATGAAGACAGAGTTTGCCGATATCGATCCTTTCAAGGGCATCGAAGCTTACTATGGAGATTCGGTGCTTTACCAATCTCAATCCCCCTAGGATGACGGCAATGAAGCTGAAATGAAGCTGAAGCAACTCCATCCCCCAACAATGGCCCCCCGATTATCCGAGTCAAAAGACGTACTACTCCAAAAAGTACCCGAAGCCTCTCACAATCTGGGTGAAAAATAAGAACCCCGACAAGGTCGAGCCACTGACCATCACTCTCAGCAAGACACCCCAGGAGGAACCTACGGATACCCGTCCTCCCAATCCTGAAGAATTACCCTACGTGGTGAACTCGGCCAAGACTGTGGCTCCTCTTCCAGATGATGATCCTCTCAATGAGTACATCAATACTCAGAATAATATACCTTCAGCGGATGATGTTATCCTGAAGAAGAACTTGCGTATTTCCTTAGTAAAGGTTTATCTTTGAATTACTCCGATGTCTATCAATCTGTAAACCATTACATAGATACGACATACGCCTTAGAGGACGGCATAGGACCACACCTCTGTATGCCGGTCACAACACATCACATGCGAAAAAAAGTTTACCCTAAAGATATCCTCTACTTCATCGTTCCAGCTAGAAAGAATGATGAAGAACTAATCATCTTCGATCGTATAATTGGCGAGAGAAAGTTCGTTCCAGACTCTACTTCTCCCAAGCACAAAACAGAAGCTGACTATGACTCTGGGAAAATACAACTTTTTTGGTATAGTTGGCAGGCCAAGAACATCATCCAGAATATGGGATATGACATCAAAAGCGACGAAGGGCTAAATTACGGCCGAGGACGACGGTTGCCAATACGGTATTTGCTCCTCCCGGCAAACACGAGAATTACTATCAACGATGCGGCGTTGGTTTGGGCTATGTCTATCCTAACATCTCCCGAAAGATCAGATGATGAAGTAGATCGGTGTTCTCATTCTTCTGATTCCTCCCTCTGGGACTCAGACTCCAGCATCGGCTACATGTTCAAAGCAACTCTGTCCATCAACATGGTTTCTGTCGACCAAATTACAGACGATGTCCAATCAATCGAACTCGAACAATAGGCTCAAAAGATGGACACCAGATGGGAGCTGTGCTTCAAACAGTGTGAACCACCTACCGAAGACAAAGTCATCCAAGTCAATCTAGGAGATGAAGCATCCTTCAAACCAATCTTCATCAACAAAAGTGTATCTGACAATGAACGCCAATCTCTTATACAGCTTATAAGAGAATACATCGACATCTTCGCATGGAGCTATTAAGACATACCAGGCTTGGACCCTAAAGTCGCCATGCACCGCCTGAACATTTTGTCTAAAGCTAAACCAGTGAAACAGCAACAACGACGATTTCGACCAAACGTCATGGAAGCCATCGAGAATGAAGTCAAAAAGCTCATCACTAGTGGATTCATTCGCGAGGAACAACATCCAGACTGGGTTGCCATCGTCCCTGTCATAAAAAAGAACGGTAGAGTTCGAGTCTGTATGGACTACCGTAATTTGAACTCTGCATGTCTGAAAGACGAATTCCCTCTACCGATCACCGAGGTAATGATCGACAATACTTGCGCTTCGAGCGGATGTCCTTATGGATGAGTTCTCAGGCTACAACCAAATCAAGATATTCCCCGACGACGAGAAGCACATATCTTTTCAAACACCGTTGGAGGTATACTGCTATACGGTGATGCCTTCGGATTGAATGTAATGCCCCAGTCCCAAAATACTTAGGACTAGGTACGTATCCATGCCAGCTGCATACATACAAAATATACTCCAATATATGGAAACTCGTATGTACATAAGCTGTAAAATGCAGTAGAACCATAATAACTAAATCTCATACACTAGATAAAAATGATATAAAAGCAACTTTGAATTTGTCATGTATACAATCGTTGGGCGGAGACAAAGTCCACTACCAACTATCTCAAATAAAATGTACAAGAAGTGATCGATAAAATAACGAGACGAACCAAGCGCAATCGTCTTCGAAAGAATTTAGAAGATCACGGCCTTGGCTAGAACACCTGCAAAATTACAGAAGCACACCTAGAGAGATAACCAGGTCCTCAGAGGGACGTAACAAGATACATAAAGAACATGCCATAATAAACTGAATATATAATATGTCACCACCCGAAATAAGTGACAAGACGACAATAAGGTAATCTAACCGTACAACAGTGTTTATGCAGTTAAGAACAAACCTCCAACGCATGGGCACTCTGGCTCAGTAGCAGTAATCTCAGGTATGGCCCATCAGGATACCAGGGACCTCAAAGCATAACATTCATCGAATGTCAGAGGCCAGCAGTAAATCAATATCAGGATCCAGGACCGTATCTCCCGTGGAGATAACCGTGTCACGACCCGCACCCACTGTGAGGGTACGAGCGCGTAACAACGCCCAGCCTACGCCGCAGTGTCGGCGGGTAGAATGCTGTCCTATGTTACTATCTAATCAACAACTCACGCAATATATAATGTACTTGTCAAAACTCAACTCCGAACGGAGGACAAGTATAGATATAATGAATCTCAATCACAATCTAAGAACGATAAGATATCACAGAAGATATAACTAAAGGCTAAATAACAGAAATAAAATCCAACAACTAAAAATATAATCTCAAACAATCTCAACTACAATCTCAACTTATATATACAACTCCAGTTCTAAACATAAAAGCTAAACAACACTAGCTAATCTCCCAATCACTCCTGAGTGTCGGTGACAAAGGTAGCTAAGCCATCTCTCAGTAATATGTAGGGCATGTGTCCTCAGGGTAATCATCTGTAAAATTTTTAACAGGTCCAGTCAGGACAGGAACGAGTACAACTCACCAAGAAAACCCAAGTAAATGACAGGGAACTATAAAGCAGTTATAGACAGTTTTATTGATGAATATGGCAGTTTATATACAGGTGATGGTATGGAGAACAGATAAGGTACAAGGAAAGTAAGTAACTAAAACAAGAGAAGAAAGATGGCAATGAAGACTGTAATAATTCTAGCTGAACTAAAGTAACATAACGAGTCCAGGCAGTAATGTAAAACAAGTGTAAACTACTATAAATCCAGTACGGGATGAATCTAATACAAGATGAATCCAGTACCAGATGATTCTAGGTAGTGATCAAGAATCCAGGTGAGTCCAGCTAATCTAATAGTGTGTTTTAAAATACCGAGATCGACATGTAAACGGCTGTGGGTAATCAGGCATATCTCTCACTGATCAGGCGAAGATGGCTAAGCTTCCAGTAGATTCCAGTTGGAGATTCTAGATTTGGGGTATGTCTACATGTCTTACTCAATATTTCCCGCCCCGTAATACAAGTGAATCCAGAATTCGACACGAGAATCGAGATGAGTCCAGCCAAAATATGATGATTCCAGAAATAGATTCCGGAATGATTCCAGTGATTCCAGTAATAGAGGCCAGATAATATGTTGAGTGTGTCGTATACATGAATCCAGAAATATCCATACGTATGGTCAGAGAATCACATAAAACTAAATAGAACTGAAATACAGTAACTGGCAAATAAATGAGAGAACTATCAGAGAATGTACTCGCCTGATACTCTAAAAAGAATAATATAATGTCAGATATCTGCACCGGAGTCACAATGTCCTAAATAGAACAGTACAGGTTATAATATGTTTAAAACAAGGCAAATGATGGTTATGATGCAATCTACATGATTTCTAGGCCAATCTAGGTCAAAGTCAACTCTAAGTCAAACCTGGTCAACTATCTAAGTCAAACTAGGTCCAAGTCAAACTTAGTCAACTCTGGGTCGACCCAAGTCAACTACAATAGTCAAACTAGGTCAATACTAGTCTAGTCAAGTCTCACTAAGCCTACCCAGCCTATTCTAGCAAGCACACCCAATTTCTAGGCTATACAAGCCAACCACACTCCCATACTGGCATTCAAGCCAGAATCACAGGTTTATGAGCCATAGGCTATATGCCTAGGCTAATCACATAGGGATACACCCAAGTGCAATGTGCCATGCATATAGGCTATAGGCCATATAGGCTATATCACACATATTCACCACATTATTATCAAGCATATAGATATATATACATATCAATACATATATATATACCTATGTATAGAGAATAGGAAAACACATATATGTGTCCAAGTGTGTGTGTGTGTCATGAGTGAGAGTGTGGGAGAATACAAGAGAGTGGGATATGGGATGTGTGTGTGTGTATGAGCATGATACAGTGCAATGTGTGTAGGCTAGGTGTATATATCAATGTGTGTGTGTGTATAGAGAGTGGGCAAGTGACAGAAAAAACCATGTGTGAGTGTGTGAGAGTGTATAGGTGGCATGAAAACAAGTTTGTGTGTGAATATGTTAACAGGGTTTAAAGTGAACTGTTCTCAGGTTGGTGTGTGTGTGTCAAAAGGAATTCAGTTTTTGTAGAGTGGTGTGTGTGATACATTTACACAAACATTCATTTTAGTTCAAAGGTTAATATCCAAACCAAGTTGGACAGATATTCATGAATGCAGGGCATCTAATGTGAAGGGCAGATGCATCATGTTCATATCTGAAGTGTACACCTGTACTAGGAACTTAGTGTAAAAAGGAAAACAATGACAGGCTCCTAACATCCTTGGATAGGTAATTAGCTATAGGTATTGGGATGTAAGGCTAGGGGAAAAATGAGAAAACAGTGAGGAAGAGGGGGACACAACCAACAAAAAAAAACTGAGAATATTGTCAAGACAAAACCTGACAATAGGTTAGCCCCAAGTACAAAACCTGAAATAAAATCCTAAAGGAAATCTGAGAACAACATAACAGTGTAACAAATAAATCATTACCAAAAGAAAACTTAGAACTATTTCATCCCAAAGATGATTTGAAATCAAAGCTACTAACCCAAAGCCATCAAATCCTTTTCGAATTCATTTCTCATTTGAAAACCCATGTAATCACAATATCAAGGAATTGGAAAACATCAACATACACACATATATTCTCAGGAAATGGGAATCAAATCCTATTCTCAATTATCCCAAAACTGGGAACATATGAATGAAACCGTACAACAGTTTAAATTGAACCAAATTCATGAACACCCAATTAAATGTGGGCAAAGGTGTCTCAGGCGTGTGTTCTCAGAAATTGAAGTGTGTCACCTGTGTGTGATGTGGTGTGTAATCTGGAATAGAATCAGTGATGTGGGTAGTGTAGAAACATGAAGGTGTAATAGGTTCTCAGATTTGTAACTTGTGGGTGTGTAACATCTCAGATTTCTGGATGTCAAAAAAAACTATCAAAACAGTTTAAAAAAAAATAGGTTTAAATCAGGATTTCACAGTAGAGAAAACATAATTAGCAGTCCCCAACCAATTTTGATATTCCAAACTTAACACAATCAAAAATCAACCTAGCAAGTCCCATTACACATGTAGGAATCAATTAAGTGGTTTAAAATAGCATTTAAAATCAGTTTAAAAGGAAAACAAATTCAGAATTTGAAATAACATGAACTGTGTATCAGAGAATGGGAAACTCGATAAAACTCAACCCATTTGAAATCGAAAACCCAAACGATCATCAATTGATGTGTACAGAGGTTAATACATGTCACACGTGTCATGAGGAATGCGTTCGTGTCCAGGAAATAGGACACGAGGTGTCCAAAACCCAAATCAAAACTGTGTCTGAAAACAGGAAATTCAGTCCTCGTGCACACGTTCAAACACGTATAGGACACGACACAAGTGTCCTAAAGTCTCGTGGTCGTGTCTAGGGGTTCGTTAGGTATACGGGGACGTGTCCAAGTGTCTGCACTGAGTTAGGGTTGTGTCGTGTCAAAGAAATCAGTGCGTATCAGTAGGGGTTTTACCCGCGCGTACAGTGTGCACGCGCGGCCAGTGCGACCAGTGCAGGGAGGATTTCTCCTCGCACACAAAACGAGATGCTCCCAAATTTTAGGAGCATGGTGGCAGTCACTGCCCCAACACTCACACAAAATTTGGGGTGTCCACGTATCCTGTATCGGAAGAAATAGACCCCGTGATGCAGGACACAGTTCACAGTACACAGACAGCGTGTTCGTGTCCTCGTGTGGACACGACACGACTCTAAAATCAGGAAAAAACACAAAAATCAATAAGCAACCCATAGATCTAGGATTCTATTCAAATAGATTTGCAAAATTTGCAAATCGAATCGGTTCGGGCATTTCGTCGAACACTTAACATACACTACGACACGTGTCCGATACGGACACCAAACGGACACAAAATTCACCCAAATTTTGGACACCTAGGGGACTCCTAGATCTAGCCCTACATGCAAAGAAAACCAAATTTTAAGTCAATTTGAGGAGTTTTACCTATAGGTGCAAATTGTAAGAAAAGCTCCAAATGGGGGGTGTTCCTCTTGATGGCCAAATGCTCCAATTGAGCCCAAAACTGAGATTAACCTCCAAAATATTAAATATACAAAAATTAGAACCTAATGCAAAAGACTAGGATGAAAAGGAGATCAAATGAATAAATGGGAATTTTGGAAGGGGAAGAATACCTCTCTTTTCTCCAAGTGTTGGAATGATAAAAAAAAGGGCAAGCCCTAAAATAAGTGTTTAAATAGGGTGGGGATCCTATGTGGCTGTTCATAGGTTTAATAATTAGGGTTAGGGTTCACTAAATGGCCCATGGACTTAAGTCATGATCAAAAAAAGCCATAAGTCATTTCATGAAACCACAAGCCATGACTAAAATACTAAACAAAATCTCCTCATTCTAAAACTATTCTCTAATGACTAAAATAGGTTAACTCAAGTTAGACTAGGGTCACCATGGCTAGGGTTAGCTTCTAGGCTAGTCCATGTCTCAACAAGTCAAAGTCAAACTAGAATTCACCAATTCAACAAATCACCAAATAATTCAAATAAGTCAAAATGACCAAATTATCCCTAGGCTAAAAATGAAAATTAAACATCCTAATGACATGGTTAGGCTCTAGGTCATACAGTCTCTCAGGTTTCACTAGCAGCACATCAAAATTACAAGTCATGACTTAAACCAATTTTTAAATAGTTTAAAAATTATTAAACATCACTAAAAATCATAATGTGAATTAAATATCAATAATTAATAATTAAAATTACAAAATTTTAAAATTACCCTCATCTGGAAACCTGGATGTTACAAACCGGCAATAGGGAAGTGCATACTTGGCCCATACGTCAAGGAACTGTTCTTCCCACCCATGCCTAACAGAGTCACATCCATGTCTCATAAACCTCTACTAACTGCTAAGTCTCCTAACATGCCTCTATTAGCAATTAGCCCTATCGCATGCGCATGGGGGATCATCACACACACAAGAACCTCTACATGCTACTCATCGACACATCCTCGGGGTACAACTGTGTCAAGGTATATGCGATACATACAGTCGGTAGTCTCTTAACTCTATCTATGCAGTCAAAGGATAATAACAAAGTATATCTAATATCATGAGCAGACAGTAAATCAGGAACGATAAAAACTAGAAATAAATGAACAGTGATATGTAATAAATACAACTGAATATAAACAGTATGATGGCAAGGTATCTTGTCTGAGGGTGGTGCGAGAAGCAGCAAAATCCAACAATCAGAATTGTAAACACGAAAGTCAAAATCACAAGAAGCTCCGGATGCTGAAATAAACATCACGAACGAGTTTGGAAAAAACATATGCCTAGGAAACGCCTGTCCAAAAGTTAAATTTGAAACAGGGGCAAATCATAATTTTGGGTCAAAACGATGTCCGCCGTTGGACCCGCTTTGTACCGAAATGCGTGCCAAAATCTATGGTCTCTAAAGTCGTCAAACTATGTCTACGAATTTATTTTGAGGAGACGAACCCAACATTATGTCCAATTTTGGATTCCGGTGGGCTATGCACAAAATCGCCCGTTAAGTGGGATTGTGGGCCCACCAAAATAGCGTCGATCAACGGTCTCAGAATCGGACCAAACTTGGCTACAGGACCAGAAAAATATTTTGAGTCCAATGGCACAAGTTTCATCGCGATATGATGAGTGTGCACAAAGTTGTGATTAATTTGCAAAAGGTCGATACGGGGTATCTCGGCGGATACGTACTGATTTCGTCGCACACATGCAACGAAATCGGGTTCCGTCAGTTCCCACACGTCGACAACATCCATATGCGTCTTTCGATGCGTATAGTGCGCGACCACGTCGCCCGGTTTGTCGGGGCGCACGCCGTATCGGGTGTTTTTCCACTTTTTTGAAAACAGAATTTATAATTTTTCGTGAAACTTTAACAACGTAACTTTCTACATACTCAATGAAAAGTGAATCCAGAAGGTGCGTTACAATCTCGGTTATGTTGTCTTTGACTGTCTTCAATTAGTTTTTACGAAAGTTTAATGGACAGCAAGAAAAGTGGCCGACAAGTTGGTATTTCAAAACAGTTTTTAATATCAGAAAAGTGGGTTTTTCTCCAAATTCGTCTCGATTTTTTGAGCAAGTTGGATGGCCATGTCAAAATCCACTTGGGGATCTCGAAGAGGGTCATGTGGGCTTTCTACACAAATTTACGGATCTAAAACGGAGTAGAATTGACAAAGAATTCGATCGGGAAAGTGGGATACCTTAAAGTGGGAATCTGTTGTTTTGTCGTCGTGACGACCGGGAGGCAGAGATTCCGTCGCTCCGGCGAGGCTGGCACGCATGCTGAGGAGAGGGAGGAGGATGGAGGAGAGAGGAGGAAGAAGATGGAGAAGAAACTAGGGTTTTCTTTAGTGTCATATATATATATATATATATATATATATATATATATATATATATATATTATATATATATATATATATATATATATATTTTATATTATATATAAATGCTATGGGGGTCGGCCATATGGTGCCGCTAATGTTGCTGTTGATTATTGTAAAGGGTGGGGTCGGCTCCCCCTTTATTAGCAGCTACTGCTTCTTATTCCTTTCGGTTGGGTGGTCGGCTGGTGGTGGGGCCGACCACACCACTTATATATATATATATTTTTTCCTTTTCTTCTTATCTAATCTTTTACTTATTCTTTAAATCTTTTATAGATAAAACATATATATTCAAAAATTATTTAAATACAAATACACTTTAAATATCATATATCCACATATTTAATATATTTAAATATATCTACATATAATATAAATTTATCTTACAATAAATCATCTCAAAATAATAATGATATTTAAATAGGAAAAATATTTTATTAAAATCTCCACAAAATAACTTAAATTATAATAAAATAATAATAATCGTCCCAATGGGTGAACTTTACCGCTCACCCATGTATGGGTCCAGAAAATTGTACCATCTTGTAAAATATTATTTTATTAATAAAACATAAATTTTGTACCAAAAGTCAATAATATTCAACAAGTCTCAAAATTATTTAAAAAAATTTGTACACACATGAAATGTTCCTACATTGCCATCTTAGTCACCCCACATGCTCACATGGGCTTAAATTTTTGTTCGGGCCCTGTTCGGACTGAATTGGCTAAATCGGATCATCAAAAAATAAATAAAACCATAAATTGTATAAATTTATTTTTAAGTCTAATAAAAAATAAAAATATAATTTAAAAAAATAGGGGTTTTACATCCTACCCAACTTACAAGAATTTCGTCTTCAAAATTTAGGATTAATAGGGTAGATAGGGTTGGGGAATGAAAGCGTTCGTCAATGCCAAAATACAATTAAATTTTGGAGGAGACGGTAAAACGGCGTTCAACACCACCAGGCAATAGGAAATTGTGGAGTCGATATATACAAAATACATCATGGTTATGGAATTGAATAAGGGTTGCCAGTGAAAGTAGCAAAATTCGATAATCCAATTTGGAGAGTAATAAGGAATTGAGTGGATCAAAGAGATTAATTTAGATATTTAGGAGATGTGGTTCCTAGAGAGAAACTGGAGACTAATCGCCTCGATCGAATTTGATTGAAGTGAATGATTAGAATCATTCTCGAGTGCTCAAGATAATTGGAAGGACATGATAATAATTCTAGGTTTGAGAAATGAGGAGTAGTTAAAGGCGAGGATATAGCCACATGAGTCAGTCGGTGGCTATCTACAATTGTGTATTATTAACCATTGGGCAACCAAGGATGATACCTTGAGTCTATCTAGCAAGTACAGTGTCTTGTCTTTCCAATATTTGTAAAGACAATAACAACAAAGGTTTCAAAGACGGTGTTATATTGAGTACAAATTGCGGGGTTCATAGGCGGCAAAAATAATTCAAAAGAGAATTGCCAAGGCTGTCGCGGATGAGACTCTAAGGCAAGTTTACTATGTCTTCATCCACGTAGAATAATAAGTGATAAGTGAACCATAGTGCAATAGGTTGATCAGACCATCATGCCGGTTCTGATTAGACAATATGTTAGTGGGTGCACCCAATAAAATATGTCATGATCAAGCTTGATAACGAAATAAGCTTGCAAAATTGAAGCTACATTAGCAGCATGAAATAGTCAAAATATGAGCAAGGGAGGTACTGATGAAGAAAATTTTAAAGATCTTTTTAAAATCAAGGCTCGCCCAAAGTTTGGGCCTATATAGTTTCCTAGTGTTTCTTCATTTGGCTTGGTAGACTAGATAAGGTAGGGTCCTCTGAATTTATAGTCTAAGTAAACTTACCAATGTGGTTCACAAAAAAAAAAAAGGTTTTTAGGTGGTGAGGTATTCTACCCAACTTACAAGAGTTAAACTAATATACATGGGACAATGGGTCAAGCAATCAAGATAAAGTACAAGTTTAAACATTTAAGGAATTAAGTAGAACACAATCACATATCGGGTCGAAAGGATTGAGTCGCGGTTGAATCCCTATCTGTGGTCAAAATATCGGTATCATGGTAAAGGTTATAGTTTGGCCATTTTGATCAGAAGGTCATATCATGAAAATAGTGTACAAGGAGACGTGTTCGAGTGGGACATGATATATTTACATGAAGGTGGGCTTGTCTAGGACTTACATACGAAATTTGTTGAGAGAAAAAGTTTTGTGTTGTACTCCAAGTATACAAGTCACGATAGGGGATGCCAGAAGATCAAAATAGAAAGTGGGAGTTCACGAGATGATAATTAATGCACAAAAATAAAGAAGATCAGTTAAAGCATGAAATAAAATTAATTAGAGAATCCAGTAAAATAATTTAGAACACATTTCGGAGAGATAGTCTTCTAGATGAATACAGTTAGGAACCGTTAGATCATTATTCAAATGCAAATGGCTAGAAGGTCGCAATTAAAAGATCTAGAATTAAGGAAGGTCGAGTAAGCCAAGGTGGAAATACAGTCACATAGCTTGGTAGATGACTAACAACACTTTGTATATACTACTATCATGGTCATAAGTGACATGGCAATTAGTGTGGGATACTTCTAACTCTTTAGGGCTACCCTTGTGGCCTACCATTAATATTTCAACTCGAGTTTCCTCCAAAAAGTTTCAAAAATAACTTTCAAAAATAAACCATCAAAATTTGTATTTACTCCAAGCCGTTCAAATTCATCATAAAAATTTAAATCACCTCAAATTTCAAAGCAAAATTTATCACATTACTACTAACCTTTTCCAAAATTAACGTTAAATTCAACTATTTAACTCAAGAGTTCATAATTTACGAATCCATGAAAATTTCACAATCAACCAAAAATTTTACACTCTAAAATTTTCAAATAACTCATAGTAAAACTCTTAGCATATTAAAAGCAATCTCAAAAATTAAGCTCAATGCTCTTATCAATTTTAACTTCTATTCATGCTAAGTTATTCCAACAAAATCACAACTTTTTAAATGGTAACTTCCTTTAATCAATCAAAATAACTTTCCATCACATCCTTTGAAATTCTCTCAAAAATTTTAATATTAGCAATCCCTCATTAAAAAATTTTCAAATAATCTTATCAGTCAGAATCTTTTTTTTTACCAACAATCTAAATAGATTTGTAAATCCTCAATCATAGGACACCGTTTGAAGTAAAAATTTCTCAAAAATCGTTTTCATAACTTTCAAATATTTTAAACCAAAATCCACCTCATTACTTCCACTTACAATTCAAAATTTAATAAACTAAAATCGCAAGTTGTACAACTCAAATTTAAATAATTCCTATGGCCATTTTTAAAAGCTAAGATCATTTCAAATCAAATTCATAATTGTTCAAAGGTGTTTAACTATAATACAATCAATCATAAACATCAAACTCGAAATCAATTAAATTTTATATTTGTTCAAATATGTATATCTATACCCAAAACTTAAATATCACAACTCGAAAAGCAAATCAATTTTATACTTGTGCAAGGATGTATAACTATAACCCAATAAATCATAAATAAAATCTCAAAAAGCCAATCAATTTCTTAAACCAAGTATGAAATTCTATAAATCCTCTGGTGTTTACTATTTAGAAATCTCAAGGATAAAACTTTCTGTGGTAATATCCTACTTTACAATTTTTTAATCATTAATTCACAAAAAAAAACCTTTTTAACTCAATTAGTGTCTTGAATGTATTCCAATTGCCAATATAACCATTCTAGCCATATGTGTGACCTATGAGCATATATATATTTTATATATATATATATATATATATAATATATATATATATATATATATATATATTATTATATATATATATATTATATATATATATTATTTCTTTTCTTCTTATCTTCTTTACTTATTCTTTAAATCTTTTATAGATAAAACTATATATATTCAAAAATTATTTAAATACAAATAACACTTTAAATATCACATATCCACATATTTAATATATTTAAATATATTTTTTTTTTAAATATATTTAATATATAATATATTTAAATATATCTACATATATATATATATATATATATATATATTATATATATATATATATATATTATATATATTATATATCTCTAAATAGATATATTATATATATATATATATATATATATTTATCTTACAATAAATCAATCTCAAATAATAATAATATTTAAAAAGGAAAAACATGTTTATTAAAATCTCCACAAAATAACTTAAATTATAATAAAATAATAATAATCGTCCCAATGGGTGAACTTTACCGCTCACCCATGTATTCCAAAAAATTGTACCATCTTGTAAATATTATTTTATTAATAAAACATAAATTTTGTACCAAAAGTCAATAAATATTCAACAAGTCTCAAAATTATTTAAAAATATTTGTACACGCATGAAATGTTCCTACATGGCCATCTTAGTCACCCCACATGCTCACATGGACTTAAATTTTTGTTCGGGCCCTGTTCGGGCTGAATTGGCCAAATCGGGTCATCAAAAAAGTAAATAAAACCATAAATTGTATAAATTCATTTTTAAGTCTAATAAAAAATAAAAATATAATTTAAAAAAATAGGGGTTTTATTGAAGAATGCAGGGGCGACATACCAGCGAGCCATGAACACAATTTTTTGCGATCATTTGCGCAAAACTGTGGAGTGCTACGTAGTCGATATCGCAGTCAAAAGTCGTCTCAAGGGCAACCACCTCCAGGACTTGAGAACGGTGTTCGAACTAATGCGTGTACACCAACTCACGATGAATCCAACCAAGTCTTTCCTGGAGTCTCCAGCGGCAAGTTCCTTGGTTTCGTCATCACTTCAAAGGTATACATCTGGACCCGAAGAAAGTGAAGGCTATTCTCGACATGCATCCTCCAAAAAACTTCAATGAGCTACACGGACTACAAGGAAGGCTAGCCTATATCAGACGATTCATTTTAAACCTCTCTGGGCTGTGTCAACTATTCACCCAGCTCATGAATAAAGGCGTATCCTTCATCTGGACTGAACAATGTCAACGTGCGTTCGACGACATCAAGGCGTATCTTACAAGCCCTCCATTATTGGTAGCTCCAATAATGGGGAAGCCCTTCTTACTATATGTCCGCGCTATAGACCATTCTCTTGGCGCCCTATTAGCTTAGAAGAATGAAGGCGGCTATAAACAGGCAATCTACTACCTCAGCCGCATAATGGTGGGTGCCGAACATAGATACACACCGGTGGAGAAGGAATGTCTTGTACTAGTATTCGCCATCCAGAAGACACACCACTACGTGTCTGGGCAGACTATCCACATCATATCTAAAGTCAACCCTGTCAGAATACTCATGACTAAATCAGCTCTCTCAATTCTCGTTTAGCCATATGGGCAATGCTGTTGACTCCATATGATATGATCTTCGTCCCTCAGAAGGCAGTAAAAGGCCAAGCATTAGCTGATTTCCTAGTAGCTCATCCGGTGCCGGAGTCGTCCAAACTCTATGACAAAATCTCGACGAAGTGGTAGAGTCTAACACTGCAACTGAAGAAATTCCTATTTGGCAAATGTTCTTTGACGGCGCATCAAAAACAGGGCCCAAAGAAAACATCGTGGCTGGAGTAGGTGTCGTGCTCGTATCACCTGATCATCTGATCATACACCGTGCATATTCTCTCATAGAACCATGCACCAACAATGTGGCCGAATATAATGCTTTATTAATCGACCTACAACTGGCGAAGCAACTGGAGTTGACTATCTAGAAGCTTACGGCAATTCCAAGCTAATAGTTAGTCAGGTCCGAGGGGATTATGAAGTTCGTCATGAAGATCTCATCTCCTATCACAGAGCAACAATCGAATTGGCGTCTACTTTCGTTGGATTCTTCATCAAGCACGTACCTCGACTACAGAATATAGAAGCAGATGCTCTAGCCGGTCTCGCTGCTTCCTTGACCGTTCCAACCAATACTCAGCAGTCGATCACAGTGTCTGGCCGAGAACTATTTTGTGTGAAAAATGCCTTGCATATTCATCACAGTTACGCAGCAGAAATAAACTTCGATGCTAATGACTGGAGATTTTCCTTCATAGACTATGCTGTCTATGGAATCCTCCTCGAGGACCCGAAGGAAGCAGTATCCATCCAAAGACGATCCCTCAGATTCTACTAAGATTCAGCTACCAAGATGTTGTACCGACGCTCTTACGACGGGCTACTGTTATGATACTTATCAGACATAGAAGCCAAACATGCTCTCCGGGAGGCGCACGATGGAGTTTGTGCTGCACATCAGCCGGCCCCAAATTACAAGATCGTCTTAAAAGAATAGGTTATTACTAGCCCACAATGATAGTGGATGCTGTTGAATATGCAAAGAAGTATAGAGCTTGTCAGTTCCACGCCGACTTTATTCATCAACCTTCGGAGTTTCTACATTCGACGGCAGCATCTTGGCCGTTTGAAGCCTGGGGCATGGACGTAATAGGACCAATCAGTCCGCCATCCTCCAAAGGATATCGGTTCATCCTAGCTATAACCGATTACTTCTCCAAATGGGCGGAAGCTATACCGCTCACCGAAGTAAAGACATCAAACGTGATCAGTTTTATCAAACATCACGTCATCTACCGCTTCGACCTACCTCGCAGGATCATCCATGATAATGGTCCACAGTTCGTAAGCCATACGTTCTATCGGTTCTGCGATGAGAATCGAATCCAGAATGTAGCCTCTACTGCCTACAATCCAGCGACTAATGGGCTAGCAGAAGCCTTCAACAAAACCATCATAAAACTTCTCAAGAAGTTCATGTCTTCAAACAAGCGTGATTGGAACGAGAAGCTCGGTAAATGTCTATGGGCTTATCGCATAAAGGTCCAGACTCCAACAGGAAGTACGCCATTCTCTCTGGTTTATGGGAGCGAAGCAGTTCTTCTCCTAGAAATCCAGATTCCTTCTCTTCGAGAAGCCTTAGCCAGCGAGCTGACTACTGAAGAAAGCTATCGTCTGCGACTCCAGGAGCTCGAAGCGCTAGACGAAAAACGCTTGTTAGCTCAGCAGCATTGAGCTATACCAAGCACGCCTTTCCAGAGCCTTTAATAAAAAAGTGAAGGAAAGGGGCTTCCAAGCCGGTGATCTGGTCCTAGCAGTTAGAAGACCGACGGTCATAACGCACAAAACAAAAGGAAATTCCAACCTAAATGGGAAGGCCCATTCATCATAGAATCAGTGTATTCCAACGATGCGTACCGGCTAACCAAGCCTGACGGTGACTTGCTCATGATGCCTATCAACGGTAAGTTCTTGAAGAAATACTATGTGTAACCTTTTTTGTTCACATGTGTTCAGTCATGTAAATATACAATGCGATGTTTATATGATTCAAGAAAAAAGAAAAAAACTATCTAACTATTATTCGTATTTCAAGGGTCTTGAATACGCCCTGGATAATAGGTCCACTAAATATTTCCCCAGTAGAATCATTTCCGTTTTTGACTCCGTTTGACGAAAACAAGTCACGTCCCTATTACCTCTGAATTATTTTCTGATAATTATTTCCCCAGTGAAATGATTGTGTTTTGCCACGTCCACATAACCTCTGAGCAAAGCATTCATCAAGGATAGTCACGTCCCCACTACCTCTGAATTATCCACTCCTCCTTAATGCAATATATCTCTCCACGTCCATATTACCTCTGGTCAGATATAGAACATCCTCTGCTATTACGTCATATTACCTCTACTAATAGCTTCATTCAACTTATTATCTACGTTCGAATCATTCGAATATAAAATGGATAATAGGTCCACACACACAAAAATTCCTCCAGCGGAATACCTACCAGAAATATCCTCGCTACGTCCACATTACCTCTAGCATCGATATTTCACAAAAAAACCACATTCATTTTCGAAAAGATTCTTTATGTTGTACCTAAACGTCTATCAAGAGACGAAAAAAGGGTACAAGAGCAGTGACGGCCAAAAAAAAAGAAGGGAGGGTGGGAGCTCCCCTAGCAGGATACCCTTTACACAAATAATTGGCTCTCCAACACAATCATCGCAGATATTACAAGCAAAGAATGGAGCAAATGTACTCTGTTTATTCAAAATCAGTTACATTTACAGGACTACATTTCATGAGCAAAACAAAAAGTTCTTCATCTCTTCGCCCAAGCAAGAAGTAGAGGATTACATCTGATGCTCAAAATAAGTGAAACATAAAGCTAAAACAGACAGAAATACCAAGATAAAATACGGACACTTGTGGGAATCCGCGGTTCATAGCTGTGGCGAGGCATATACCATTCCCTCAACCATTTCGCATATGAGAGATCCATTTGATCAAGGCCCTCAGCTGGAGCAGGAAGGTCAGGACCCCCAGTCCTACTACTCTCAGGCTGGTGCTCCTCCTTTACAGCAGCTTCACTCTTGGGAGTAATTCTCTCCCCGACGGGCGCGGCTCTCCTTCTTCCTCAGTTTTTGGCACCACCTCCTCCTTGACAAATGGTGACTCTTATTTTATGAAAGGAGGCAGCATCTCCTCCTTTACCACAGTCTCAGCCTTCGACATGGATACTGCAATGGCAGAAAGAAAGTTAGACTTAGAAAAATTGCAGAAAAAACTAAGTCCTGAAGACTCCTATGCGCCCAAAGGGCTATGCGCCCAAAGGAATATGCGCCCAAAGCAAGACATGTGGGCGCATAACACTTGGACAGTGCATGGGCGCATAACATGCCACTGATTAGAGGGCGCATAACATGCAACACGTGGGCGCATAGCACACCACAGTGTTGGCGCATGACTTTCGTGGGCGCATAATAATGCTCACAGAAGTATGTTGCCTTAGGCGCAAGCGCTCGGGCAGAAGAAAAGTTCGAGCGTCGCAAATTAACGCTCGAGACTTTGTTTTTTGAAATATGCCCTCACCCAGAATCGGGTCCTGGACTGCCGAAGACGCTGTCGCAGGGGGAGGGTCACTCGGCGCAGCCCCCTTGCCCTTTGCGGATCTCTTGGCGACCTTGGGAGACATAATCCTCAAAGAAAGAAGACGAAGAGTTTTTCTGAAGAATTCAAAGAGAAAAGAATAATAAACTTTCTCCCTCCTCCAAGGGTCTATTTATAGGCACGGACCATACTATGCGCCCCCTGCTGTATGCGCCCATTGTGTTGTATGCGCCCACTTCAGCCTATGCGCCCACGAGGAGAATCAGCTTTCCTGCTTACTATACGACTGTCCCTTGTTGACGTGGACAACGCATGAAGGATGGACCGCTTCAAATTTTGTTCTGATGAATCTGTCAGTTCGAATTTCGAGGAAGATCTCAACAGTCGTATCTCTCTAACAGTCTGGCCAAATACTATGCGCCCAAAGAGAGAGACGTGCTATGCGCCCATTACATCACGAGGAGGCGATCCATGCTTCTTTCAAAGTATTTTGAACTTGTTCAAGTATCGAAAACTTTGAAGGGGGTCCTGTAGAAGTATGAAAAATTTTCAGCAAATGAAGACCCATGCTCCCAAGTCAATGTAGCTCCATGCGCCAGTAGAACTCCATGCGCCCAGCTAACGAAGCTCCATGCGCCCAAGCCAGTGGAACTCCATGCGCCCAGCCGACGAAGCTTTATGCGCCCAGCCAGTGAAACTCCATGCGCCTAGCCAACGAAGCTTCATGCGTCCAGTCAGTACAACTTCATGCGCCCAGCCAGTAAAACTCCATGCACCTAGCCAACGAAGCTTCATGCGCCCAGTCAGTACAACTTCAGGCACCCAGCCAGTGAAGTTCCATGCGTCCAAGCCGGACTCAGTCAAAGCCATAACAACACGTACACCGAAGCGCACGGCCACGTCAGTCTCCACGAGCAGTCGTGTACCGAAGCATGCGACCACGTCAACGCCACGACAACCCCGATCTCACAACCTGTATGCGCCTGCGTCCTATGCGCCCAAAGTAGGACTATGTGCCCACATAGGAACTAGCGTATTTTCTCGTGTGGGCGCATAACACCATTCCAGCTCAAGAACAACTATAAAAGGGGAGCCTCTTCCCTCAAACACACAGAACGGAGAGCATTTTCAATAGCCAAATTGCTGCACTTCTTGTTAGTGAACCGAGAGTTAGCAATTTTTTTAGGTTTTCTCCCACTTTTGTAATCGGAGTGTCAACGAAGTAAAGGAGCAACTGCCGCTCGATCTCCATCGTCCCATTCCCTAGAATTCTTTTTGTACTCGGGGATCCTCAGCTCAGGATCTCTCAGGCGTACTCGATTTGTGGTACCTTGTGCCAAAAAAAAAAAGGCAGAATTTTTTTCTTCTTTTTGTGTGTGTCCACAGAGGAGAGGGGATAACCCACAACTTTTGTTCTTTTCCAACTTTTCTTTTGAGGTTTTTATGAACAAGTGTGACTGAAGTCTTGTTGGTCTATGGAAACGGTCGAAATAAATAAAAACTTGGAAGATCTAATTTGTGTTTTTATGTTTGATTGTTGCTTTGAGTATCGAATGTTTTTATGCATATTTTTATGATTATCTTGTTTAATTACTAGAATGCATGCTAGTTTATTATTATTGACAATATACTGCTAAATTAGATATCGAATCAAAAAATGTTCGATCCCTCTAATTTGTGAAACAACAAAGATTTAATAAACTATTGCTTTGTAATATTAAATCTTATGAGGAAAACATTCGACTAAATTAAATGCAATGGCTGGTGCTTGTGTTATTTTATTTCATCGATCTCATTGATTTTAATAAGCTATTAGATTAAACCTTTAGCACTTGTCTAGGGTTGTTTAGTAGCTAAGGTTAATTAGGTCGCTTGTTTCTAATTAACTGTAGCTAAAGGAGATAGGAAAATAATTTCAACAATGAATATTCATAATATATCAATATATGTTTGCATCTATGATCAGTTTCAAGGTTCCGATGGTAGACGTTGACTTAGACTAACGTTTGTTATTTTGATTTATTTTGATATTCTACTTGCTCCTCTTAATTGGCTTTCATTTTATTCAATCCCCTCATTCATTATTCACATAGCACAAAACTAAGCTAATTACTCTTCGTGGAAACGATTCTTACTCTCACTACTACATACAATTTTAAGAGTAAATGTTTTATTTTTGGGTGCCTGCAATAGCACGCCATAGGTCGAAGTAGTACTTCATTCACATTGTCCATTTGTCTTACTTGTACATGTTATTGTTCAGTTGTCTTATTTTCTATGTTCTTGCCTAGCAGTCATTTTGTACCTGTTCACTATTTCTCACATGTTCTAGAATATTACCTACCAGTTCATATACATGTTTCTTTCTTGTTATATTTTATTGTATCTTTATTCATCTAGCTTTATTTTGTGCTAAGTTATATTATTGCAACATGATTGTACTTTTTGCTCTTATCATGACTGAATTGTTGACATTTAGGAGAGGATCGATGATGACTACTCATATTCTAATCATTATGGACTACTAGAGGACGATAGTGTTGATCTTGGTACTGATACTCAGGAGCCATGATGTGATTTCTGGAGGGATCTAGACTTTATTTCTTTTAGTTATGCTTTAGTTTATTTTTTTAGTGGGAGCATATTGTCTCCAGATAAACCTTATTTGGTTATTATGGATTTGTGAAATTTAGGATTTGATTCTATTATTTTCTCATCTATTATATTCATTTCTTCTTTGGGTTATGTTGTGATGGAGTATGTGTTACTTTCATGATTATTTGTATCTTTGAAGATTTTATTGTGAGTTATAGACAGTATTCTATCGTCGATATTGCGACATATGATGAACTTGGCCACGTACTCGTACACTGTTATCCAAGATCGGGTCATGACAGTTAGCTTATTGTTCTTGGACTCCTTTACTTGTGAAGTTCATTCGTGAGTTACCTTAAGAACTTTTCAAACATCGTGTGAAGTGGCACAAGTTGAAACTCTATTAAACTCAGTCCTATGTACAACACAAAATATGGCATTTATGGCTTTCACATCAAGACTCACTTGTTTCTTTTCAAGTTTGGTGTATTTCATTAGGCTTATCAACAAGATTATCATCTACAACAATTCTAGCTGGCTTTTTGTAGCCATCAATAATAATTGACTATAGATCTAACTTGAGATAGAAGCCCATACGTGTTTTCTAATACGTGTAGTTGGTTTCGTCAAAAGAGGTAGCCTATTTATAGACTGACCATCACCATTTTTGGTGTAAACGGGTTTGATGGTTGCCATATGTTCTACTCTTAGGACATAAAGCCTATAGAAGAGAACTCGCTTTGATATACCAATTGAAGGTAACTCTAGAGGAGGATGAATAGAGTGTGTGACGTCACAATTACCCAATAAAAAGTAAGGCTAATTACAACTAGAGAATATCCAGCAATATAGCAAGTATATGGAAAGCAAACTAAGTTAAGAAATTACAAACAATAACACTGCGATGTATACTATTTTTTCGTAGAGTACTAATCCAGTTCCGAGAACTCTATTCAGTGTTAAATACACTATTTAAAGAAATAGCTTACAATACATGCTTTGATCCAAAGTGCTTGCCGACATCTTACAACCATGTTGAAAGCAAACTTGGGTTTCCAATCTTTTATAGCTCGAACAACTTCTAATCGAAATCTACTTTATCACTTGGAGGGTTTAGGAACAACTTCTAATCGAAATCGTATTTTTAGCAAGTTTCTGGTTTGAGTTTAGGCTGATTTGAGTATGGGTTTAAACCTGATTTTGGTGGACTTTGGTTTTTGGGTTAATCAGGTTTTAGGCAGGCTAATTTGAGTTGCTCCGGTTCCTTCTAGTACTTGCCAAGCGCGACTCTCATAAACAAAAATGTCGTAGACAGAAAATAAAAGCCAAACACTTAAAGAAAAATGAAAATCAATATCCAGTAACCAACTTTGACAACGTACATAGTTGCGGTGTCGCAGTCTGTATGTAGCATTCTTCAGTTGTACTGTTATTGAGTTATATTGAGCCAGTGTTTTGTTGATTATCAAATCGAGTTGATCCACTACTAAAATCTGTTCAATTGGCGACGTATATTTAGCGACGTTAGATTAACGTCGCTAAATTGTGTACATTAGCGACGTTTTATATAAATGTCGCTCATAGTCGCTACTAGCGACGACCTAAGCTACGTAACAACGATGTACATTAAGCACGTGACCCAGTCGTCGCGAAACGTCGCTTGGGACGTCGCTAGTAGCGACGCATTTAGCGACGGTAGTTTAAGCGTCGCTAAATTCTAATTATATCCCCGCCCCAACGTTTCATTTCCCCCCATTTTCCTCTCTCACTCTCTCTCCCTCCCCGGCGCTCTCACTCTCCTCCGGCGGCGACTCTCACTCTCTCCGACGACTCTCCTCCCTCTCTGGTACGTGACTCTCCCCCCTCCCTCTCTCTCTCTCTCTCTCTCCTCCTCTCTCTATCTCTCTCTCTCTCTCCGTCTGTTTTAGTTGTTGGTGGTTTGGGGGGGTGCGGGTGGCTCGGAGGGAGGTGCAGGGGGGATACGGGTGGTTGGGGGTGAGTGGGGGTGGCTGGAGGGGTGGGGCAGGGGGGACGACGGCGGCTGGGGGAGGAGAGCTAGGGTTAGGGTTCGGGTTAGGGTTCATTTCCTATTCGGCGCTCTCACTCTCTCCGGCGCTGTCACTCTTTCCGGCGACTCTCCTCCCCCCCTCCGGCGCTCTCACTCTCTCCGGCGATGTCACTCTTTCCGGCGACTCTCCTCCCTCTCCGGTACGTGGTACTCTTCCGCTCCCTCTCTCACTCTCTCCGGCGCTCTCACTCTCTCCGGCACAGGGGGACGAGGGCGGCTGGGGGAGGGGAGCTAGGAGTTAGGGTTCGGGTTCGGGTTAGGGCTAGGGGTGGTGTAGGGGGGTGGCTTGGTCAGGGGCACCGATAGTGCCAAAAATCTGATAATTTAGTAATAATTATTTGTTTTCCGACACCAAAAAATATGATACTACGATTGGAACGCACCGATAGTGCCGATATTTGTAACAAGTAGTTTTGTTGGTTAGTTAATTGGTAACATGGTGATCGGGACATATAGTCCCTGCCGCCATTCGATTGGCGAGGCAGAAACTATGGTACGACATGGTGATCAGGACATAGTCCCTGCAGCCATTCGACTGGTGAGGCAGAAACTATATAGCCGTAGATAAAGTTGACTGTCCTGCGACCCTCATCCCTCGGCAATGATGATACGACAACCTATCACTATATCTTATATAGTAGTAGATGACATTTTAGTATTAAATTATGTGAGTTCATCTTGATTCTGTTACATTCTTCAGATACTACATACTAGATTCGATAAGAACGTATACTACACCATATGTACAGAACATAGATGATTCACACTAATATATGCTAGAATGAATTTTGGGTTGCGTTCTGAGCCATCCGTTCTCACACTTAAAACACATGAATTAGGACAACCAACCGGAGAGGATACTCTGAGAGATCCATCTGAGTAAGATGTATACTCTGAGAGATCACCTTTACAAGAATAATATCAGTAGTGGGATTGAGTATTGGAGGAGATATTATTAGAGTGTACGTCCTACTCAGATGGTCTCTCACCGTTACTATTTTTTTCTGACAGCATGGTAGATGTGCTCCGTCAACAGATTCTTGCTCTGAGCTAAAACTTTGCCCCGGAGCTCAATTGGATATCCTTCGTGTAGAGCTCGAGCGAGAGGTTCCTGACAGCATGGTGGTCTCTTTTGTCGAAGGATTCTTGCTCGTCCTACAACCTTTGTGGGATGAGCACGAATCCTTTGACAAAGGAGACCATAATGCTGTCAGGAACCTTTCACTCGAGCTCTACACGAAAGATGTCCAATTGAACTTCGGGACAAAGTTTTGGCTCAGAGCAAGAATCTGTTGACGGAGCACATCTACCATGCTGTCAGAAAAAAATAGTAACGGTGAGAGACCCATCTGAGTAGGACGTACACTCTGATAATATCTCCTCCAACACTCAATCCTACTATTGATATCATTCATGTAAATGTGATCTCTCAGAGTATACGTCCTACTCAAGGATGTCCACTCGAGCTCTGGGGCAAAGGATTGACTCAGAGCGGATTTCTGGACAGAGATGACGAAGAAGATGGCTGCCAAAGCGTATGTAAGTTTTCTAATTCTTTATACATATTATATTTTTGTCATTTTGTATTACTGATACTCAGAGTAATACGGAATGGTCCGATACCGATACTCTGAGTATCAGACCATTCCTATGTGTATCGGTATCGCAATCACAATACCGATACTCGAGTATCGCATTGATACTTAAGTATCACATCTGATAGTTCTCTCATTTATTTGTCAATTACTATATTTCAGTTCTAGTTTGTTTTATGTGATTCTCTGATAGTTCTCTCATTCATTTTCAACCGCTCTCCCCTGTGAATATTGATTTTACCAGATGGCACCCATGGCCCGAGGAGCGGCACATCGTTTGAGGGAAACAGTGAATGCTGAGGTGGCTCCTCCTACTGTCAAGGAGGAAGTGGCACCGGTAGCTAGTGAGTCCGGGAGTTCTATTCATCCAGCACCGGTAGCTAGTGAGACCGGGAGTTCGATTGATGCAGCACTTGTAAGGGACTACATCTCTCCAAACGTCGTCGATCCTATTTTTTCGAGGTGGTTGCGTGATCGTATCACTGAGCGTTTACGTGAGTTGTGTGGTTCTCATTAGCAATTAGTACTTATTTGTATTGGACTATTTGTTTTGTGGGTTGTTTTTGTATTAGACTATTTGTATTGGACTACATATATGAATTAGTATTGTGTCAATCTCTGGATTGTATTAGACTACGACATGGTGATCAGGATATAGTCCCTACAGCCATTCGACTGGCGAGGCAGAAACTATGTAGCCGTAGATAAAGTTGACTGTCCTTCGACCCTCATCCCTCGGCAATGATGATACGACAACCTATCACTATATCTTATATAGTAGTAGATGATGTTTTAGTATTACATTGTATAAGTTCATTCTTGATTCTGTTACATTCTTCAGATACTAAATACTAGATTCGATAAGAACGTATACTACACCATATGTACAGAACATAGATGATTCACACTAATGTATGCTATAATAAATTTTGGGTTGTGTTCTGAGCCATCCGTTCTCACACTTAAAACACATATGAATTAGAACTGTGTGTCAATCTTTGTTTTTGCATTTTCGACAAAACCAGGGATTAGATTCTGTATTTTGTATTTTGGATTCTGTATTTTGGCTCCAGCTCCAGCTCTATTTGCATAAATCTACGGTACGACATGGTGATCAGGACATAGTCCCAGAAGCCATTCGACTGGCGAGGCAGAAACTGTGTAGCCATAGATAAAGTTGACTGTCCTTCGACCCTCATCCCTCGGCAATGATGATACGACAACCTATCACTTTATCTTATATAGTAGTAGATGATGTTTTAGTATTACATTATATGAGTTCATCTTGATTCTGTTACATTCTTCAGATACTACAAACTAGATTCGATAAGAACGTATACTACACCATATGTACAGAACATAGATGATTCACACTGATGTATGCTAGAATAAATTTTGGATTGTGTTCTGAGCCATCGTTCTCACAACAGAAAGGATCAGTGCTTTTTAGTTCTCTTCCATCCATCCATTCCTCTGTTCTGATCAAGCCTCTTCCTTCTCCTCTAATCCACCATGGCTCTGGACCCATCTGCTCCTCCCTACTTCCCTTCTTCTTATTTGACTCTCTCAGCCACATATGATATCCTACATAGGAGGAAAGAGTTGGGAGGATTATGTCAAAGCACACGGCTTAGAAAATTATGACATGTTGGTCTTCCGACACCGCGATAACGTGATATTCACATTAAGGATCTTTGACACGGTGACATGTTGTGAAAATATATATCCTTATAGTTCTCCTACGGATGTTGAAGAAAACCTATGTACTTCCTCCAGGTCATGCCGCCGACTGTGCTGCTTCTCCGGCCTCCTATTCCTGCCCACTTCTTCTCCCCTGCCTCTACACTTGAGCTGGATATCATATGTGGCTGAGAGACTCAAATAAGAAGAAGGGAAGTAGGAAGGAGCAGATGGGTCCAGAGCCATTGTGGATTAGAGGAGAAAGGAAGAGGCTTGATCAGAACGGAGAAATGGATGGATGGAAGAGAACTAGAAAGCACTGATCCTTCCTTCAGTTTTTTCGTTGAGGATACTGAGTTTGTACGTATTTGCGGATATTGATTTGGTTTATTGAGGATATTATATATTAACATTGTTCGTTGCGGATAGAATTTTTCTCTATATTTTTTGTATATTCTGGAATGTATTGTGCGTGCTGGTGTTGAGTGTTCCACCGAAGGGGTCGACGAAACCAGGGATTGGATTTTGTATTTTGTATTCTGTATTTTGGCTCAGGCTCCAGCTCCATTTGTATTAATCTACGGTACGACATGGTGATCAGGACATAGTCCCTGCAGCCATTCGACTGGCGAGGCAGAAACTATGTAGCCGTAGATATATAAAGTTGACTGTCCTCCGACCCTCATCCCTCGGCAATGATGATACGACAACCTATCACTATATCTTATATAGTAGTAGATGATGTCTTAATATTACATTATGTGAGTTCATCTTGATTCTGTTACATTCTTCAGATACTAGATACGATAAGAACATATACTACACCATATGTACAGAACATAATGATCCACACTAATGTATGCTAGAATGAATTTTGGGTTGTGTTCTGAGCCATCCGTTCTCACACTTAAATAGATATGAATTAGTACTATGAGAGCGTCGGAGAGAGTGAGAGCACCGGAGGGGGGGAGGAAAGAGAGTGAGAGAGTAAAATGGGGAAAATGAATTGGTGGGGGAACCCAGGGATTAGATTCTGTATTTTTTATTTTGGATACTGTATTTTGGCTCTAGCTCCAGGATATAGTCCCTGCAGCCATTCGACTGGCGAGACAGAAACTACGGTACGACATGGTGATCAGGACATAGTCTCTGCAGCCATTCGACTGGCGAGGCAGAAACTATGTAGCCGTAGATATATAAAGTTGACTGTCCTCCGACCTTCATCCCTCGGCAATGATGATACGAAAACCTATTACTATATCTTATATAGTAGTAGATGATGTCTTAGTATTACATTATGTGAGTTCATCTTGATTCTGTTACATTCTTCAGATACTAGATACGATAAGAACATATACTATACCATATGTATAGAACATAATGATCTATACTAATGTATGTTAGAATGAATTTTGGGTTGTGTTCTGAGCCATCCGTTCTCACACTTAAATATATATGAATTATTACTGTGAGAGTGCCGGAGAGAGTGAGAGCGCCGGAGGGGGGGAGGAGAGAGAGTGAGAGAGTAAAATAGGGGAAAATGAATTGGTGGGGAAACCCAATGATTAGATTCTGTATTTTGTATTTTGGATTCTGTATTTTGGCTCCAGCTCCAGGACATAGTCCCTGTAGCCATTCCACTGGCGAGGCAGAAACTATGGTACGACATGGTGATCAGGATATAGTCCCTGCAGCCATTCGACTGGCGAGGCAGAAACTATATAGCCGTAGATAAAGTTGACTGTCCTGCGACCCTCATCCCTCGGCAATGATGATACGACAACCTATCACTATATCTTAATTATATAGTAGTAGATGATGTCTTAGTATTACATTATGTGAGTTCATCTTGATTCTGTTACATTCTTCAGATACTAGATACTGGATTCGATAAGAACGTATACTACACCATATGTACAAAACATAGATGATTCACACTAATGTATTCTAGAATGAATTTTGGGTTGTGTTTTGAGCCATCCGTTCTCACACTTAAAACACATATAAATTAGAACTGTGTGTCAATCTTTGTTTTTGTATTTTCGGCGAACCCAGGGATTAGATTCTATATTTTGTATTTTGACTTTGTACGTATTTGGGGATATTCAGTTTTTTCGTTGAGGATACTGAGTTTGTACGTATTTACGGATATTGATTTGGTTGTGTTGAGGATATTATATATTGACATTGTTCGTTGCGGATAGTATTTTTTCTTTATATTTTTTGTATATTCTGGAATGTATTGTGCGTGCCCGTGTTGAGTGTTCCACCGAGGGGGTCGGCGAACCCAGGGATTGGATTCTGTATTCTGAATTTTGTATTTTGTATTTTGGCTCAGACTCCAGCTCCAGCATCATTTGCTTTCTGAAATCTATTTTTTTATATTTTTTTAATTTAGCGACGTTTTTAGCGACGTTAGTATTCGTCGCTACATATTAGCGACGTCAGGAAATATCGCTAAAAGCGTCGCTAAATTCTGACGTGACAACACGTGGCACCAAATCTGATGTCAGCTCGTCGTCGCCAAAATGTCACAAAACTGTCGCTAAACGGCGACCACGCTATAACGTCGCCTTTTACGTCGCTGATTAGCGTCAAATAACAAACATCGCAAATAACGTCGCTAATTAGCGACGTCATTGACGTCGCGAAATAGCGTCGCCCTAGCGACGTTTTGCGACGTTTTCTCGTTTAGCGACACATTTTTTCCGTCGTTCCTGAAACGTCGTCCTAAACGTCGCTAAATTGATTTAGCGACGTTTTCGCTGATATTAGCGATGTATTTAGACGTCGCTAATCTGACAAGTTTTTGCAGTGATCGTGACTTGCTTGGCCAACAACTCTAGCTATTAGAAACAATATTTTTGATAACTTTGCAAAACACAGAATGATCCACGCACAAGGTAAGTGGCAAATTATTAAGTGGAAAAAAAAGTAGATATCTGGTCCTTATTACGAACATCTCTTATTGTAAATGAGCATGCATTGAGCTAAGAATTTGCATCGCATAATTAACTTCAGTTTCAAACACTTGCTAGCTAGTACCTATTCTTGGGACGAAAAAGAGGGGTTTTCTTGTACGTAACAAAACTAGGAGTGTCGTCCAAGTCGATGTCCCCCTCCTTCATGCCGACTGGTAATTCCCAGTCGAAGGTATAAAGGAGGTTGGCAAGTGCAAGCGATACAGTATGCATACCAAAGTTTAACGGTAGATACTGGAAATCATTTCCCCAGAAATTTGTTGAGCTCCCCTCGAACCTCTCGGGCAAGAATTCCAAAGCATTTTCCCAAGCACCTTCGTCCCTAGCTATCGCCCATGCATTGACAATCACTCTAGTCCCCTTAGGGATGTCGTAGCCGCCGATCTTGCAGTCTTCCATGGTTTCCCTTGGGAGAGGATTCTGTGAATGCAATCTCAACGTTTCATTCATTACCAATTTGAGGTACTCACAATGAGGCAGGTCACTTTCTTCCACCTTTCCTACATCCCGCTGAGGACCTGGTTTCCTTCCAGGTTGGCTGAGTAGGTTTTGTAGAGCTCCTTGCTGGATGTTGATGGTATTCATTTGTTACAGGTATTCACTCTTTCAGGGTTATATGTTTTATTTACTGTTATTTGTATCTGCTTAGTAGCCTAGTATTTATATACTCATATTATTCTTTTTGAATCTATTCGGACAAGTATGATTATTGGGCTGCAGACTAGTTTTCATATTTTTCTCTTATGTTTCCGTTATATGGATTGAGATATAGAGTTAATGTAGTGATAGTAACATCATTTTGAACAGCTTATATGTATTCTTCTCGGACTAGAGTCAGGTTGAATACGTAGCTGGCCAATACCGCATGGCTCGATCCTGGGTATTTTTGGACTTCGGCGTAACATTCATATTGTCCATTAGTCTTACTTGTACATGTCATTGTCTATTTGTCTTATTTCCTATGTTATTGCTATAGTAGTCATTTTGCACATGTTCACTATTTTCATATGTTCTAGAATATTATCTGCCAGTTCATATACGTTCTTCTTTCTTGATAAATATTCATTGTATCTTTATTCATCTAGCTTTAATTTGTGCTAAGTTACATTATTGCAATATGGTTGTACCTTGCTCCTACCCTGACTGGATTGTTGACATTTTAGGAGAGAATGATGACTACTTATATTCTTCTCATTATAGGCTACCAGAGGACGATAGTGTTGATCTTGGTACAGATACTCAGGAGCCATGATGTTATCTCTGGAGGGATCTAGACTTTATTTCTTTTAGTTATGCATTAGTTTATTTTTCTAGTAGGATCATATTTGTCTCCAGATAAACCTTATTTGGTTATTATGGATTTGTGACATTTAGGATTTGATTCTATTATTTTCTTATCTATCATAGTCATATCTTCTTTAGGTTATGCTGTGATTGAGTATATATTACTTTCATGATTATTTGTATTTGTGGATATTTTATTATGAGTTATATACAGCATTCTATCGTCGATGCTACAGCATATGCTGAACTTGGCCACGTACTCGTACACGGTTATCCAGGAGCGAGTCGTGACAGTTAGCTTACTGTTCTTGGACTCCTTCAGTTGTGAAGTTCATTCGAGAATTACCTTAAGAACTTTTCAAACCACGTGTGAAGTGGCACAAGTTGAAACTATATTAATCTCAGTCCTATGTACAGCAAAAATTATGACATTTATGGCTTTCACATCAAGACTCGCCTGTTTCTTTTCAAGTTTGGTGTATTTCTCATTAGGCTTATCAACAATATTATCATCTACAACAATTCTAGCTGGCTTTTTGTAGCCATCAATAATAACTGACTATAGATCTAACTTAAGATTGAAGCTCATACGTCTTTTGCAATACATGTAGTTGGTTTCGTCAAATAAAGGTGGCCTATTTGTAGACCGGCCATCACCATTGTTGGTGTAAATGGGTTTGATGGTTGCCATACGTTCTACTCTTAGGACGTAAAGCATATAGAAGAGAACTCATCGTGATTCCAATTGAAGTTAACTCTAGAGGGGGATGAATAGAGTGTGTCACAATTACCCAATTAAAAGTTAAGCTGCTAATTATCAACTATTGAATATCCAGCAATATAGCAAGTATATGGAAAGCAAACTAAGTTAAGGAATTACACATGATAACACTAGGATGTTTACTATTTTTCTCGTAGAGGACTAATCCAGTCCCAAGAACTCTACTCGGTGTTAAATCCATTATTTAAACAAATATCTTATAATACGTGCTTTGATCCTAAGCGCTTGTCAACTTCTTACAACCATGTTGAAAGCAAACTTGGGTTTCCAATATTTTACAACACGAACAACTTCTAATTGAAATCGTACTTCGGCACTTAGAGGGTTTAGGTAGTTTTTATTTGAAGATTGACAGGTTTAGCCTCGTAATGAATCTCTTTTGAAGTAGAAGAAGACAATTGAGTGAATGAGTAAGTATGGTGTAGAAATCAATTCTATTTATGGGCTTTTTGTGGACCGAGTTCGGGCAGCGTTTGGTCCTCTGGTATTCAAAAATCCAAACGTTGTCAGCCTATTCTCGAGGAAGAACGAGAAACTAGGGTTAATAGGTCGGGGAGACCGAGTTCGTTCCGAGCTCGACCCGAGTTCTGTTAGCATATTTTAGCAAGTTTGTGGATCGAGTTTAGGCTGATTTGAGTATGGGTTTAAGCATGATTTTGGTGGACTTTAGTTTTTGGGTTAATCAAGTTTTAGGTAGGCTAATTTGAGTGGCTCAGGTTCCTTCTTGTTGCCAAGTGCGACTCTCATAAACAAAACTGTCGTAGACAGAAAATAAAAGCCAAATACATAAAAAAAAATGAAATCAATATCCAATAACCAACTTTAGCAACGTACTTAGTTGCGGTGTCGCAGTCTGTATGTAGCAGTCTTCAGTTCTACTGTTATTGAGTTACATTGAGCCAGTGTTTTGTTGATTATCAAAATCGAGTTAATCGTGACCTGCTTGGCCAATAAGTCTAGCTATCAGAAACAATATTTTTGATAACTTTGCAAAACACAGAATGATCCACGCACAAGGTAAGTTGCAAATTATTAAGTGGAAAAGAAAGTAGATATCTGGTCCTTATTACGAGCATCTCTCATTGTAAATGAGCATGCATTGAGCTAAGAATTTGCATTGCATAATTAACTTCAGTTTCAAACACTAGCTAGCTAGCTAGTACCTATTCTTGGGGACGAGCAAGAGAGGGGTTTTCTTGTACGTGACGAAACCAGGAGCGTCGTCCAAGTCGATGTCCCCCTCCTTCGTGCCGACAGGTAATTCCCAATCGAAGGTATAGAGGAGGTTAGCAAGTGCAAGCGATACAGTATGCATACCAAAGTTTATCCCTGGACAAATCCTGCGTCCCGCACCAAACGGTAGATACTGGAAATCATTTCCCCAGAAATTGATTGAGCTCCCCTCGAACCTCTCGGGAAAGAATTCCAAGGCATTTTCCCAAGCATCTTCGTCCCTAGCTATCGCCCATGCGCTGACAATCACTCTAGTCCCCTTGGGGATGTCGTAGCCGTCGATCTTGCAGTCTTCCATGGTTTCCCTTAGGAGAGGATTCTGTGCATGCAATCTCAACGTTTCATTCATTACCAATTTGAGGTACTCACAATGAGGCAGGTCACTTTCTTCCACCTTTCCTTTGTCTCCGACGACCCTCCTCAATTCTTCTTGCGCTTTCTTCATCACCCTTGGGTGTCTAGCTAGCTGGGACATGGCCCATGTCACAGTTGACGCTGATGTGTCTGTTCCGCCAGTTATGATGTCCTACATGCATGCATGGCAAAACTGGTCCAAGTCAAGCGATCGCAAGCTAGCTAGCTAGGTCTAGTTCGATGGAAAAAAAAGGTGACGTCATACATACCATGATAGATCCCTTGATGTGATCAGTGGTGATCTGTGAACCTTCTTCCTTGCACAACCTTATCATGACATCAATGAAGTCCTCCTTATCATGATGATCCTCTCCTCTTTTGGTAAAATTCTCCTTGTGCTTATCAATCATTTGTTGAAAGAAGTCACCCAGCTCCTTGACAATCTTCTGCATTCTCTTCCTCTTCCCGGTCAGCCAGTCGATCCACCCAAACCCCGGGAAGAAGTCCCCAAAGAAGATCTCGTCCAACATCCTGTTGCCCTCCTCGAGCAGGGCGTGCAACTGGCTCCGCTCGCCGTAGATTCCCTCGTTCATGTGGCCAAACGTGACGCGGCAGACGATGTTGTTGCTGAGGCGTACCATGAAGTCCTTGATGTTGATCGGGGCGGCCTGGTCTGGTCTGTTTCGGATGGACTCAATCATCTTGTCGGTCTCGGCCTGGCGTGCCCCGCGGAAGAAGGAAAGCTTCTTGTTGCTCAGGAGCTCGACGACGAAGACCTGTTGAATTTTAAATAATTCACAGTTGGTCATATATATTTGAAAGAAAATACATTCTTTGTTTGTTCCAACTGACTGCATATAATCAATGCCGGACCCGACTCTTTTTACATTTTTGAGATCTGAGAGTAGTGCCCTTAAAAACTAATGTTCCAAATAAAAGAAGAAAAGAAATATAATTTCCAAAATTATATATGTCATATTGAAGTACTAATAAAATTGAAGATGTTCCAAATCAAATAAATAATACTAATGTTCTAACAAAAAAAAAAAAAAAAAAAAAAAAAAAAAAGCTAACAATGTTTGAGATAGTTGACAAGATATATGTACAAACAATTATACATCAAAATCTTGTGAGAAATTGATAGTTTAATAATCGAATATATGAACGGCCAAAAAAATACAATCTAATGATTGTTATTTCAAAAAATATACGAAATGTTCAAGTGCAGCAATACCGATCCTCTCTCTCTCTCTCTCTCTCTCTCTCTCTCTCTCTCTCTCTCTCTCTCTCTCTCTATATATATATATATATATATATATATATATATATATATATATATATAAAACTCATATAGAGTACTTATCCAATGAGCACAATCATTAGATGAGCAAATGAGCACAATAAATAATAGCCATAGGATTTTACTCAATTTAGATCAATGGTTGAAAGTTTATTATATTATTTAAGGAAAGATAAAGACAATATTGAATAAATATTATTATACAAATCTAGGAGATCCCAGCCAGCCACGTTCTTGTTTCCTCCCATCCATAGGAATGTATATATATATCAATTTAATTTCCAGCAACATCCTTTCTCCTTCTCTCTTTGTGTTCTCTCCTCCTCATCCGAAGTTGTTCCGAGAACCTCGGAAGGAGTTGCCGGCGGCTAGAACCTCGAAAGGAGTTGCCGGAGTTGCCGGCGGCTAGAACCTCGGAAGGAGTTGCCGGCGGCTGGAACCGGAGCACGAAGATCGTCGAGATTGTTTTCTCATCCGAAGGTGTCCGTTGACATCGGAAGGAGTTGCCATCGGCTAGGAACAAAATTTAGGATCTTTTGTTCTATGGCTCATAGAAAGAGATCCTTCATCACTTTTTTAAAGAGGGCGGATAGGTGGGAGTATCAAATACATACTGGCTGGTCTTTCTCGGACTTCATAGAGAGACTAGAGGTGCATGGCATTTATCATTATTTTTTATTTTTGAACTAAATTGATTTCATGGCTTACAAAAGTAAATACAACTACATGTATCGTATATGTTATACCTTCCGCAGTATGCGCCAGTTGTCCCCGTAAGGAGCCGCAGAGACGTCGCAATAGTTGAAGGTGTACTCTTGAAACGCGGTCATGTGTGGGCGGGTGCAACATACCAAGTCGAGTTTGCGGAGGACCTCCTCTGCGAGTGCGGGAGAGGTGACGCTGACAACCGGGATCTGTCCCATGCGCATGTAGAATATCGGTCCGTAGGTCTTGGAGAGCTCGTAGATGGTGTGGTGGGGGATGTCTCCTATCTGTAGGAGGTTTCCAAAAATGGGGACCGGCCGTGGCCCAGGGGGAAGCTTGAGCTTAGGCTTTCTCTTGGAAAAGAGAAACAGGACGGGGAGGAGGAGGAGGAGGAAGAGCAGCAGCATGAGGACTGTAAGTGCCATTTTATTTTTTTGTGAACTCAACCTGCTGCTCTGTTCTGAGTTGAGATTCCACACACATACCAGCTATTTATTTATAGCACAACCTCATCCGAGGCCATTCCTTGCTTCAGCTGCCTCTATATTCCGATCAACCTTGAGACCATCCCTTTCACACTTAGCTTAATTTTCCTTCCTCTATATTCCGATCAACCTTGAGATGAGACCATCCCTTTTACACTTGCTTAATTTTCCTTCCTCTATATTCCGATCACACTTGCTTAATTTTCCTTCCTCTATATTCCGATCAACCATGAGACCATCCCTTTCACACTTGCTTAATTTATTTAAACTCCTCACTTCCACTCAATCTTGGGACCATCCATTCCTTGACTCACGGCCTGCCTTCTTTGAACTCGAGATCGAGACGTCACGGACTTAGTGGGTTTTTTTTTTTTTTTTTTTTTTTTTCAATCCGTGCGGCACACAAATTTTTTATTCGAAGGTCCATGTATGCAAGCCTTTTCAGAACGAACTTAACTAAAATGTTAAGTAAAGAGATAATAATGGAGCATGAGTGGAACTTGATAGAAGTTTTATTATATTAAAAAGAAGCTTACTAGTTTTGGTGATAAGAAACAAATGAGTCTTACACTTATTTATAGGGTCTCAAAAGACTTACAAGAAACTTCTGGAATGAGAATATTCCAGATATTATTCTAGAAAATATTTTAGGTACTATTCTAGAGAATAATTCATGAATTATTCTAGGTCCTAGATATTTATAAGGAAGACTCTAGAGCATCTATAAGCTATTTTTCTTGGTGGGCAAAGAAAATATTGTGCATGACATTCTCTCTCACCTATTGTGTTGACGTCCTCGATGCACACCTCTGCTGAGAAATTCTTGGATCTTGTCCGCGAACTGATGCAACGTGTCAGCGTGTTCCCAACTAACCTCGCTACTACAAGAAATTATATTTTTAGCAACACATTTTAGCTACATAGGATCTTTCTTGTCTCAAAAGCTAATTTATTAGATATATTGGCGACATGGTTTCTCGTATGTCATAAAATTCACACAAATCTTACCAGCAGAAAATCAAATATCAATTTTGTCAAAAACTTTCCATATATCGCGACATCAACATATCGCAGAACGATATCATACATTTGGTGACATGTGTGTCGTAGAACATGTCACATCTGCTAACCCAAATATTATTATTTAGAATAATTATTAATTAGTTGTTCTAATTAATTAGTATGGAGAGAATACCATTATTAATCCCTTCCCAAAAGAGAAACTTCTAGAAACTTCCAGTCCTTTCTTATTTCCTAACCAACTTGACCCATGTATATTTTTAGAGGAGAGGGAGTGGCATCCCAGAACTTCATCTCCACTCTTTCTTCTCCACCAAACACCTAATCCCCCCTCCTCCAAATCTAACCATAGCCCCTTCATTTCCACCCCCTTCTTCATTTTCAAGCCCAAGCCATGGTGAATTCTAGGAGGAGCTCACAATTCCAAGGATAGAGCATATGACTTCTTCCCCAAGCCATTTCTCTATGCTTAGATGTCCACTAGAGCCAGTCTCTAGTAGGTATTGATCCTCTTCCTCAAATTTAATGCTTATTTGTTCAATTGGACCCATAGGACACCATATGTTGATTAAATTTCTAGGAGGAGTTAGGATGTTCAAATTAGTGATAATTATATTATAAATGTACATAGGTTTTGTTAAACTAAGATGTGTATTTATATATTTATTTGAAGCCTACTAGATGTTTGTATCAATACCTAGAGGGTATTTGTTGTAGGTATCAATGTCATCATTTGGGGGGAAATCATAAGCTCTCTGTGTGTGTTTGTGTGTGTGTGTGTGCGTGCGTGCGTGCGTGCGTGCGTGTGTGCGTGTGTGTGTATCCTCGGTATCAGTGTTACCGGGGCTGGTCTGTGTATCAATGACATAGGGCATCAGTGCCTAATACCAGTGTACTAGTGTGTTAGTGTCATATGATCATGTGCGTGTGTATATTTTGGATAGAACAGAGTCTAGTGAATGTGTCTGTGTGTCAATTCCAGAAGACATTGATATAAGACTGTGTGTGTGTGTTTGTGTGTGTGTGTGTATGTGTGTGTGTCTGTGTGTCTATATGACTAATTGCAGCAGAGTATGTGTGTGTTTTTGTTGTTAAAATACAGCATAGGTAACTGCATTTCCTGCATTTTGCAGCTACAAGCAAATGCAGTTTATGTGCGACTGTGTTTGTAGAAGCTACAGTAGTAGGTGCAGCAGTGTGTTCCTGTGAAAGCACATGAAATAGGATACTGCCACATTTAGGAGCATGACTGCATAATGTGGTAGCAGTGCCTGTGCACATGAGTGAAACTCGTGTCTGAATATGCCCTTTGTGTGTCATAAGTGTCCAGATATATGTATCCTATGTGAGATAAGTGTATCCATGTGATTGTGTATGCACATAGAGTGTGCAATGCGTAACAGTTCATGTGGTCAAGTGTGTATTAGGAACTAGAGTATACCTATGAATGTGGGAGTTCCTATGTGCAGGAGGGTGTATCATGTGTCATGTACACATGAATTCCAGTATTAGCAACAATATGGTAACTATAGGAGACTACATTATGCAGTAACTATCGGGGTATAAGGGTGACCAGATATCAGCTGAGAGGGGGAGAACTGGGTATCAAAGTGTTGTAGAACATATTTGAGTAGGTGCATATATGGATTATATGTGTGTGTGTTTTGAATGATGGGTACTTCTAATTGGGACAACAGTAGTAGCAGGTTTTGAGAAAATGTAGTTAGTATACATTCTCATGTATCAGTGATAGTAAAGTGTTTAGGAGTTACTAAGGAGATATATGTAATATTCAGAGTCGTGCATGTGCAGAGTCAAAGTATTTTGTGTGTTAGATAGTAAAGAATGCATCCAATACCAGCATAAAGAACATGTGTTCTATGGAGGGGTTGTAGTAAAGTAAACTAAAATTTTAGAACCTCAGAGTGTAGGTAAGAGCAGTGTCAGTGTATTGTTCAGTGTATCAGTGAAGCAAGGTTAGGGTGTCAGTTTTGAGCATTTAGTGTATGCAAGGGTATCATAGTGTGAAATAGGGAGAATATGGATGTGTGATGACTTGGTTAGCGTCCAATGTGCAACAAGTATCGGTCCCGTATTTAGACATGTGTGTATCTATTGGATCATAGAGTTGAGTGTGCAGAAACTGCACATGACAATAGGAGCAGTTCCACATGTGTATGGGTGTATGTATCAGGACAGATTTTATGTATGCAAGTGTGTATCAGTATGCAGTATATGTAAGAAAAACTGTATGTGTATCTGAGCGTCTGTTGGTATCAAGTTCCTATATGTATGTAGAGCATTGTGTGTGTTAAGTGCCTATGTTAGTACCTATGATATGTATACATATGCATATATAAATATAGATTAGAGAGTATGTTAGCAACCTAGGTTATACACAAATGAATGTATAGATACATGTATATAGGAAAGTAATATATATATATATTTATATATATATATATATATATATATATATTTTATATATATATATATATATATATATATATATATATATATATATATATATATATATATATATATATGATCAATATATCTAGTAGGTATTGGTAACCTAGGTCGTCTACATATCTAGTTAGTTATAGGTAAATGAACCTAGAAACCTAATAGATAAATAAATAGGAAGGATATTGATTTCTAATCACATGTTGACGTAATTAATTCATAATATAGGTTCTTTGGACTTGGACTCAGTGCTTGAACTGTACCATTAGCTCAGGACCGCAAGCAAGTACTTACTTTGATTGCTTTCATTTCCTAATAGTTTTTCTATTACATGATCTAGATATGCATGACTTGATCTTAACATGCTTGTTACACAAGATTACTATTTTTATGAATTCTATTCATGATTACCATGTCTCGTGATTACCGGGCTTGTGATATTCATATTTTCGTGATTATCGTGTTCATGATTCTTCATGTCGTGACTCGAATCCCTAGTGGGTGGAAAACACCTTAATAGACATGTAAACTATCAAAAACTATTTTCCTGGTCCAATCTGGATAGATAGTACTCGCACGCCACATGTGCGGGTTGCCGTAATTATCCCAATCCATTTACATGTCGAGCGTGGTATTTCAAAATACTTAATTAGATGCAGACTTACTTGTTTTACCTCATTTTTGTTGTCACATGCCATGATTACTCGTGATTTCCTGTTTCTCTTTACTTATCATACCATGATTCTAGTTTTACATGTTTATCGTGTATTTTATATTCTATTTTCTGTTTTATAGTTTCTATCTTGTTATGAATAGTTTAACATGTATGTACTTGCTCCAATCCTGATTAGATAACATTTTTAAGTGATGAGTACGAGGATTTGTGCCCTACCTTTTATGGACAACAAAAGCATGGTTTAGTGGACTTAGGCCCTGATACTCAAGAGGGTTAGGAGATAGATCCAGCAGGGATTTAGCCTGCTGTTACTTAGATTTCTAGATCTTAGTTTAGCTTACTTTCTTAGTATTTGACCGAATTTGTCTCCGGAAGACTTATTGGGTTGTTATCTATATTTTGGGATTTAGACTACACTTTGACGCTGGAATACCTTAAACTTGAATTTGGGAACTTGTGTCTTTCTTGGATTTATTTTATATATTTCTTATTTTGTAACACCCAGTTTTCTAAATGAGGATAATTTTGAAATTTTTGAGTTTTAATTTATTTAATTATGATATTAAATAATAATATAATTTTTGGTGATTTTAATCATTTAAAACTATTTAAAATCATGACTTGTGATTTTGATGTGCAGCTAGTGAAACCCTAGGGACTGTCTACCCTAGAGCCTAACCACGTGATTTGGAATATTTATTTATTATTTTTAGCCTAGGGTTAATTTGGTCATTTTGACTTATTAGAATTTTTAATTTATTTATTGGATTGATGGTTGATGGTTTTGATTTTTGCTAGTTTTGACATAAGAGACTAACCTAGATGTTGACTCTAGTTAAGGTGACTTGATTAGCATGGTGAGACCCTAGTCTAACTTAAGTCAACCTAAGTTAGTCATGTAGGAATCGAGACTTGAATAGAAGGCTTAGTGAATTGGTCAATAGGCTTGATACTTAGAATTTAGTTCCATGACTAGTGCAAATAGGTCCATAGCCCATTAGACTCAACCCTAACCCTAACTTTCTTTTTATGACCAGCCACCTAGGGCTATTCCCCCTATAAATAATCTCCTCATTATTTGTTATTGCCTCTTTATTGGGATTTCAACAAATTGAAGAAAGAGGTAATGTCATTTCTTCCCCAATCCCTAGATTCTTCATTTTAATTCCATTTCCACTCTAGTCGTTTGCATTAGTTCATAATCTAGTTCTATTTCATGTCCATGGAGAGAAATCTCAGGTTGGAACCAAATTGGAGCATTTGGCTATCAAGGAGAACACCTCCATTTGAGGCTTTTTCTTGTAAATTGCACCTATAGGTAAAATTTCTTAAATTGATTTAATATTCCGTTTTCTTTAACTATTAGGCTAGCCCTAAGTGTCCCCTAGCTGTCCCTAGAGTTTGTCACGACCCGCACCCTAGAGTAAGGGTACGAGACGTGGGTACGTCCAGCCTACGCCGTAGTGTCGGCGGTAGAACGCTGTCCTAGGTCAAACATCTAACAATATAAAAGTACATGTACAGTATATACACTCCGAATGGAGGTGACATAGCAAATACAGTCTCAATCACATCTAAGGTAGAGTATGATAAAAGATAGATAAAATATGAAATCCACAAAGAGATACCGCGGATAGAAGTCTAAGTGTCTAAGATACACAAACCAAGAAAATATCTCAAAGCTCAAATACAGTAATCCATAAAGTAAATACAACTCAAGACAACTAAAATAACTATCTATACAACCTCTACTGTGTCTCCTCTAGGCTAGCAGGCAACCTCCAAGCTATCTGTAAAATTTATCAACAGGTCCAGTCAGGATGGGAGCGAGCACAGTACATCTCAACAAATCATAGCAGGTTAGACAATATAATCATGCAGTAAAGTAAGATACAGGATCTGAAGAAGTACAAAATGTAAATAGAGAGAGAACTGTAATAGAAATATCTACTATAAATAGAGAACTAACAGTGGCTAGTGAGTCAGAGTACAATATAGACATGTAAATGGCATAGGAGATTATGATGAGACACTACGGAGGTGATCAGATGAGATACTACTTGGGTATTATTCACATGTCTACTTCTACTCCCCCGTACCCCCAATCAATACACAAGGATCCAGCCAGATTATGTTATGATTCCATGCAATGGCCCACAAGGGGTGATACATGGTAGGCCCAAAAAATGGGTGATTCTAGGAATGCCCATAAATAGGTGATTCAAGGAAGACTCTGTGATCATGAGAGTACATGTCATAAGTGATTCAATGAACCATGAAGCATAGTGATACACAATGTAAGTAAAACGCACAGAACATGTAGTATCCGATGCTCTCTGAGGGGATAACATCTCAAGAAAGGATCCATATAGTACTAATCCGTGTGACCAACGTGACAGCATCAAGTAAAGTAATCTAAAGCAGGAGAATAATTCTAACAGGATATGAAATGATCAGAGAATGTACTCGCCTCGATTTGATTGGAGTCGATGTGCACGACACGAACGTGTCGACACGAGATAGGTGCAATGCTATGCTCCACAGAGGGTCCCAGACGACGACACGGGCAGTCCCAATGAATCCAGAATAGTCCAAATAGCCTAGTTTGGTATGTAAAAGTCTAAAATCAGAGTTTGGTACGATAATCAAATCAAGAATAGAAAATGACTATCATAGTCACGATTTATGATTCAGGGAAAAAAATATAATTAAATAAATATAATAATTTTGGAAATCCTTTATAATGTTAAAAACTATATCTGCATTAATCAACATATTTTAGATAATATTTCAAACCCAGAAAATTATTTCTGTACTAATATTCCTATTTTGTCAAATATGAATTTAGGTCAAAAACTTAGTAAATATATTTTATAATATTTGTAACTAGTCCAATACTTGAAAAGAATATTTTTAATATAATAAAACTTTTAGGCTAAAACCATATATTAATTGCTATATATACATATGTAGATTTAATTAATCAGTACAAAATACTACATTCCTACAAGGTAACAGTTTTAAAATATAATAACATGTACATACGTACCATTTAACTAATAATTCTCTAATTATAAATTAATAAATTAATCGATAATATTAATAATACTAGTAACAATAATACTTTTAATAATAATAAATAATAATAAATAATAATAAATACCATCATTATAATATATACCACTATTACACAATATATATATATAACTAATATATATAATATTATACATTAATTCATAAACTAATATATATACTATTATATATTCATCCATAAACTAATATATATATATATATATATATATATATATATATATATATATATATATATATATATATATATATATATATATATATATACAAAAAAAAAAATATATATATACAATATATATTAATACATAACTATTATATTAACTAATGTATAAACTATTATATATAAATAATATATAAACTATTATATATAAACTAATATATATAAACCATTATATATAAACTACTATATTAATGTAACATAAATGGGGGGGGGTTTGTTCTGATCCATATCCAAAGGAAAGGGGGCTCACAGCGAGTGGGGGTCGCGCGCGTGGGTGCCTGGCGGGAGCAGCCGGCGGAGGAGCTCCGGCGGGGTTCCGTGCGGCCAGACGGAGCGACGCTGGGTCTGGGCGGCGGATGGAGGGCTCGCGCGGCGGCGTGAGCTCGGCCAGGGCGGCTCAGATCTGAACGGGGTCGGTCGGCGACGGGATCCGGTCAGGGCGGTGCGGTGGATGGACTCGCGCGGCGGCGACGCCAGACAGGTCCTTCCTCCCTCTCTCTCTCTATGTGATGGTGGTGGGGATGTTGTGTTGGTCGGAGGTGGCGTGTTGTGGTGGCGGTGGTGGCGTCTGGTTGTGATGGCGGTGGCCGACGTGTGGTTGTGATGGCGGTGGCCAGGTGATGAACGACGGTGGTGGGGTAAAGGTTTCTCGGTGGCGGTGGTGGCCTGGGTGTTATGGTGGGCTGGGGACGTCGGCCACAGGGTGGCGGCGGTGGTTTGATGGGGGTGGCTGTGCCGGGATGGCGGCGGACAATGGTGGTGGTGATCGGCCGAGGATGGCCTGGAGGTGGTGGTCGGTTTGATTGGGACAGGAAAAATGGGAGGGCTGCTAGAAATTCTAGGTTTGGGGATTTGTGTAGAAATTTTGGGGGCTAGGAAAAATTCTAGGTTACAACTCTTGGGAAGTGTGCTACTTATTGGAGAGTGGGAGAAAACCCTAAAAATGTACATGTAATAGAAATTAGGGATTAGTGGAAAACTAACACACTAACCACTAACCGCTGACCCTAACGTTATCACTATCTACCGATTAATTAGTACTAATAAATATTAGCTATAAATTAATTAATTACTAGTTACGGCTAATTAACAAATGGCTAATTACAATTTAGCCAACATTTCTAATGACTTAATTTTACTAATTTATTCACTAATTATTTAAATATATTTAACAATCATTTATTTAGTAAATAATATATTTTGAAATTTTAAAATTCAATAAACGTTTTCCATATAGAACAATAATTAAAACTTATTGATTTTAAGGAATGGACAGAAAATTTTCAATAGGATAAAATCGCATGAAATAGTAGACCAAAACCAACAAGGACCGATAGCAATCACGGTCAAAAATTGTTTTCTCAAAATTTAGAATTTGTATGTTTTTCGAGATTCAAAAAATTGAGAGTTTTGAAAAATACAAAATCCAAAAATCCAAAAAATTGGTTAACGGAGGTTACAAATCTACCCTCCTTAAAGAAATTTTGTCCTCGAAATTTAAAGGTTGACAGGGGATCGAACGATCAAGAGTTTAGTCAGTGCCTTAGGCACGATCAAAGAACGACGGTTTGGAACGATCAAGATAATCAATTCAAAATTACTTAGGCACGGCTAATGATCTTGACACGTTAGAATGGCACGATAGATTGTAGCACGAACGATATTGTATAGGCATGCTTTGGAATAACTCCAGTCATTGAGACACGATTTCAATCACGGTTAGGATAATCGATGGTGAAATCAAAATTCGAGCATATAATGATCAGTTGTTTAGGCTTGATGAAAATTAGGCTCAAAGTCACACAGGCACGATTGAAAATATGTTGAGTATAATTGGTTGGTCATGGAATACGATCTGAGTTCGATCGTGGTAAAATTTTTGGGAGTGATCTAAGTTCGCTTGGTACGATTTTGGATAGAGCAACGAAAAAAGTTCAAAACCTTGTCATGATTAGGAATGAAATCTGAGCACGGTGATTAGAGAATCAAAATTTAGGCGCGATAGAAAAATTATCCAGACATAATCAATTCCGACACGACTAAGATGGTAGATAATTGTGAAGGTCAATCGATCCTTGGTCAAAATGATTTAGGCATGATGAAGAACGAAATTAAAGTCTGAACACGAGCAACCAAAATATTGAAATCCAAGTCATGGTCGAATTTTAAATCTTTTGAGTATAGCCTAGAATCAAAGATGTTGGTACGAATAAGAAGCTGACTAGAATTGATGAGTCATGATCAAAAAGGATAACAATTTTTAGCGATGTTTAATTTAAAGAATAGTTCAAGGATAAAGAAATAGATTTCTTCTACTAGGATAGGAAACCAAAATACATGATTTGTAGAGGAACGTCGAGACAATCATCTCACTTTGCTTCATCTGCCAAAATTATCCGATCATTATTTGCCAATTATACCTTATCTCACAAGCCCATGCATACCACTACAAATTTTGTTCTTCAATCATAAAAAAAAAAATCAAACCCTTATATTACTGCTACCAAAATCATAATCTTCTGTCATGAAGACTAAATTTTCCCATAACGATTATAAGCTAGACCTTTATCCCACTCGTGAGTTTTTCCATAACTCCTCTTTTTTTTTAGTCCGCGGTCAACTTAGTCATCTTGAAGTTCAAATTTCTCCACCTTGTCCTAAATTGGATCTGATCAAAATCTCTGAATCAAGGTTTCTAATAATTTATCACTGTTCAAAATTATACTCTTGCATTGCCTAAGTCTAGTTCTACCCCTACCATATAAAATTTACTCTCCATTAATCAAATTAACCTTCACTTTTCCTTCAACTTATACCTTCAATATTATTCTTCCTAAATTTTAGAAATCTCACAAATCTCCAGATTTTTTTTTTCTATAACTCAAAATTTTGTGTTCTTTCGGTTCCTAGTCCTTCTCTCACCAAGGCTTTGTTCAATTATGTATAATCACTGCATAAAATCGAAATCCTCCTTCCATGTATCTGGATTCCAAAATTTCAATATCCTATCTTTAATTCAAATATGAAATATCTCGAGAATCAGTAACAAAAAAATATCAAAGTTCTCAAACCAAATCGACCTCGAAGATCCTTATTAATTCAAAAAAAATTCAACTTCGGCAGTTTCCACCGATAATGTATATCCTACAATTTTTTCTTACTCGAAATTCTCCCACGCTTTCTCTAAAGTTACTCCATACTCCAATAATTCTCTGTGTGTAATTGTTCCCAAATTGGTACTACCGGCCTCTTGATTGTTTCCAATCCTTATCATACATTTCTCCTACTAATTCTTCCTCAATGTTCAACATCTCATATTCCTACCAAGATACCACTTGATAACAATTTTGTCTTTTCTGAGCTAGATGATTACGATACCTTATCGGCCTCTCCCAAGTAGAGAGATACAAGTATTCAAAAGATTTCAAAATGTAGCTAACAGGTTTAGATGAGAGATAGTTTGATGGAAGTAAGTAGGACAGAGTTAACAAAACAAATATAATGATGATATGAATTTGTTCCTGCTTATCTGGTCATAATTTGCCAATCGTATCTTTATCTCACAAGTTCTGATATGAAAATTCAACCTTTATATGCCTACCACCAAGATTTTATAACTTTCAGTCATCTAAGCCTTTACCATGATCACCATAGGGAATCAACACTTATTCATTTATTCAATTTCCAAATTCTTTCACCTCGTCCTAATTTAGATCTGAAACCTCCAAATCCAGTTTATGAAATCCTTAATCTTGTTTAAATCCAGTCTCGTATTTACTCAACTCTAATACCACTATGTCATACAAAATTTATTCTTATTTATAGATCAACCTTCATATTTTCTTCAACGTTCACCTTCAAATATTATCCTTTTGAATTCTACAATTTTCTCCCAATCATCTAAAATAATTCCTATAAATTAAAATCCTTGTGTTCTCTCTGTCTCTAGTCACCCTCTTACAATATCTAGTTCAATTTCGCATAATCATTGAATACAATTAAATTCTCCTTTCCATTTCTAAATTTCTACATAGCCTTGTAAAAGTTCCCAAGAATCAATAACCAAGATTTTCTAAGTTCTCAAAACTAGGTTGACCTCTGATATCCTCATTAGTTTTTTTTTTGAAATACATCCATGAATTACTCATAACCAAAATTTTATGCGATTGTTTCTAAATTGATAACATTTATCACTCGATTCTATTCTAAACCTTTACCACATCTCCCTCTCAAATTTTTTATATTTGACATCCAACATTCTGATTCCTACAAATCATCCTATGATAACCAATTACATCATTTTCAAACTAGATGATTTACGTTATTTCCTCAACATGTCTCAGGTAAAATGATATGAAGATTCAAGGGTTTCAAGGTATAGCTGACAGAATTAGATACGAGACAGAGAATTGATGTAATCAGGACAGTAATATAAGACAAAGAATGATGGTAATAAAATATTGGCAGAAAGAGAAATGATAATAGAATCTGTTCTGCTTATCTGTTTAAAAGAGGAAACCATTTTGAAACCAGAACTATAATATCAAATCCAAGATAAGGTCTTAGCAAAATCATCGATTCATTGTATTAAGAAGAAACTCATAGCAAGATGTTACACAAGGTTTATAAAAACAGCTAAAGCTACTCCTAAGTTAAATAATGAGAAACAAAACAAAATAAACAAATAACAATTCTTTTTTTTTGAAGGACTGAAACAAAAGTAGAGAAAACATGTTCAAAAATATTTAAGGTACAATCTGATAATCATATGCGTCTATCCAAAAAATCCTCGTCATACTAGTTAGCAAGGCTACGATAATCACAGAGTCCTCGACTAAGGCACATACCTCTAGAATCACGGTATTTAAAATTTTTACGATGCCGCTAGCTTGGCTGCGAAAACCTTAAATTCCTACACCCGAAAAATATATCCAAAATCAGACTATATGTCCTCACCATGCTAGCTAATGTGACTGTAGAAGACTATATTCCATAACTGAGATGACCTAGCCCATATAATTTCATCTTGACAAAATTAAATCAATAATGGATACCAAAAATCAATTTCATTAACAAACCAAGAAAGGTAAATATAAACTGTTAAAATCAAATTTTGAGATATTTATAATAAGATTCTAAAGGGTCATCCCAGGAATCTCTCAAGGAATCCTAACTGTGATTGAGTACCTTCAAAATATATCCTAATCGTACTGCAGTCTGTAGTGATACTCTAGTTCGAATACCACTACACTAACTCGACCTGCATGGGCCACCACTAAAAATGTGTCACGACCCGCACCCTAGAGTAAGGGCACGAGACGTGGGTACGTCCAGCCTACGCCGCAGTGTCGGCGGTAGAACGCTGTTCTAGGTCAAACATCTAACAATATAAAGGTACATGTACAGTATATACACTCCGAATGGAGGTGACATAGCAAATACAGACTCAATCACATCTAAGGTAGAGCATGATAAAAGATAGATAAAACATGAAATCCATAAAGAGATACTGCGGATAGAAGTCTAAGTGTCTAAGATACACAAACCCAAAAAATATCTCAAATCTCAAATACAGTAATCCATAAAGTAAATATAACTCAAGACAACTAAAATAACTATCTATACAACCTCTACTGTGTCTCCTCTAGGCTAGCAGGCAACCTCCAAGCTATCTGTAAAATTTATTAACAGGTCCAGTCAGGACGGGAGCGAGCACAGTACATCTCAACAAATCATAGCAGGTTAGAAAATATAATCATGCACTAAAGTAAGATACAGGATCTGAAGAAGTACAAAATATAAACAGAGAGAGAACTGTAATAGAAATATATACTATAAATAGAGAACTAACAGTGGCTAGTGAGTCAGAGTACAATATAGACATGTAAATGGCATAGGAGATTCTGATGAGACACTATGGAGGTGATCAGATGAGATATTACTTGGGTATTATTCACATGTCTACTTCTACTCTCTCGTACCCCCAATCAATATACAAGGATCCAGCCAGGTTATGTTATAATTCCATGCAATGGCCCACAAGGGGTGATACATGGTAGGCCCAAAAAATGGGTGATTCTAGGAATGCCCATAAATGGGTAATTAAAGGAAGACTCTGTGATCATGAAAATACATGTCACAAGTGATTCAATGAACCATGAAACATAGTGATACACAATGTAAGTGAAACGTACAGAACATGTAGTATCCGATGCTCCCTGAGTGGATAACATCTCAAGAAAGAATCCATATAGTACTAATCCGTGTGACCAACGTGACAGCATCAAGTAAAGTAATCTAAAGCAGGAGAATAATTCTAACAGAATATGAAATGATCATAGAATATACTCGCCTCGATTTGATTGGAGTCGACGTGCGCGACACGAACGTGTCGACACGAGGTAGGTACAATGCTATGCTCCACAGAGGGTCCCAAACGAAGACACGAGCAGTCCCAATGAATCCAGAATAGTCCAAATAGCCTAGTTTGGTATGTAAAAGTCCAAAATCAGGGTTTTGTATGATAATCAAATCAAGAATAGAAAATGACTATCATAGTCACGATTTATGATTCAGGAAAAAAAATATAATTAAATAAATATAATAATTTTGGAAATCCTTTATAATGTTAAAAACTATATCTGCATTAATCAACATATTTTAGATAATATTTTAAACCCAGATAATCATTTCTGTACTAATATTCCTATTTTGTCAAATATGAATTTAGGTCAAAAACTTAGTAAATATATTTTATAATATTTGTAACTAGTCCAATACTTGAAAAGAATGTGTTTAATATAATAAAACTTTTAGGCTAAAACCATATATTAATTGCTATATATACATATGTAGATTTAATTAATCAGTACAAAATACTACATTCCTACAAGGAAACAGTTTTAAAATATAATAACATGTACATACGTACCATTTAACTAATAATTTTCTAATTATAAATTAATAAATTAATCGATAATATTAATAATACTAGTAACAATAATACTTTTAATAATAAAAATAATAATAAATACCATCATTATAATATATACCACTATTACACAATATATATATTTTTTTTTTACACAATATATATATATATATATATATATATTATATATATATATATATATATATATATATATATATATATATATATATATATATATATATATATATATATATATATATATATAAAACTAATATATATACTATTATACATTAATACATAAACTAATATATATACTATTATATATTCATCCATAAACTAATATATATATATATATATATATATATATATATATATATATATATATATATATATATATATATATATATATATATATATATATACAATATATATTAATACATAACTATTATATTAACTAATGTATAAACTATTATATATAAATAATATATAAATAATTATATATAAACTAATATATATAAACCATTATATATAAACTACTATATTAATGTAACATAAATGGGGGGGTTTGTTCTGATCCCTATCCAAAGGAAAGGGGGCTCACAGCGAGTGGGGGTCGCGCGCGTGGGTGCCCGGCGGGAGCAGCCGGCGGAGGAGCTCCGGCAGGTTTCCGCGTGGCCAGACGGAGCGCCGCTGGGTCTGGGCGGCGGATGGAGGGCTCGCGCGGCGGCGCGAGCTCGGCCAGGGCGGCTCAGATCTGAACGGGGTCGGTCGACGACGGGATCCGGTCAGGGCGGCGCGGTGGATGGACTCACGCGACGGCGACGCCAGACAGGTCCTCCCTCCCTCTTTCTCTCTATGTGATGGTGGTGGGGATGTTGTATTGGTCGGAGGTGGCGTGTTGTGGTGGCGGTGGTGGCGTGTGGTTGTGATGGCGGTGGCCGGCGTGTGGTTGTGATGGCAGTGGCCGGGTGATGAATGGCGGTGGTGGGGTGAAGGTTTCTCAGTGGCGGTGGTGGCCTGGGTGTTATGGTGGGCTGGGGACGTCGGCCACAGGGTGGCGGTGGTGGTTTGATGGGGGTGGCTGTGCCGGGATGGCGGCGGACAATGGTGGTGGTGGTCGGCCGAGGATGGCCTGGAGGTGGTGGTCGATTTGATTGGGACAGGAAAAATGGGGGGACTGCTAGAAATTCTAGGTTTGGGGATTGTGTAGAAATTTTGGGGGCTAGAAAAAATTCTAGGTTACAATTCTTAGGAAGTGTGCTACTTATAGGGGAGTGGGAGAAAACCCTAAAAATGTACATGTAATAGAAATTAGGGATTAGTGAAAAACTAACACACTAACCACTAACCGCTGACCCTAACGTTATCACTATCTGCCAATTAATTAGTACTAATAAATATTAGCTATAAATTAATTAATTACTAGTTACGGCTAATTAACAAATGGCTAATTACAATTTAGCCAACATTTCTAATGACTTAATTATACTAATTTATTCACTAATTATTTAAATATATTTAACAATCATTTATTTAGTAAATAATATATTTTGAAATTTTGAAATTCAATAAATGTTTTTCATATAGAACAATAATTAAAACTTATTAATTTTAAGGAATGGACAGAAAAATGTCAATAGGATAAAATAGCATGAAATAGTAGACCAAAACCAACAAGGACCGATAGCAATCACGGTCAAAAATTGTTTTCTAAAAATTTAGAATTTGTACGTTTTTCGAGATTCAGAAAATTGAGAGTTTTAAAAACACAAAATTCAAAAATCCAAGAAATTGGTTAACGGAGGTTACAGAGTTTGGGTGGATTTCGTGTCCGTTTGGTGTCCGTATCGGACACGTATCATGGTGTATGTGCATATGTTTGATGAAATGTCACAACGGATTTTATTTTCGATTTTTGAAAAACTAATTACATGGAATTTTAGATCTATGTGTGTATAATATATTTCGTGAAGACTGAGATTATTTTCGTGTCGTTTCCGTTTCGGAAATGGCCGTGGACACGCTGCACGACACCGTGCACGGTTGCCCTGCCTCTCGAGCACTGTAGCGGACACGACACAGCACTTCTTGACACGAAATTTTGTGTGGACACTGTTTAGGTGACTGACACGAGGCTCATAAATTTTCATGGGTTTTTGTTCAGTGGTTTGGGAGTAATCGCACGCGCACTGGTCACACGCGTACGCGCGTTCAGTCAGAATCGCGTTCTGATACGCGAGTCGTGTCCAATCTGGACACGATGTGGTCGTGTCGTGTTGGGTCCTATGTGTAGCCTGACACGTGGGCTACACGTGGGCATGACCACGAGACCCCACGTGTCGTGTGTCGTGTCCTACAGACACGTGCACGTGTGCACGACACTGTGCAACACTGGGTGCACCCCATGTGTTTGCATCGTGTTAGACACGCCTGTGTCGTGTTTCCTGGACACGTGAGGACACACAAGACACGTGTACACATGCTTTATTAATTACCAACCATTATTAGTGAGTTTTATGTTGGATTTTGGGGTTGAATCATTGAAATCCCTATTGGGCTGATACCCGACAGTTCACTGTTTGGCTGAGCTGTTTTGTTCCTAAGTTTGCTTTCAATTCTGTTTTTGTGTTGCATTAATTATTTAATTAGATTACCTGTATATGTAATGGACTAATGGGATATTGGTTTGAGTTTAGTGTCTGCCAGATTATTGTTGGAATCAAGTTTGGGTATGAACTGTCAAATTGATTTGGTTTACAAAATTGCTTTAACTGTCAAATTCTAGGTTTGGGACTGTTTTCCTAACTGTATTTAGGTTGCAAATTCAAACACCACACACCACCTCTTTATGCTCACTGTCACACATTCCTTAGTTCACTCGACATACACACATATCCTCTAAACACACTGTTTTGGAAATCTGAGTTGAGATTGATAAATTGTTTTGATATTGAAGTTGAATTGATTCTCATGTTTTTTATTAACTGTTTTGGTTTTCTTTTGATTGCATTCAGTGGGTTGCTAAACCAGATAACACTTGCCTATGTGTTTTTTTCCTTAGATGTTTTGAACGGGAGCAGTGGCTCTCAGGTTTTGAATAACTGAGATAACTCTCAGTTTGAGTTACATTTCAGTTTTCAACAGAAAACAGTTTGGGATTTCAGTTCTTCCCTTGTCTTTTTGTTTAGTTTTCATTTAACTTGAACCTGGTTGTTGTGATTCCCTCTACACATGTTTCCCTGTGCAGTCGAACACCACTGCAACACACTCACTGCACTCTTTGAATTTCACTCTCTGCAAATTAACTCTCCACACTCACTGTACCTCACATAGCATGCTACTCACACATTTACATGTTTACTATAATTGACACTCACTCTCGTTCCCTACATTTGACACTCACATAGATTTTCCCTCATGCACACATGACACTATTCACTCATACACTCACACACATACACTGAAATAAATTCCTGAGACTCTATGACACACACTCAACTGAACTTGGATTTATATCTAACTAAGACACAACCTACAAGACACTGATTACTACATTCAATCACTGATTTCCTAATTTTTTTCTGAATTTAATGCATGTTCGACTGATTGGTGTGCTACTTTAATCCTAGAATTTAGTGAATGCCCAATTGGTACAGTATTGGTTTTAAGTAGAAGAGTGACTATACGATATATGCATTTTGTGTAACCTATGAGCCTATGTAGTATGGATATTAAATGAATGTAGAGTATGTAATGCATGATATGTTAGATGAATGAAATGATATATATATATATATATATATATATATATATATATATATATATATATATATATATATATATATATATATATATATATATTATATATATATATATATGATATATATTCTCTTCACATTAATGTATATATATGGTTGAATGCAAGCATGTAGGAATGCAATTAATATAATGCATATAAGCAATGCATGAATGAAAGAATGATATACAATGTATGCATGAAAGTATATAATGAATGCTAGATATGAATGCAAGATATATATGTAATGATAGATATGAATGCATAATGTATAAATATTGTAATGTAATATATAATGATAACATGTATGGTAATGTAGAGTATATGATACAAGCATGAATGAATGGAGAAAATACATGTATATAGGTAATATAGAATGTAATATATGAATGCAAGCATGCAAGATAATGTATTGTATCCATATATGATGTATTCAACTTAAAGATAATGTAATATATGAAAGGAATGAATGATAATATATAACATGATATGTAAGTTAATGCAAGGTATAAAATATATGATGCGTGCATGTTTGTATGTCTCTATGTTAATGTATGAAATGATATGAATATACAATGTATGCATATGTATAAAACATGTAGGTAATGCATAGATGCATGAATGAAATGAATGTTTGCAATATGTTAATATAAATACAAGTATCTAATATGCATGAATGTAAGTATAATATAATACAAGTATACATGTATGTATCATGTAAATGTAATATACATGATACGTATGTATGCATGTATACAAGGTAAGTATGTATGTATGTATTTCTATAAACTGAGTTAACCTATAACCTTTTACACACATACATCCATACACCCTTTGACATCATGTATCCTATGTCACATACACCTACCTATCAATAAATTTTAGAACATTAACACATATCCTTTCACACACATGCCAAACACACACATACTCACTTACTCTTTTACCTCTCTTTCTCTATCTATATATATATATATGTATGTGCCTATATATATAGCTTTCCTATATATATCTATGTATATGAATATGTGAATAGTGATGCATATATATATATATATATATATATATATATATATATATATATATATATATATATATATGGGATGTACATATAGGTAGCCTATATGTTATGAGTGTACTATAATATATTAGATATATATATTGTTATGTGTATATGTGTTTGTGGTTTGGCTTAGGCATGATATAGCCTATAGCCTAGGGTTCTTAGCCTATGGTGTGTCTGTTTGCCTAGTGAGAGTTTAGTTAGACTTGTTTAGTCTTGATTAGGCCTAGAATAGACTAGTTAGACTAGTATAAACTTGTTTGGTTTAGGTTTGACCTAGTTGACCTAGTTTGACTAGTCTAGTTGACTAGAGTTGACCAAAGGTTGACTTTAGCCTAGATTGACCCCAAACTTTATGTAGATGCATTGTAGCAGTCTATTTCCTTATTTTAGACTAGTTATGACTTGTACTGTTCTATAGGAGACAGACACCACTCCTCGGACAGTATATTCTCTTCGGACATTCAGGATACTAGACGAGTACATTCTCTGATCATTTCATATCCTGCTTAGAATTATTTTCTGCATTAAATTACTTTACTTGTTACTGTCACGTTGGTCACACGGATTGGTACTATATGGATCCCTTCTTGAGATGTTATCCTTAGGGAGCATCGGGTACTACATGTTCTGTGCGTTTCACTTACATGGCGTATCACTATGCTTCATTAGTTCTTTGATCACTTGTGACATATACTCTTATGATCACAGAGTCTCCTAGAATCCTTATCCCATTTACTGGGTATCCTAAAATCTCTTAGAATCCCCATTTATGGGACATCCATGTATCACCCTTCGGGGGCCTTTGCATGGAATCATAACATAACCTAGTTGGATCCTTGTGTATTGATTGGGGGTACGGGAGAGTAGAAGTAGACATGTGAATATTATCCAAGTAGTGTAGCATCAGAATCTTTCCATAGTGTAGCATCAGAATCTCCTATGCCATTTACATGTCTATAGTGTACTCTGACTCACTAGACACTATTAGTTCTCTATTGTATAGTAGATATTTCTATTACAGTTCTCTCTCTGTTTACATATTGTATTTCCTTCAGTACCTGTATCTTACTTTACTGCATGATTATATTTTCTAACCTGCTATGAACTGTTGAGATGTATTGTGCTCGCTCCTGTCCTGACTGGACCTGTTGATAAATTTTACAGATAGCCTGGAGGTTGCCTGCTAGCCTTGAGGAGACCCATTAGAGGTTGTTTAGATAGTTATTTCAGTTGTTTGGAGTTGTATTTATTTATGGATTACTGTATTTGAGCTTTGAGATGTATTTCTGGGTTTGTGTATCTTAGACACTTAGACTTCTATCTGCTGTATCTCTTTTGGATTTTATGTTTTATCTATCATCCTTTATGCTCTACCTTAGATGTGATTGAGTTACATTCTGCTATGTCATCCCCATTCGGAGAGTATAAACTGCTTATCCTTATACTGTTAGATGCATGAGACCTAGGACAGCGTTCTACCGCCGACACTGCGGCGTAGGCTGGACGTTGTTACGTTCTCGTGCCCTTACTCTAGGGTGCGGGTCGTGACATTTCACTTGTACACATCTGTGGTTATTTTAGAATGTTAGGGTTGTTCATGGCAAGAAATTTAGTTTATATTGCTTCCTATACATTGTCCTGAACCTGAGAATAATCCCTGTTACTTTGATAAATTCATGAGACTCCTTGCATTGTATGGATCTAAGATTACATTGAGAATTTCACATGTAAACACACACATTAGTGTTCCTGCCACATTGTTCCCTAAATATACACACACAGTTCTCTACATTTATACACATACTGTTAAATCTAAATTCCTGAGAACACTAAGGCAGTGGCATGTAGACCTGTGACACACTGACACTTGATTCACCTGGGTTTACTTGTGTACACTGAGATTGATAGCCACATTTACACACACAAATATGACAGCCATTCACACATGCCTATAACCAAATGTCACACACACACATTGAATACATAGCTGAAACAATGGACATTATGCACACATTGTGTACTGCACCCTAACCCAGAAATCTGTGAATGATATGCAATATTGACACACACATTTCACCCTTTCCTTTTTTTCACTCCTTCTATATATATGGTATATATATATATATATATATATATATATATATATATATATATATATATATATATATATACAAGCATGATGGTATGCATAATGTATAAATGCCTTGTTGTATGGATATGGGAATGCATATGTGTATGCATGTGTGATGTGAAATGCAATATACATATATGTATTATAGAGTGCTATGTACTTATATATATATATATATATATATATATATATATATATATATATATATATATATATATATATATATATATGCTTGTATAGTCCTTGATCTTGTGTTTGTGTGTAAATGCTAGCCTAGGCTTGGTTAGGCCAAGTGAGACTTGTTAGACTTGTTTAGGCTAGGACTTGACCTAGTTGACTAGTGTAGTTGACTAGAGTTGACCAAGAGTTGACTTTAGTTTAGTTTGACCTAGACAGCATGCAGATGCATTGTATATTACATTTATCATCCCCTGTATACATCTTGACTTGTGTTACTCTAACTAGGAGTCAGGTACCTCATCTCGGACAGTACATTTACTTCAGCTATTCAGATACCAGGCGAGTACATTCTCTGATCATTTCATAACTTGCTTAGAACTATATTCCTGCTCTAGTTTACTTTATTTGATGTTGTCACGATATTATCACGGATTGGTACTATATGGATCCCTACATTGAGATGTTATCCCCCTCGAGAGCATCGGATACATCGTGTCGTGTGTTTCATGTACATCGTGTATTCCTCGCTCTCATGTTATTCATGTTTCTCACGTGCTTCATGCTCGCTCGTGCTCGCTCGTGTACTCTCATGTGCTATCATATTCGGTCATGTTTTTCGTGTATTTCATGTATAACCTATACTTCATGTGCACCCTTCATGGGCCTTCATGTGGAATTCATGTGCACTCAGTTTCTGAGCCCTCATGTATTCTTCATGTACACCCATCTATGGGCTTCATGTAAAAATTATGTACGTAACATAACTTGTCTGGATCTTTGTATATTGATTGGGGTATGGGGGAGTATAAATAGTCATGTGAACAATTCCAAAGTAGTATAGCCATGTACGCCTCTTTAGTATATTCATGTGCAAATCCAGCCGTTCACATGTCGACTTTGTACTCTAAATCACTAGTCACTGGTAGCTCTCTACTTATAGTAGATATTTCTATTACAGTTCTCTCTCCCTGTTTACATCATATACTTTCTTTCAGTTTCACGTATTGTACTCTCTTGCATGTTTATATTTTCTAACCTGTTATGATCTGCGTGAGATGTACTGTGCTTGCTCCCGTCCTGACTGGACCTGTTGAAAATTTTACAGAGGATGATGAGGAATCCTGCACCCCTTACTTTGGAGCTTGCCTAGATGACACTCGCGACCTGGACCCCTAGGGAGGTTCAGGCAGCTGCTGAGGACGATACCTTGCATAGTGTAGATAGCTTAGACTGTTCTTCTTTTCATGTTTGGTTATTGTCTTTGATTTCAGAGTTGTATATTTTAGAGATGTTGAGACTGGTAGTGGTTAACTTTGTTATTTCATTCTGCTGTACCTCAGTTGAGGATTTCTTTATCTATTCTATCGTGCTACATTCTACCTTAGATTGTGATTGAATTGTACCTCTGTGTTGGCCTCATTTTGGAGAGTATTCATATTATGCTAGTTATAGTTCATGACCTAGAACAGCGTTCTACCGTCGACACTGCGGCGTAAGCTGGGCGCTATTACGTACTCGTACCCTCACGATAGGTACGGGTCGTGACATATTTCACATATTTTCCTTAGCGTTATGATTGAGTATATTATAAATGTTTCATATCTTACTTAAGAAATTTGGAGATGATATTTAATATATATTGGTATGGTTATTGGATGGATTCAATGAAGGTTTAGATAGTGTTCTACTGTCGATATTGTGGCGTAGGCTGGACGTACCCTCGCACTCGTGCCCGAACATCTGGATGCGGGTCATGACACATTTTTATGGTAGTCCATGCAGGTCAGATTCACAATTAGTGCAATATTGTGGTAGTACTTAGGATTGATTACTATTACGAGCCTGCAATAGGATATAAAATATTAGGAATAAGTGAATACTCAATCACATACTAGAATTTCTATTCTGATTCGAATTTTCTAACTTATGTTCAATTCTGAATAATCGATATCTTTCACAATTGTTGTCTGTTATGAATAATATCCTATCTCGTGTCATATTAATGACTTCTTATTGTTTCCATCTCGTCTTTCCACAATGGCACTCAGGACTAAGGCTCGTAGTATGGGAGCAGCTACAGCTTCCAAGAGATCGTCGTCTTCTCGCCTATGGACCGAGGAGCGACAGAGGCTCTTCCTCCACCTCCTCCTCCTACAATTCAGGAGGTGACATCAATTGCATCGAAGAGCCTTCCTCCTCCTCGTCCTCCACCTCCATCTCAGGGAGGAGTACCACTTTCATCGTCATCTGGAGGCATGTTCGCTGACAGAGCTGTAGAAGCTCAGAAATGTTTGACAGATTGTGCTGCGCCATTTACAGTTAGCACGCATAAAAGCATCAAATAGCGATATCTATTAAATGGTGCTAATCGTTGAAAGGCGCCATTCATCAGATAGCACTAGGACCTGTATCAAAGCTTCCTTAAGAAGGCAAAACTTTATGTCATATCAATCATGATGACTGACATCACGACAATCGAGAAGAGCTTTTTTTTTAATTCTGTGCACGTGGTGCACAAGGAAGATTTTGTCAGATACAGTCGACGCCAAAGCTGGATTGCACAGATCAGACATAAACTCAAATAGCACCAAAACAACAAAATGCCACCACATGGTATTTTTCTCGAGAAGCCAAATCTCACGTCTTTTTAGAAAGATTTGTCATGATGACTGTCAGTGTACTTTCTCAACGCCACTTACCAAATGGCGTGCATTGGCAAATTCTGCACAGACTCAACACACATCGCTAATTACAGTTTGGCGCCAACCAACAGAACGCGCCATTCATCAAATTGGCGCTAATCAACTACAATCACCATCCAAAAGCGGTTAAAGATGACGTGTCATGCATGCCACTAATCTCGAAGAACGTGCACACGACACTGCCCATGACCAAGCATCTTTCTTTCACAGAAAGCCATGCTTCCTATGCAGTTAAGTTAACCGTTCAAGCTAATAGATGAAACGATACATGGTGCGCAAAGCAATGCACAATCATTGTATTTTTGTACTGCGCCAATCGCTGTAACTGCCTAGCAGTTATCTCAAACTCTATAAAAAGAGTTCCAAAATCACTTTTTGAGGGGGACACTTATTATCGACTCTTAACAAGAATTCTCGACAATTCTCGATCGTTTTTGTAGCATCGTCCAAGGGATAAAGTGATCGTCTTCTGATCAGATTCATATAGTTGTACTTCTCCAAAATTAAAATTGTACTTAGATCTTTGTATGAGGATTTTGTACTTTCTTTCTTAGTTTGTAATTAAGTCTTATTTATAAGACTTTTGTTCATTGCAAACAAAATGGCGACTCTGCTGATGACGGCTTTCTCCTCTGACGGGAAAGTGGCACCTCATGCGATGTTGCGTCGGTCGGCACGACGCAGGAGAATGGTCGTAGAATTCAACCAAATGACTTACGAAGAGATGATTAGTGTCAGAAGTGCTATGCACGCTACTGCTTCTGCCAAGAATAAGAAGACACACGCTATCTGGACTCCGAAGTCTAAATACGCGCCAATTACTACTACTGATGTGCAAATCAAGGGAAAGCGCCAAATAGCCATTCCCCACTCTTTTCCATTCTTTGACTTGGTGGAAAACACACTTGATTGTGCCTCTGCGCCAATCAGTGCACAAACACTTATGGATAGAAACTCTACATTTCTTGGCAAAGAAAATGAAAACGATGCCAATAATGTAAATCATGTTCAAAGTGCAAATTCTTATCCCCATAGACGCCGCACAAAATGTGTCGGGCTAATGTGCGCAGAGCAACAAGGCATTCTGCCTACTCCGTGCCTGAATGATTCGCGCCATATCGATCCGCGCCAATCAGGTCCACGCCATGATCTTTCCACCTTAAGCATATCAATGACAGAACAGAAAAAACTGAAGGTGTCACAGAGTGACAATCAAATGACACCAGACACGGACATGTGTGCCTATCTCAATAGGCGCCGAACAGAACTTCCCAAACCAAGCCATATGGCACGCCAGAGGACTTTGACGCAGTCTACACTGACTACCAGTTTGGCATGGTGAAGGTTTCTAAGAACAAGAACCCGTTTAATTATGCCAATGAACTCAGTACTTCCCTGTACACGCAGGGGACACAAAAATTTAGGAGTAAAAATCGTATTCCTAATGTAATGAGGCAAAATCTGCCTTCTTCTTCTCCTTCTAATGTAACAGATCTCCGCGAGCTCATCTTACAAAAGCGAAAGATCAAAGACTCATCTCGTGCAACAGTGACTTCACATAAAGAATAATACTGTAATTCATATGAGATAGTAATCAATTGCTGTGTAACTCAGCCCAACGGTCTGTGTTTAACCGCTTGAATTACCCTCGCTCCCCTAATATGATCCTGATAGATGAAGAAGAGTTGATGTTTGCCTTTGTCGATATGACGTCTCGTAGTACTAGGAGTGGGAGATGCCCGAGATGTAACTCATCTCGAACTCCTAGTCGGCAATACCGCGATCAAATCCTTGACTCTGTTGAAGGAGTCTATCAAAACACTCGATCGAGAAACCGAGACCTCCTCAGTCAGGGAATCTTCTTGATTCCAACCCTGGGGGTAGCAGCTTACCGTACTTTGATACCGAAAGCGAGGATTCTGATCGGACTATCTTGTCTACCAGCTCGTCCTCGGTATCAAAAGAAGTGTTTGTTTATGTGACCAATTAAAACAAGATGCTACCAGTTCCGCTAATCAAGAACAAAGGATTGCTGCTTTGGAGGCTAATCTGAAGACCATGAATGACATGGTTACGAGTATGCATGCGGTGATTATGGCACAACATATTGCTCTACCAGTTGTGAACCCAACTCCAGCTCAAGAACACGCAGTGGTCTCTGGGCCTATCCAAACTGGTCCGGGGGTACAATTTCCTCTAAATACCACCGTAACAGAAGTCATACATCTTCAAGTACAGGTTACTCCAAGTCACTCTGGTGCTGGGGATGGTGCTTACCATGCGGTTCCACATCCCAATCCATCGAACCAATCTGCTTCTACTTAAACATTTGGGGACCCTCTTGAAGAAGTCAAGCTTCTACAAAATCAATTTGAAGCCTTTAATCAGAAAGAGAGATTACAAAAGCTAGGGATCAAACAACCCTACCCTGCAGAGTGGAACGATGTCCCATTCCCGCTCAAATACAAAGCGTAGTCTATGACACTATTCGAAGGCAAGACATCTCTGAGTCAATATATTAATTACTTCGAGATGATGACTGCTCACATCCAGAAGAATGATGCTCTAATTACTAGAGTATTCGTTGGATGCTTAGCAGGGGTAGCTTACGATTGTTATCGAAGCCTATCGGATGGTTATATAACATCTTTTGCTGTCTTGAAACAGATGTTCTTGGAACAATTTTATGAAGGGATGAACGACATGACCATGTCTGCCTTTACTAAAATCAAACAAAAGCCTAATGAAACAGCCGAACGTTTCACAGAGCGCTTCCGACAACACAAAAAATGCCTCTCGGCACCCTTGAAGCATTGACTATCGATACTTGCAAATCAAACTTGTTATCCATAATCAGCATGTGGATGGGACCAATACAATTTCAATATTTTGGTTCCTTTATCGCAAGTGCCAGAGCAGCTGAAGACAGTGCTGAAAAATTTCGGCAACTAGGCATTCCGATGCCGAACCTTGATAAAGACAAACATCCTGCTACCAGCAGTAGCAGTCACCCAAACACTCGTAAGGGTAAAGAAGCCTTAGAAATCAATGTAAGTTAGCCAGCACCAACAGCAACGGCACCTCCGCAGAGGACAACAATATAACCCAAGGAAGAGTATTCTTTCGATGGTGAAAATGTCATGAGCATTTTTTATTACTTAATCAAGAGCAATAAGATTCAACTGCCTGAGATCAAACGGCCAGATGAAATAGGTAAAACTGATAACCTTAAATATTATATGTATCACAAGTTTCTGGGTCATCCAACCAGGGTATGCTTTATACTCAAAGAAAAGATCCAAGAGCTAATCAACGCTACGACGATCACGCTACAGAAGGACGAGAAGACGATGACTGCCAACGTAATCTCTCTAAAATTTGGAGACTTTCCTGCTCAGCTTGTCTCTGACTATGTCATCCCAATACCGTAAACAACTTTGGAGATTGTCAATCTCTCGTCGGCACGAAACGACGGTTTGGTACCACTGTCGACAGCTAAAGGCGAAATCATGTGGGTTCATCGAGACTCTGACTGCCTCCATCTCCACTTGGACTCTGGTCGTCATCATCTCCAACAGGATGCTCATCACCCTCAGTTATAATTTGGCCATCTTTGGCTACCAAATCTTGACCCTCCTGGGTCGCTGACTGGTCTCGGCTCGATTCAGCCTTCTCAAGATCTTGGATAGTGTCAGCAATGTCCTCATAAATATGATCATCTTTATAGTCAAAGTCCTACAGTGCTGCTATAATGTCTTCATCCTTAGAAGGTAGCTCATTCGAAATAATGTCTTCAGGAGTTTGGGTCATAGAAGAAGCTGGAACCTCTGAAGCAACCTTCTGTCCATCTCGACTCCAAACTCGCCCAAACGGAGCTGACACTTTCCCAGGAATAGTGGCTCTTGAAGCATCATCAAAAGCCAGCAGAGACATCAGACCAGATAAAATAAGTGCTGTGAGTGCCCTAGCAGAAAGGGGGATATCGGTCTTAGCAGTCATTGGTTTTGAAACGATAACCGCGGGGACATCAATAGAAGCGTCTAGAGCCGATGCGCTAGCCCATGAAAGTTCTGGAGAAAAAAAAAGCTCAATATAAATAGCTAAAGGGTTAACGTCTAATAACTTTTGTTGGACTAAGAAATTAAGGATATCACCTATCGGAGAGGGTACACCTCCAGGTGACAGCAAAGATCTTTCTCGTGACGACAATGATGGCTCTTGAGGACAAGGAGACTGCCTTGGCGAGGATGGAGTAGAATAAATCGTAGCCTTCTCCTTCACAACTCTAGATACCACTGATTTCCTCCTTGCTTTACGCTTGAGCAGTGGTTGTGATGATACTTTAGTTGACCTAATGGAGGCAGAAGGTTGATCTTGTGATTCTCTAGGAGCAATTTGCTCTCTGCTTTTTTCTTCAATAAATTCCCTGCTCTCCTTCTGGCTAGGAGATGGGGTTGTTCCCCTGAAAGATGATGTTTTTCCAGGGGAAAGCACAACTTCCATAGAGACACTTTCGACTTGTCGTAATTGAGCCCTTGTCCTCCCCGTGGGTTTCTCAACGACAACCGCTTCTTCTTTTTTTCCCTTTCCCCTTAGTAGGAGAAAGAGGTTCATCATGAGCTGAATGAGAAGACAAAGTCCCAGTCTTTTGTTTTTTGCTTTATCCCTTCACGGGAGATTTTTCCCTCCGTTTCTTGAGAAGGACACACAATGCACCTTGTACCTCGTCAGGAAAACCGACAGGTACAATCTCTAAGGGAGCATCAGCGGGAGCCTCCTCCTCGGCTCCTCCCAAATCTACAGAAGCCGGAAGTCCTTCCTGTACTTTTCTTACGCCCACAAAGCTATCCGTCATAGAATAACCTTCGAAGAAGGTGTTGGCTGAGGTATAAAAATTTGCATATGTATTTAACATACACGGGCCCGCCTCAAAGGTAGTTGAAGGCATGGTAAACACAATATTGGTGCCCCTTGCACTATAATACAACCACCCTCGAGCCCCATCAATTAAAAGTCTGAAGGCTTGAAGGCAAGTAGTCGCATTTCGAACATGCATCTGGTCATAGCCGAACTGACGAGCGAACCGGCTGGGCAAATATAGTTCCAGATAGCAAATGTTCTCAAATCGATACACCAAATACGAAGGTCTGATCATAACCAACCAGGAAAAGGCTGTTGGAGGGGGACGAGAACCAACGGGCTCTAGATCCCGGAAGGAAGTCGAGCAATATTCGTACCCGGGTGGTGAAGAAACACAGGAGAATTTCCAGTTGGAGCTTCGATTCAATGGCTTTCTACAATCAAATAGCGAGTTTGCCTTCCACTTAGATTCGGCATATCTACAAACAAAGTTCCCTGATAAAGCTCCACCGGCACCAAGAGCAAGGTCCATTAAAGAAGGATGGAGTAGCACTAACCAGCCGAACAGATATGTGAGCGGCATCTCAGTACGGGGAAAAATGCTTCGAGAATCAGGTTTCTCCATCAGAAGGGTCGTAAACTCACGAAGTCCCGCATTTAGTCGGCTGGTCCTGGCAGAAAGAATATCTATTTTATACCCAAACAATAGACGCACTGCGACAAATAACACACCACGGTAATGCGATCAACTGTACTGACTCCAGGGACCACGAATCGTCTCAGCCAAATAGAGAAGAAGCCCGCCAAAGTAGCCTCCTTAGACATGGTTATACCACCTTACCTTATGTAACTCTCGACAGAGGTGCCAGCGGCATAACCATGCCAGTCTTCTTCTAGTGTGTTATCGACACATCCGGATTCCCGTATCAATCTTCTAATTGTATAATCATCGAGCGGATCAAAGAAACATGGGTCACAACCGAAGTGTTCTTGCACCTTGTTCTCTGTGTCATGACCTAAGAAGAGATATACCAACCACTTGGATGTATAACACGTTTCGGACGTCTTACTCATGAAAAGATGAGTGCAGATCATAAAGTGACAACAATTCATCAAAAACTGCAACTATCTAGGATTCTCCTTAGCCAAAATCTCCAGTTCATCATCAGTAGGCACGTATTCTTCATAAGGGTTCTCATCCATTGGCAAATGCGATAGAAATTGCATCTCATGAAGGGCGAAGCCTATCTCCTCGTGAGGAGTAGCAAAGGTGCCAGTCCTGCTATTATATCTCTCTACCAGGCAAGGAACATATTAGAGTTGGCATAGAAACCATAGGAGGTTGTTAAAACATCTTCATAGAGTCCCAATTCTGGTAATTTGGCAGTGAAGGTATCCATGATCCATACGAAAAATCGATTCCAACGCTTAATGTCAGGGTGCATTAAACCCGTCAACCTCGGGGCTAAGGAAGGATATACCCCTCCTGCTACAGCATAAGTGTTTCGCAGACAGGGATCTGCTTCTGAGGCGCTCTGTCACTGGTACTTGCCTAATGGTGCTGTTGCTGGTGGTGAGAAGGCATGTTGTTGTTGTGGTTGTTGATGTTAGGCCTCTTCTGGTTATCCTGGAAGTTGCTGGTTCCAGGATACTCCCTTTTTGAACGAGAAGGCTGGCTCTTCTCCATATCCTGAGCTCGTATCAGGATCTTCTCGTACGTTTTGGCGCCGCCTGCGATCACAGGGGTGCGAATATCTTCCCTTAGTCCATACCTGAATCTCTCAGCACGATCTGTGGGGTCAGCAACCAAGTTCTTGGCAAAGCGGGTAAGTCGGCTGAACTCTGTCGCATACTCTCCAACCGTCATGTTCCCTTGCTTCAGATCCTGGAACTGTCTTTCCATCTCCCGCAACTCTGATGTTGGGAAGAATTTCCTGCAGAACAACCTCTTGAAGGTGTCCCAGTCAAGCTGCTTGTCCTGGAGTCGGGGTTCATTCTGATACCAGGTGCTTGCTACAACTCGCAGTTGGAGTCCTACTGCTTCGACATGGAAGTCGTCGGGTAGTCGAGCGATGCTGAGGAGATGCTCCATGTTGTCGAGCCATTCATCGGCATAGATGATTCCCTCGGTTCCCTTGAAGGGTCGAGGGTCCTGCTTCTTAAAGTTCTATCAAATTGAATGGCCATAATGATACATAAATTAACTCTTAGATTTATGTTTACCTTAGCAGGCCTTGGTTCCGATTGAGCTATTCCTCCTCTCTCGAGGGCAGCCATAGCCACGTTGTGGGCATTCTCCATGCCTTCTCTCATGATCGCGGTCTGTTCGCGATGGGCTTCAGCTTGGGCTCTCTGGGCCTCCAGTCCTCCTCGTAGCAGGCCTACGAGCTCGGTAGGGTCCACCGGTACTGGTGGGGCAGCTGGTGCGGGCACTACCGCAGGGGACTGTGGCTCAGTTCGTGGAGGTACATGTTCTGCCATTTGAGCTGTTGTAGCGTAAACGGTACGGGGTGCTGGTGCAGCGTGGGGATGGTCAGTCAGGTGCAAAGGAGGAGGGTCCGGGCGTGCTTGAGGAGGTGGGGTATGATTGGTAGATGAAACATCATCGTCAGCAGGACCGGAGCGGGTGGTCTTTCCTTTGGCCATACTCTGGAAGGTTTAGGATGTAATACATAAGCAAGGTATCCTACCAGTCTATAATCAAACAAAATTATTTATATATATATATATATAATTCGAATCTATGTTGTTACAAATCAATGTTCTAGTGTTCTAATTGTTTCTAGATATATTTACCTAAGTTGTTGTTTTGGACCTGTATGGGCCACCACTAAAAACATGTCATGATCCGATCCCAAATTTTTGGGTCGAATCGGATCATGCCCAGCCTGCACCATTGTGAGACGGCGGCAGTAAGCTGTTTCTAGTTGCAGGTAATATCAACAACATCTCTACATTTGTCACAACTCGAATATACGAAAATTTTAAAACTTTTAATATTCAACAAAGAGAAGTACAAGTGGAAATGAAAGTACTGAAATAAAGTACTTAAATCAAAATCTACAAACTCCAATACAATAAAACTAAATAACTGGAAAACAACTAGCTAAACGTACGGCTCATCGGCCTCAGGTTCTGTATCCTCCAAGGGGGACTCTGGCAACACCATATAATACTGGGTCATAGTAGCTATTGAACAATAGCTCAGAATCATCAATATCACCTATGGGGGGGGATCCAGTCAGGAAAGGAGCAAGTACGAGTACATAATCCGATATTCTAAATAATAATGGAAAGATGCAATTTTAAACAGTTGAAAATACTTTGAACAATATTTTCTAGCAATTCCGTATTTGAAACAATGTGATTTGAAAAGGTAACGTCTATGACCGGCTTGGGTTGTACAATAGCATCCTAGCGATGCGATACGGCCTATCCCCGTGTGTAAGAGGGGTAAGCTCGCGCAATAATGCAATATGAGGGTATTGGTCATAAACGCTACACTACTCCCCCAATATTCCCCACAATCAATAATCGAACTCAAGGAGAGAGTTCCGTGTAGCAATGTGGTTTAAGCATGCAATATGACAATTACTAAATAAAATTCAAGAAAATATAACCGTAACTTACCTTTTTTTAATGACTGGAATATGATATCGGTACCGGGGATGAAGTCAAATACGTCCTCGAAACCCTACAGTTGAGAACCCTGACTTAGAAACATAGATGAGCCAAATCTAGGTGTGCTAGTTGCAATTTCTAGAAGCATGTCCTAGTCCAGTTTTAAGTTATTTAATTAAGCTATCAGCCTACTCTACCGTCGTAGGATACAATTATCAATTAGCAAAAAATGAACCGATTTATTGATTTATTTGGTAAAGATCGTATTTTCCAATTCATTTAATCAAAACTTTGTACTTAAATATTATATACGTAAAATTAGGTTTTTTTTAATGAAAAAATGTGAATTTGTTTAAATAATAATACAAACTTGAAATTTATCCTTTTATTTAGAAGTGAGAAAACTCCTATAATTTTTTATATAAAACTAATACCCATTTTAAATACACGTCTAACGCAAAGCAGCCACCAAAAAGAACAGAAAATCCTAACTACACAAATACAGGGCCCCAGAAAAACAAAAAAAAACTGAGCTTATGCCCTTACAACAAATTAATTAATTTTAATTTAAATGCTGAGGCGAGCTCTGAATGCCGTGAAGCGGTCCAGTCAGGAGGTCGAAGCCCTGCACCCAAAATACTAGAGGCCAGTAATTAGTTCTAAAATAACATATAATTAAATATAATTAATAGAAAAATAGGGCGTCTCAGACCGGGTCATGCAATCTTATGTTGCTGGCTAACGCCTCAACGTACAGAAAATCCTGTAGCGTTTGCGTGTCGTCGAGGCTCATCCAACCGATACGGTCGTCGCCTAATAGGGGATAAAAAACTCACAAAATCCACAAAACCAAACCAACAAAACCAATTTTGGAAATCATTTGCAAAGACCGGGTATGAAAACAGGTTTTAATTTAATGAACTTAATTAATAATAATATTTTGAAAGTTTTTACTGAAAATTTGGGCAGCACCTCCTCTGTAACTAGGACAACCTAGCCACGAGGCGATACTGACCCAAACACAAATAAATATCCCAAACCAAGGAACCAAACCCGCCAACAAGAAATATGAATGTCCAAACCCAAGAATAATAAGCCAGGCCAAAAATAAAACATACCAACTAAGATAGGAAACAACCACAGAACCAATCCGAAACCAAATAATAATCACTAACCCGAAGGAAAATATATACCAACTAGAAACAATCCACAGAACCAATCCGAACCGATCTCGAAAAAAGTATCCCCTATCGCAACTAGTAAAATCGATCCCCGTGTCGGGGTCGGGACCACGTCATCACCGACTAACTACGGGAGGGACACAGGGACACGAAATTATACCTCAGTTGCTCGGCTAGAGCTCTCAGATGCAAGAGAAATAGGGAAAAGAATACGCGCGTCTTGGATGGACTCGGAACGGTCCAGAAGCACGTGGAGGAGGTCGGAGCGTTCACAGGGAACAGCGCCGGAACAACGTGCAGGAGGCACGGAGCGCGCAAGACAGGGGCTTCCAGCAAGCCCGGCTCGCGGGTCAGCGCTAGAAGGCGCTGCGGACGGGAAGTCGGCCGGCACGGGGGCGGCTAGGGCAGACGACCGATCACAGAGCCGCGAGGGTCGGCCGGAAACTCGGGGGCACGCCGGGGAGGCGCTGGCCAGGCGAGATCGGGGCTCGATCGGTGGCAGAAGCCGCTGGAAGGTCGCGGACGGGCGCCGGCGCGGGCGGAGCTCGGCGGAGGCGGGAGCAGGACTAAGGCTCGGATCGGGTCAGGGATTTGGGAAATTGGAGAAAGTGGAGAGGAATGAGTGGGAGAGTTGCTTCTGTGAAGGAGATGAGTGAGAAAGGGGTTATGAAGAGAGTTTGTGGGAGAGAAGAGTGGGAGAGAGAGAGACGTGGAGGAAGAAGAGAGAGCTTGGCCAGGTCGTGGGGGAACGGGTCCTGGCCGTGGGTAGCAATTAGGTTTTTTTTAATAATAATTCTTATTAAAACCAACCATATGTATATATATATATATATATATATATATTTTATATATATATATATATATATATATATATATATATATATAAAGATTAATGCATTTTATATAATTTCATGTTTAGTGGAAAATCCAAAGATGGGTTCGGAAAACGGGATCTGGTGTTCGGACTCGGGGTCGGACCCCGGGCACGGGATCGGGACTGGGCCACAATCAAAAATCCAATAATTACTTTTAGAAATAATATTTTCCTGATCCGACTATAATAATAATAATAATAATAATAATAATAATAATAATAATAATAATAATAAATAGAACTAAGACTAAGATTACGCTACAGACAAATAAAATTCAACCATTAATAATTCTAAAATTTTGGGTTTCACAGAATGTCTTCCCCCACGGCTTGTTGTCTATGTGATCCTGCAAACGAACAAAAAAATTATAAGTAAAACAAAATATATACTAAAAGAATGACAGTTTTACGGGATATAGAGTTGTGACCTTTGCTATTCTCTCTGGGCGCTTTCTGCAGGAAGTTGATTTGATGCTCGGACTTCCTTAACTTTTAAATAGTTGTACATGACAACCACCACTAGTACTGCAGATAAGCAAATTTTTTAGAATTTAGCAATTTTAACTCATTGGAAACTATTTCCAAATGAATTGTACAATACAATTGTGCATGGAAAAGATAATTACTGTTGAGAACTAATAAGGGACTTTAGTCCCACATCGGAAGTTGTATTGTGAAGAGGAGGTGTACTCTCTATAAGTAGTGGCAGGAGCCCATCAATAAAATCATCTGAGAAATTCCACTCATTTCAACGCCTTCATTTGGCCATTGACATAGCCAACCAAGCCATGTCCCTTCAGCGTCCGCATCGCCTGCCTCGACCATTTCAAGTAGTTGGACGTTTCTTCCAACTTTTTATCCAGCTTTTCTAACTTTCCTATTTTGTAGGGTGACGGATCCACATCAGTATGGGTCACCCGTGGGATTACCTCGGTTAATCTGTTTGATAAGATCTCATCAACCAGGGCCTTCATCTATTCTACCGTCAGTTTACCACTGATAGAATACATGGCGTCTTCAACTGTGAGTAGGGAGGTCTTGTTGTATCCCTAGTCGTCGTCTTCGTCGTCGTCTGCTAACGTGTCACGACCCGCACCCTAGAGTAAGAGCACGAGAAGTGGGTACGTCCAACCTATGCCGCATTGTCAGCGGTAGAACGCTGTCCTAGGTCAATCATCTAACATATATAAGGTACCTGTACAGTATATACACTCCGAATGGAGGTGACATAGCAAATACAGTCTCAATCACATCTAAGGTAGAATACGATAAAAAGATAGATAGATATGAAATGAAATGAAATGAAACCACAGAGATACAACCAGATAGAGTTCTAAGTGTCTAAGATAACACAAATCCAGAAACATTCCAAATCTCAAATACAGTAATACAGAGAATAAATACAACTGAAAATGACTAATCTAAACTAATGGTGTCTCATCCACTGCTAATGGATCCTGCTGGAGATCCAGGGGTAATGTCTCATCAAGCTCTATCCTGGCCAAACCCGTAAAAGGTAGAGCACTCAGCTAACATGTACTCTGTAAATGTAACGCCCCAGTCCCAAAATACTTGGGATCAGATACGTATCATGCCAGCTGCATACATACGAAGTACACTCCAATATATGAAAACCTTGTATGTATACATAAGCTGTAAAATGTAGTAATCCAAGACAAACTAAATCTCATCCACAATGAAAAGAATAATAGTATAAAATCAACTTGAATATTTACGGTACATTCGTTGGGCGGAGACAAAGTCCACTACCAACTATCAAAATGAGATAAAGTATACAAGAAAATGATCCATGAAAATATCAAGACGAACCAAGAGCGTCCATCTTCGAAAGAATGGAGAAGACTACAATCTTGGCTAGAACACCTGCAGTAAATCATGAAAGCACACACCTGGAGAGATAACCAGGTCCTCAGAGGGACGTAGCAAGATAGAGGAAGAACATGTCATTATAACTGCATAAGTAAAAATACTATAAACTACAACACAACAGGGTTCCTAACCATCTATGTGATATGCACTTTGAGGACAACGTTCTACGCAGGGGCTGTAACGGATTCATGCAAGCAAGTAATAAAGAGTGGCCGTCAAGTAGCGCTCATCCGAGACACTATCGGCCGGGCAGCACGTAGTGCTCATCCGAGTCACTATCACCCATAATGTGTATAAAAAGTAAATGTAGCCCCTACGCTAGTAGTTGTCCCCTCCCCCCAATGATATTGTACATGCATCGTAACCACGATACACCAATATGTGTCGTTTCTACCACACGATTTTATAATAGATAACTGTCAAGTCTTCTAACATGCATCTATTGACAGTTATTCCTACGCATGCACACGGGTGATCAGCCAACACGCAAGTGACCACTACATGATACTCACAACTCACACACAACTCGTGATACAATCGTGACAAAGTTAATGACATGCACTCTATTGACGGCAGTCTTTTAACTTTAGTCCACAAGCAAAAAAAATAATAAACAAGGAATATAGATACAATAAATGAAATAAAATGAAACTAAATATAAGCAGTAAAGATGGCAAGGTATCTTGCCTGAGGTTATGTGCAAAAGAGAATAATCCAATAGCTCGAACCGACAAATAAACAAAGTAAGAAAAGCCAAATCCCACAGATGACTCCGGATGCTGCAACAAACATTACGAACGAGTTTGGAATATAAGATATGCCTAGAAAACGCATGTCCAAAAGTTAAATTCTGGAACAGGGGCAAAATCGTAATTTCGGATCAAAACGATGTCCGCCGTTGGACCCGCTTTGCACCGAAATGTGTGCCAAAATCTACGGTCTCTAAAGTCGTCAAATTACAGGTCTACGGATTTGTTTTGAGGAGACGAACCCAACGGTATGTCCAATTTTGGATTCCGGTGGGCTGTGCACAAAATCGTCCGTTGAGTGGGATTGTGGGCCCGCCAAAATAGCATCCCGATCAACGGTTTCAGAATTGAACCAAACTTGGCTCAAAGGACCAGAAAAATATTTTGAGTCCAATGGCGCAAGTTTCGTCGCGATTTGATGAGAGTACACAAAGTTGTGACTTAATTTGCAAAGGGTCGGTACGGGGGTATCTCGACGGATACGCGTTGATTTCGTTGCGCACACGCGACGAAACTGAGTTCCGTCAGTTCTCACACGTCAGCAACGTCTATACGCGCCTTTCGATGCGTATAGCGTGCGACCACGTCGCCCGGTTTGTCGGGCGCACGTCGTATCGGAGAAAATTCTCTGAAATTAACTAGAAAACAGTTTTTCGCACAAGTTTAACACTGATTTAATTCTTACACAGAAATTGAAATACCGATCTACAAGTTGCATTTTAATCGTGGTTATGTTGTCTTCACCTGTGTTCAATTAGTTTCTACAACTTTTTTTACTGCACAGCAAGAAAATTGGCCGACAAGTTGTCGTTTTAAAAACAGTTTTTAGTATTACAGAAAATAGGTTTTTCTTCAACTTCGTCTCGATTTTTCGAGCAAGTCGATGGTTTGTTTCGAAATCCACCTGGAGGATCTCGAAGAGGGTCAAGTCTACTTTCCAGAAAATTTTACGGATCGAAAATCGGTGCTACGAGTAAGAAGTTACGTCGTTGGGAAGTAGGGTACCTTGAGTGGAAAAACTGCTCCGTGGGTGACGCGGGACTGACTTCCGATGCTCCGTTTGTCGCACACAAAACTCCGTCGCTGGTGAAACGAACTCGTAGGCGAAGGGGGTATGATCAGCCGCAACTTTCATTTTAGAAGTCTAGGGTTTTGAGGTTTGTGGAAAAAGGTGTATTTATAACAACTTCTAGTAAAAACTAATACAATTAGGTTTAACACTAAGAAATTTCCACGGGTTTGGACTACGTGAGCTTGCTGCTGCAAGCAAATAATTTGGTGGGGGCCCGCCCACTTTAGGTGGGTGGGTATATACCTTTTTTTCCTTTCTTTTCTTTTTCTTTGTTCTTTCATTCTTTAGTTGTGCTGTGGTCGGTCATTTGGGCCGACCACCACTGCTTCTCTTTTTTTTTACAACTTTTATTCATTACTATAAAATTATATATATATATATATATATATATATATATATATATATATATATATATATATATATATATATATAAGTATTCTTATACATATCTAAATATGTATATATCTAAATATACACAAATAAATCTAAAAAAATCCTAATATTATCTAACCATATATATAATGCATCTAAAATATATTTTTACATATATACATAAATTTAAATTGCCATAAAAGGCAACAGTAATAATATCACATAATATCAAATAATATCAACAATAATAAAATGTCTATTTAATTTTCACAAAATAACTTTAGTAATAATAAAATAATAAAAATTGTTCCAACGTGTGAACTTTACCACACACCCTCATTTGGGCCCAGAAAAATGTACCATTTTTGTAACACATTATTAAATAATAAAAACGTAAATTTTTTTGTACCACTAATTAATATTTAGAAAATATTCTCCCAAACCTTAAAATAAATTAAGAAATATTTTACACCCATAAAATATGCATCCATGGTCGTCATTGATCACACCACCTGTCTACTTGGGCTTAAATTTGGTCCAGGCTCAGTTCGGACTGAATTGGCCAAACCGGGTCATCAAAAAAAAACCATAAATTGTATAAATTTATTTTTTTTAAGTCTAATAAAAAATAAAATAAAAAAATAATTAAAAAAATAAGAGTTTTACATCCTACCCAACTTACAAGAATTTCGTCCTCGAAATTTAGAATTAATAGGGTAGATAGGGTTGAGGGATAGGAAGAGTTCGTCAATACCAAAATACAATTAAATTTTGGAGGATGCGATAAAACGGCGTTCAACACCACCATGCAATAGAAAATTGTGGAGTCGATATATACAAAAATATATCATGGTTATAGAATTGAATAAGGGTTGCTAATGAAGGTGACAAAATTTGATAACCCGAATAAAAATAGTGAAAAATTTAGTAGATCAAAGAGGATAAGTAGACGTTTTGGAGATATGGTTCCTTGAGAGAAAACTGGATGCTAATCATCTGGGTTGAGAGTTAGATTTAAGTGAACGATTAGAATCATTCTCGAGTGCTCAAGAATAATTGGGAGGGCACGATAACAATTCTAGAGTTGAGGAATGAGGAGTAGTTAAAGGCGAGGATACATCCACATGAGTCGGTCGGTGGCTATCTACATTTGTGTATAATTAACCGATTGGGCAACCAAAGATTATACCTTGAGTCTATCTAGCAAGTACAGTGTCTTGTCTTTCCAAAATAAGTAAAAGACAAGAACAACAAAGGTTTCAAAGACGGTGTTATATATTGAGTACGAATTACGGGGTTCATAGGCGGCAAAAATAATTCAAAAGAGAATTGTCGAGGCTGTCGCGGATGAGACTCTAAGGCAAGTTTACTATGTCTTCATCCACGTAGAATAATATATGATAAGCGAACCAAAGTACAATAGGTTGATCAGACCATCATGCTCCGGTTCTGATTAGACAATATGTTAGTGGATGCACCCAATAAAATATGTCATGATCAAGCTTGATAATAAAATAAGCTTGTAAAACTGAAGCTACATTAGCAGCATGAGATAGTCAAAATATGAGCAAAGGAGGTACTGATGAAGGAAATTAAATAGTCCAAGATCTTTTAAAATCAAGGCTCGCCTGAAGTTTGGGACTATACAGTTGTCCTAGTGTTTCTTCATTTATGGATTGGTAGACTAGATAAGGTAGGGTCCTCTGAATTTATAGTCTAAGCAAACTTATCCACATGGGTCACAAGGACAAAGGCTTTGTTGGGCCGTGAGGTATTCTACCCAACTTACAAGAGTTAAACTAGTAATGGGATTAGACAATGGGTTAAGCAATCAAGATAAAACACAAATTTAAGCATTTAAGGAACTAAGTAGAACAAAATTCACCTATCGGGTTAAGGGATTGAGTCAAGGTTGGATCTCTTAATTGAAGTCGGAAAGTATTTTGGTGTCATGGTAGAGGTTATAGTTTAGCCATTTTGACCAGAAGGTCATATCATAAAAATAGTGTACAAGGAGACGTGCTTTAGTGGGACATGATAAATCTACATGGAGGTGGACTTGTCTTACCTTACATATGGAATTTGTTGGAGGAAAAAAGTCTAGTGTTGTACTCCAAATATCCAAGTCACGGTAAGGGACGCCAAAAGATCTAAAGTAGAAAGTGGGAGTTCACGAGGTGATAATTAATGCACAATAATAAAGGAGATCAAGTTAAAGCATGAGATAAAATTAATTAAAGAATCCCGCAAAAATAATTTAGGAACACAATTTCGGAGAGAAGATAGTCTCCTAGATGAATACAGTTAAGGAACGATTAAATCATTATTCAAATTGCAAGTGGGTTAGAAGGTCGCAATTAAAAGATCTAGAATTGAAGGAAGGTCGAGTAAGCCGAGGTGGAAATACAGTCACATAGCTGGGTAGATGACTAACAACACTTGTGTATATCCTACTATCATGGTCATGGGTGACATGGCAATTAATGTGGAATACTCAGTAGGGTTATCTTGGGGCCTACCATTAAAATTTAACTCAAGTATCCTCCAAAAATTTCAAAATTAAACTTTCAAAAATATGCCACCAAAATTTGTATTCACTCCAAGCCGTTCAAATTCATCATAAAAAAATTTAAATCACTCTCATAAATATCAAAGCAAAATTTTATCACGTTACTACAAACCTTTTCCAAAATTAACGTTTAAATTCAACTATTTAACTCAAGAGTTCCTAATTTACGAATCCATAAAGATTTCACAATCAATCAAAAATTTAACACTCTAAAATTTTTAAATAACTCATAATAAAACTCTTAGCGTCTTAAAAGCAATCTCAAAAATTAAGCTCAATGCTCTCATAAATTTTAGCTTCTATTCATGCTAAGTTATTCCAACAAAATTACAACTTTTAAATGGTAACTTCCTTTAATCAATCAAAATAACTTTCCATCACATCCTTCGAAATTCTCCCAAAAATTGTTAATATTAGCAATCCCACACTAAACTAAATTTTCAAATAATCTTATTAGTCAAAATCTTTTTTTTTACCAAAAATCTAAATAGATTTGTAAATCCTCAATCATAGGACACAATTTAAAATAAAAAAAATCTCAAAAATTGTTTTCATAACTTTCAAATATTTAAACCAAAATTTGCCATCATTACTTCCACTTAAAATTCAAATTTTACTAGACACAAAATTGCAAGTTGTATGATTCAAATTTAAATAATTTATACTGCCACATTTAAAATCTAAGATCATTTTCAATCCGAATTTATAATTGTTCAAATGTGTATAACTATAATCTAATAAATCATAAACATCAAAGCTCGAAAATCAAATAATTTTATATTTGTTCAAAGATGTATATCTATCACCCAAAACTCATAAATATCACAACTCGAAAAGCAAATCAATTTTATACTTGTGCAAGGATGTACAACTATAACCCAATAAATCATAAATATCAAATCTTGAAAATCAATCAATTTCTTAAACCAAGTATGAAATTCTATAAATCCTCTGGTGTTTACTATTTAGAAATCTCAAGGTTAAAACTTTCTGTGGTAATATCCTACTTTACCAATTACTAATCATTAAATCACACTAAAAAGCATTTTTAACTCAACTAGAGTCTTGAATGTATTCCAATTGCCAATATAACCATTCTAGCCATATGTGTTTAACCTATGAGCATATACTAGTGTAGTCATCTTCCTAGTTGACACTAAGCACAAAAATAAGAATCAACGGTAGAAAGGAATCAAGCAAGATGCAATTCAAGGAAGTCGGACGAGAGTTCAAAATTTGATGCCAAGGGAAAAAGGTCAAGTTGTATGGATGAGATTCCTAGATTCTAATCCTATGTTGCAGGCTCACATCGGTACAGTAACGTAACCGAAGTGACAAACTTGACCTGCATGGGCCACCACAAAAACATGTAACGCCCCGGTCCCAAAATACTTGGAACCAGATACGTATCATGCCAGCTGCATACATACGAAGCACATTCCAATATATGGAAACCTTGTATGTATACATAAGCTGTAAAATGTAGTAATCCAAGACAAACTAAATCTCATCCACAATGAAAAGAATAATAGTATAAAATCAACTTGAATATTTATGGTACATTCGTTGGGCGGAGACAGTCCACTACCAACTATCAAAATGAGATAAAGTATACAAGAAAATGATCCATAAAAATATCAAGACGAACTAAGAGCGTCCATCTTCGAAAGAATGGAGAAGACCACAATCTTGGCTAGAACACCTGCAGTAAATTATGAAAGCACACACCTGGAGAGATAACCAGGTCCTCAGAGGGACGTAGCAAGATACAGGAAGAACATGCCATTATAACTGCATAAGTAAAAATACTATAAACTACAACACAACAGGGTTTCTAACCATCTATGTGATATGCACTTTGAGGACAACGTTCTACGCAGGGGCTGTAACGGATTCACGCAAGCAAGTAATAAAGAGTGGCCGTCAAGTAGCGCTCATCCGAGACACTATCGGCCGGGCAGCACGTAGTGTCCATCCGAGTCACTATCACCCATAATTTGTGTAAAAAGTAAATGTAGCCCCTACGCTAGTAGCTGTCCCCTCCCCCCAATGATACTGTACATGCATCGTAACCACGATACACCAACACGTGTCGTTTCTACCACACGGTTTTATAATAGATAACTGTCAAGTCTTCTAACATGCATCTATTGACAGTTATTCCTACGCATGCGCACGGGTGATCAGCCAACACGCAAGTGACCACTACATGATACTCACAACTCACACACAACTCGTGATACAATCGTGCCAAAGTTAATGACATGCACTCTATTGACGGCAGTCTCTTAACTCTAGGTCCACAAGCAAAAGAAAATAATAAACAAGGAATATAGATACAATAAATGAAATAAAATGTAACTAAATGTAAGCAGTAAAGATGGCAAGGTATCTTGCCTGAGGTTATGTGCAAAAGAGAATAATCCAGTAGCTCGAACCGGCAAATAAACAAAGCAAGAAAAGCCAAATCCCACAGATGACTTCGGATGCTGCAACAAACATTACGAACGAGTTTGGAATATATGATATGCCTAGAAAACGCATGTCCAAAAGTTAAATTCTGGAACAGGGGCAAAATCGTAATTTCGGATCAAAACGATGTCCGCCGTTGGACCCGCTTTGCACCAAAATACGTGCCAAAATCTACGGTCTCTAAAGTCGTCAAACTACATGTCTACGGATTTGTTTTGAGGAGACGAACCCAACGGTATGTCCAATTTTGGATTCCGGTTGGCTGTGCACAAAATCGCCCGTTGAGTGGGATTGTGGGCCCGCCAAAATAGCATCCCGATCAACGGTCTCAGAATTGAACCAAACTTGGCTCACAGGATCAGAAAAATATTTTGAGTCCAATGGCGCAAGTTTCGTCGCGATTTGATGAGGGTACACAAAGTTGTGACTTAATTTGCAAAGGGTCGATACGGGGGTATCTCGACGGATACGCGTTGACTTCGTTGCGCACACGCGACGAAACTGAGTTCCATCAGTTTTCACACGTCAGCAACGTCCATACGCGCCTTTCGATGCGTATAGCGCGCGACCACGTCGCCCGATTTGTCGGGCGCACGTCATATCGGGGAAAATTCTCTGAAATTAACTATTTTGAAAACAGTTTTTCGCACAAGTTTAACACTGATTTAATTCTTACACAGAAATTGAAATACCGATCTACAAGTTGCGTTTTAATCGTGGTTATGTTGTCTTCACCTGTGTTCAATTAGTTTCTACAGCTTTTTTTACTGCACAGCAAGAAAATTGGCCGACAAGTTGTCGTTTTTAAAACAGTTTTTAGTATTACAGAAAATAAGTTTTTTTCAACTTCGTCTCGATTTTTCGAGCAATTCGATGGTTTGTTTCGAAATCCACCTAGAGGATCTCGAAGAGGGTCAAGTCTACTTTCCAGAAAATTTTACGGATCGAAAATCGGTGCTACGAGTAAAAAGTTACGTCGTTGGGAAGTAGGGTACCTTGAGTGGAAAAACTGCTCCGTGGGTGACGCGGGGCTGACTTCCGATGCTCCGTTTGTCGCGCACAAAACTCCGTCGCTGGTGAAACGAACTCGTAGGCGAAGGGGGTATGATCAGCCGCAACTTTCATTTTAGAAGTCTAGGATTTTGAGGTTTGTGGAAAACTGTGTATTTATAACAACTTCTAGTAAAAACTAATACAATTAGGTTTAACACTAAGCAATTTCCACGGGTTTGGACTACGTGAGCTTGCTGCTGCAAGCAAATAATTTGGTGGGGGCCCGCCCACATTAGGTGGGTGGGTATATACCTTTTTTTTTCCTTTCTTTTCTTTTTCTTTGTTCTTTCATTCTTTAGTTGTGCTGTGGTCGGTCCTTTGGGCCGACCACCACTGCTTCTCTTTTTTTTTTTACAACTTTCATTCATTACTATAAAATTATATATATATATATATATATATATATATATATATATATATATATATAAGTATTCTTATACATATCTAAATATGTATATATCTAAATATACACAAATAAATCTAAAAAATCCTAATATTATCTAACCATATATATAATGCATCTAAAATATATTTTATCATATATACACAAATTTAAATTGCCATAAAAGACAACAGTAATAATATCACATAATATCAAATAATATCAACAATAATAAAATGTCTATTTAATTTTCACAAAATAACTTTAGTAATAATAAAATAATAAAAATTGTTCCAACGTGTGAAATTTACTACACACCCTCATTTGGGCCCAGAAAAATGTACCATTTTTGTAACACATTATTAAATAATAAAAACGTAAATTTTTTTGTACCACTAATTAATATTTAGAAAATATTCCCCCAAACCATAAAATAAATTAAGAAATATTTTACACCCATAAAATATGCATCCATGGTCGTCATTGATCATACCACCTGTCTACTTGGGCTTAAATTTGGTCCAGGCCCAGTTCGGACTGAATTGGCCAAACCGGGTCATCAAAAAAAATAAATAAAACCATAAATTGTATAAATTCATTTTTTTTAAGTCTAATAAAATAATAAAATAAAAAATAATTAAAAATAGGGGTTTTACAGTAAACATCAACGGTTATCCTGTCAGGAAAATGAACAAGTACAAACACTAACAGCAGTTCCATATGAATTGACAAATTCTATACGAAACAATTATAATGAAATACAAGACAAAGATATAGGATGACTTGGGAGCTATTCGGAAGCCGAGTTACAACCCTTAAACCAAACTAGGACCGGGGTTGTAACCCTTCTTCCGAACAGAACTTCGCCTCCAATCAAGGTATAGCATAAGAGCATGTAGAACATGTGAGTAATGAATATCATAGCATGGTGAGAAAATTACTGAATGTAGAACTGAGCAGGATATATGATGAGATAAAATAAATATAAAATATGCCTTAAATTATTAGAGCGTTATGTGATCGGCTTTGGAAAAGTTACAGGACAGGCTATCCACTTGGCCTGACAATCACAAGAAAATCTCTGGAAAGGGTCATGCCGGCCAACCTGGATAAAAAGCACAAGGAGGATCTCGCTACACCCTACGTGAGGTGAGAGTGGCGCAAGCACAAGAATATAGTGACAGGGTGGCTTTAATCACATAGCCCCTAATAATTCTCCATCCCCGAATAGTATAATGGATCTGGACATGACATGTCAGGACACGGGATTCCCTAAGAGGATAGCTACTCCCTCATAGGAATCGGTGTCTATACAAGTACAGGAATCAAGATAGGAAATGTACATATATACCAAGAAAATACAGGAACAACATCTCATGTCATGATCCAACGTATACTAGTCCGTGAACCATCATGTCTGAAAATCAAGTAAGACACTACAACTGAATCGGATATAGCAGATATCAATACAATAAAAATTATCAGTGAATGTACTCGCCTGCGGTCCTGAGCTGTCAAATGGGGTCGATGCTCAGAGTGATGCCACAAACCTAAAGATGAGATATATATATAAGCTAATTAGGGTTCAACAGTGTTAGGCAGGATTATATAGTATAAGCTATATAATCTAAGTCAAATCTCAGCCCAACTAAGTCAAACTAATTCACAGAAAGTCAAACCAAGTCAAACTAGGTCAAAGTGGGTCAAAGGTTGACTTATAGTTGACTTTTGATTAACTGGTCAACTCTAGGTCAAACTAGGCTAATGTTGACTAACAGTTGACTTTTGGTCAACTGGTCAACTCTGGTCAAGTTCTAGACATTCCTAGGCCAAGTGTTGACTGATAGTTGACTTTTGGTCAAAGCAGTCAAACTTGGTCAACCGAGGTAAAAACAAGCTTAAGCATACTATTCCTAATATTTACATACCAAGATACCATATATCTTGGTCAAACAGGATCAACTCTAATTTAAGAATTAAAATATCAAATTGTACCTCGTTATTCGTACATCGAAACCTACGAAACGCAAATCGAGATAAGATAATCAACGGTAAGGTTATTAATCTTATCACAGTGATCCACATGATCATCTTGCCTATTTCAGCGATGTGAGATCACTGAAATCGACTGATCTCGGTTTCGTTGTACTAATTCCGAAATACAAACTTAACAAGAATTAATTATAATAAAAGGTAATACACAAAGAAAATATCTACAAATATTGTCGGATGATGAAACAAACATCACCAACGTGTCCAGAATGGTCAAAACAGCTAGGATAGCCTATCCATAAGTCCAATTTGGATACAGGAGCAAAAAGGTAATTTTGGGTCAAAACGGTGTCCGTGTCGGACCCGTTTTGTACCAAAAAATGTGCAAGAATACTAGTCCACTAAACCTAACAAATTACATGTTCACGAATCCAGAATGACGATACGAACCCAACGGTATATCCAGAATTGATTCCGTTGACCCGATCTCAAATTGGTCCGTTGACCAGGACATTGAAATTCCGATTTGCACGAAAAAGCGTGTCGGAGCCAATGTCCTCAAAAGTCAGCAAATTATATGTCAACGAGTCCAGAATGAAGATACGAACTCAACGGTATATCCAGAATTGGATTTCGATGAGCCGATCTCAAAATGACCCGGTGACCCGGATATTGGTATCCGACTTGCACCGAAATGCGAGCCGAAACCAATGTCCACTAAAACCAAGCAAATTATATGTCAACGAGTCCAGAATGATGATACGAACTCAACGGTATATCCGGAATTGGATTCCGATGAGCCGATCTCAAAATGACCCGTTGACACGGATATTGGTATCCGACTTGCACCGAAATGCGTGCCGGAACCAATGTCCACTAAAACCTAGCAAAATATATGTCAACGAGTCCAGAATGACGATACGAACTCAACGATATATCCAGAATTGGATTCCGATGAGCCGGCATCAAAAATGCCCGTTGACCCGGACTATCAGGCCCGTTTTGCACCGAAATGCGTGACAGGGACCACGTCCTACAAATCTAACAAACTTTATATGAAAACGTGCCAGAACGACGCCACGAGTCTACTGGTGGTGTCAGAAATTGAAACCGAAGTCCCGCGTTCAAAAATAAAATTTTACAAGTTAAAAATTATGAATTCGGACGGCCAACTTTGGCGTCAAATTCAACCAATCAAACGTGCTCACAATGTAACGAAACTTAAGGGGCAGGAAGAGGGTTATACCAGCTACGTATAGGAACCAATGGCACGCCAGACGGAGCTGCGAAGGAGGAGATACGAACCGACGAAGTTGGCTCCACAAAACTGTCTAAAAATAACACAATTTAAAGCGTCAACTTGGTGGCCGGTTTTGATGTATCAAACGATAAAATTAACGGACGAAACTTGAGGGGAGTGAAGAGGGATATACCGAGATTGTGACGGAGCAAAGAGTTCGTCGATCCAACGGTCGAATTTCTCGAAAAATGCACGCAAAGTTGCTGCGACGAGGTACCGTTTCTGGATCTCGTTCGCGCGCATGTCGACGGGATTCCGTGCAAAACGTACGAATCGCCAAGACGGCGCATCCCGGAGGACGGTGGCCGCCACGGGGAGGTCGCCGGAGGATTCGCCCAGCAAGGGGGGCTCGCCGGCGGCGGCCGCTACGGCGCGCGTTTGCCGGTGCGCGCGCTGCTGCTGCCGCTCGCTGCTGCTGCAAGTGTTGCACTGCTACTGCTCGCGTTGCTGTCGCAAATGCTTGTGCGTGCTGCCAGCCATGGCGACGGCGGCGCAGCCAGGGGGCACGGCGGGTCGTGGTGGTTGATGGTGGTGGTGTGGGTGATGAAGAGGATGGTGGTGGAGTAATGTTGATGGTGGTGGAGTGGTGTTGATGGTGGTGTTAATGGTGATGAAGGTGAAGAATAGGAGGAGAATAGTTTGTCGGGGAGGAGCTCGACCATGGGGAGAGGTGGTGGTGGTGTGTGGTGGCGTGAAGAAAAAGAAGGAGGAGGGGGTCGGCCAAAATGGGGGGGGGAGCTTGCTGTTGGGAGAAATAATAGGGAGAGAGAGTGAGGAAATAAATGTCGGAAGAGGGAAAGAAACATTAAGAAGAGAGAGAAAGAGAATAGAAATTTTCTACATGGATTTTAGGGCCGGCCACATGGAGGGGTTGTGTTTGTGTGAGTGTAGGAAAAAGTTGTGTGGTTGGGATTTATGGAGGAAAAATCCATGGCTAGGATTAAATGGGGATTAGATTATTTTCTAGGAATTTAATTAAAGGGGGTTGTTCTTGAATATTTGAATGGGTAGACTAGGTGTTTAATATTTTTCAAGGGCAAAGAGAGTGAGGGTGTCATGGGGGGGTAACATGAAGCCTGAACTGGGTTTGGTTGAGCCGGGTCGGGTCAAAATCTGACATGGTGCAATAATTGAATTTAAATAGGTATTTATGATCATGGGTAAATAAGTAACATGTGGGGACTCAAATAAATGGAACACAAGTGTCATGTGGGTAGTAGGCTTCGTGTGGGCCATGTCCATATTTTGGGTCGACTAGGTTGGATCGATGTCGGGTCCCGAAATTAAATTGGAAGTCAGGTCACATTTTACGGTGGATAATTAATTGGTCTAAATTGACCTGTGCGAAGAAATTGAAGCACAAGATGGTGTGTCTGAGTGGGACACGAAGGTCATGGGTGTAAGGCGTCTCGAGTAGATCATGTATGAGGAGTTGGTTTCAAGAAAATGACTAGCCTTGTGCTCCTAAATTAAAAGTCACGGTAACGTGCATATGATAATCAAAGATAAAAGTGGAAAAATCAGTTAATAATTATTTAATGATCAAATGGTCTAAATTGACCCGAAATTGTGTGAAGCAAAAAGAGTACAAGGGAACAAGTTTGGATGGGACATGATATATCAACATGAAGGTAATCTTGTCTACTACACACTGATGAAGAGAGCTTCCAGAGATTGGCATCCCTGACGCTCCAGAAGTCAAAGTCAATGTAAATAACATTAAATCAAATAATAATCAAATATCTATTGCAAATAATTGATTTATAAAATTAAAAAAAATAAGCTCTAAATTCAGGGGGCTTACATCCTACCCACCTTATAAAAATTTTGTCCTCGAAATTAAAATCATCTAATAGGTCAAGCTAAAACATACAACCGCTATGGCTACAGTACCCAATCCGCTACCCTTGTGATCATCTATGTTGTTTCTCTTTACTGGTATTTTGGTTCAGGTTTAACAAAGGTCCTTCTATCATAAATTACGTCATCGAACCTAAGCACAAGATTCTAATCCTAAATCCATAGTCACAACAATATAATATTCTTTACTCCATCTAAGATACCTTAAAATCAATCTATATTATCAAACTAATCATTCTTAATGGTTTCTAAGTCCACTATAGTCAGTCACTCATATCTGTCATGTAAGCTTAACCCAATAAATCCCCAAGAAAATATACTCATCACAATCACACATAATAACATATTATAGTTACACTACAGAATCTGTTAACAAGGTTTGGCTATCCAATCATCAAAAATAGAAAGTAACAAGAGCCTAAGACTGGGTCTAGCAATCCATATCAATATTCAGAAAATGTAAGGGTCAAGCAAGACAGGAAAGATTGTCGAAATATTTACAAGAATAGTACGAGGCCAAACGAGATGCATAGGACGTAGTCAAAGTAAAACTCAAGAACCATATACCTCCGAAATTATGTCACATGAAGTTACTATCGCGCTAGTGTGCATCTGGCTGCGATTAACTTCCTTGTTCCATAATACGACGGATGGCTGCAGTGCACAGCTGCCACGCCAGATAATATAGGTTCCTGAACTTAACTTGGCCAAATCCGTAAAATATTTCCAAACAATTTTTTTTTTTTGCAAAATAAAGGAAAAGATGTTAGTCAAAATGCTTAGGGAGTGGTCCAAGTAGAATTCGAGAAACATATTTAACCATGATGCCATTATCTGAAGTCATACCTCGCCAGTATTTCTCTAGATGCAAACTCCTGATTCCGTAATACAGGGATAAATATACTTTTCGAACTTTTCTTGAATCAATCTATGAGGCACTTCCAACAATTATCGGAAAGGACAAGAAGAATTACCCAAGAGGTTAGCGAAGAAGAGTTTAGTCGAATCATAGGAAGATGGAACACAAACAATCATGTTGAGAAAATCCTAATCGTGGCTGTAGATAGACAGAGTTAACCAAGATGGGAAAGAATGATGATAAGAATTTGTTCTTGCTCATCCGGTCATAACAAAGTGATCCGATTTAAGATATAATCTGCTAACCACATACGTCTTCCTGAAATTATGTTGCCAAAAATTTTGCCACGCCAGTAAGCATAGCTGCAATAAACGATAGAGTCCATAACTAAGATATACACCCTAAAATCATGTCATCTGGAATTCTTACCACGCCAACCGGTATGGCTGCAAGAAAATCCAAATTCCATAACTAGGATAAGCATATCTAAAATCAGGCTCTATGTCCTTGTCATGCTAGCTTGTATGGCTGCGATAAATTCTAAACTCCATAAATAAAGCAGACATTTACCTTATCAGGATATACCTTAATTCAATCCACAAAATTTATCTCGATGCAAGATCAAAGTCAACAACGAACATCAAGAATCAAAATCAACAACAAATCAAGGAAGTGTAAATGGAGGCAAGTGGGAATAGACTCGAGAGTTTTCGAAGTAAGATTCTCAGGGGTTATCTGTGAAATCTATCAAGAGTTCCTAACTGTGATTGAGCAACTCCTATCATAACCTAGAACCTATATCCTAATAGCAGGCTCGTAGCAGCGCTCTAAGTCAAGCACTACTACAAAATCGCACTAGTTGCGACTCTGACCTGCATGGGCCACCACAAAAACGTGTCACGACCCGCACCCTAGAGTAAGGGCACGAGAAGTGGGTACGTCCAGCCTACGCCGCAGTATCGGCGGTAGAACGCTGTCCTAGGTCAATCATCTAACAATATATAAGTTACCTGTACAGTATATACACTCCGAATGGAGGTGACATAGCAAATACAGTCTCAATCACATCTAAGGTAGAATACGATAAAAAGATAGATATGAAATGAAATGAAACCACAGAGATACAACCAGATAGAGTTCTAAGTGTCTAAGATAACACAAATCCAGAAACATCCCAAATCTCAAATACAATAATCAAGAGAATAAATACAACTGAAAATGACTAATCTAAACTAATGGTGTCTCGTCAACTGCTAATGGATCCTGCTGGAGATACAGGGGTAATGTCTCATCAAACTCTATCCTGGCCATACCCGTAAAAGGTAGAGCACTCAGCTAACATGTACTCTGTAAACATCAACGGTTATCCTGTCAGAAAAATAAGCAAGTACAAACACTAACAGCAGTTCCATATGAATTGACAAATTCTATAAGAGACAATTATAATGAAATACAAGACAAAGATATAGGATGACTTGGGAGCTATTCGGAAGCCGAGTTACAACCCTTAAACCAAACAATGACCGGGGTTGTAACCCTTCTCCCGAACAGAACTTAGCCTCCAATCAAGGTATAGCATAAGAGCATGTAGAACATGTCAGTAATGAATATCATAGCATGGTGAGAAAAGTACTGAATGTAGAACTGAGCAGGATATATGATGAGATAAAATAAATATAAAATATGCCTTGAATTATTAGAGCGTTATGTGATCGACTTTGGGAAAGTTACAGGACATGCTATCCACTTGGCCCGACAATCACAAGAAAATCTCTGGAAAGGGTCATGCCGGCCAACCTGGATAACAAGCACAAGGAGGATCTCGCTACACCCTACGTGAGGTGAGAGTGGCGCAAGCACAAGAATATAGTAACAGGGTGGCTTTGATCACATAGCCCCTAATAATTCCCCATTCCCAAATAGTATAATGGATCTAGACATGACACGTCATGACACGGGATTCCCTAAGAGGATAGCTACTCCCTCTTAGGAATCGGTGTCTATACAAGTACAGGAAACAAGACAGAAAATGTATATATATACCAAGAAAATCCAGGAACAACATCTCATGTCATGATCCAACGTATACTAGTCCGTGAACCATCGTGTCTGAAAATCAAGTAAGACACTACAACTGAATCGAATATAGCAGATATAAAGACAATGAAAATTATCAGTGAATGTACTCACCTGCGGTCCTGAGCTGTCAAATGGGGTTGATGCTCAGAGTGATGCCACAAACCTAAAGATGAGATATATATATAAGCTAATTAGGGTTCAACAGTGTTAGGCATGATTATATAGTATAAGTTATGTAATCTAGGTCAAATTCCGGTCCAACTAAGTCAAACTAGGTCACAGGAAGTCAAACCAAATCAAACTAGGTCAAACTGGGTCAAAGGTTGACTTACTGTTGACTTTTGATCAACTGGTCAACTCTAGGTCAAACTAGGCTAATGTTGACTAACAGTTGACTTTTGGTCAACTGGTCAACTCTGGTCAAGTTCTAGACATTCCTAGGCCAAGTGTTGACTGATAGTTGAATTTTGGTCAAAGCAGTCAAACTTGGTCAACCGAGGTCAAAACTAGCCTAAGCATACTATTCCTAATATTTACCTACCAAGATACCATATATCTTGGTCAAACAGGATCAACTCTAATTTAAGAATTAAAATATCAAGTTGTATCTCGTTATTCGTACATCGAAACCTACGACACACAAATCGAGATAAGATAATCAACGGTAAGGTTATTAATCTTATCACAGTGATCCACATGATCATCTTGCTAATTTCAGCGATGTGAGATCACTGGAATCGATTGATCTCAGTTTCGTTGTACTAATTCCGAAATACAAACTTAACAAGAATTAATTATAATAAAAGGTAATACACAAAGAAAATATCTACAAATATTGTCGGATGATAAAACAAACATCATGCGGTAGTAGATGGATGCCCATCTATGCGGCAGGGTAAGTGGGTACCCATATGCGGCCAGAGTCAACAGAATCCTATGCGGCAGTAGATAGATGTCCATCTATACGACAGGAAAAAAGGGTACCCATATTGGGCCAGAGTCAACATAATCCCATGCGGCAGTAGATGGATGCCCATCTATGCGGCAGAGTAAGTGGGTACCCATATGCAGCCAGAGTCAACAGAATCCCATGCGGCAGTAGATGGATGTCCATCTATGCGGCAGGGTAAGTGGGTACCCATATGCGGCCAGAGTCAACAGAATCCCATACGGTAGTAGATGGATGCCCATCTATGCGGCAGGGAAAAAGGGTACCCATCTTCTCCGAAAATCTGATAAGGATGATCATGGAACCCATAGCTTCTAAGCTTCATAAAACCTTCAATATAAGTCCAAATTTGGACTTCCATAGGTCAAAATGGGGTAGAATAAAATTCTCTACAACATGGAACAGTCAAAACTTAAAAATAACAAAGTTTGATAGATCAAATCCAAGAAATCCGAAAATACAACAAACTTAGATCTACATGAAATGAACCATGAAAATTAAAAATGCTAAGTACTAAAGTATCTTAGAATCTCGTGAGGAAGACAATAGAACAACAAAAATTGAGTTCCCCCATGAAGCAAGTTGCACTTGCCTATGCTTCTAGGTTGGTGGGAGAATAATGGAGGATGAAGAAGAAGTAAATGAGAGTAATGAATAGAGAGAAAAGTAAAAGGGTATAAATATCAAGCCCAAGTCAAAATCCCCACAACCCATTCCTTCCTACAAGATCTAGGCCATCCACCCCTGATCATGATGAACCGAGCTAAACCTAGTTGGTTCAACATGAACAAAATAAACCAAGAGCTTAAGCAAACGCAGAAAATAAAATACGAAAAAATTAATTAGCATGAATTACAGAATAAATGCATGATAAGTATTAAATAAATACATTCAAGCAGTACAGGTATAAAAAAATACGTATTCTGGGAACGGGGAGTGACTCCAACGTGTCTAGAATGGTCAAATCAGCTAGGATAGCCTATCCATAAGTCCAATTTGGACACAGGGACAAAAAAGTAATTTTGGGTCCAAACGGTGTCCGTGTCGGACCCGTTTTGCACCGAAAAACGTACAAGAATACTACTCCACTAAACCTAACAAATTATATGTCCACGAATCCAGAATGACGATACGAACCCAACGGTATATCCAGAATTGGATTCCGTTGACCCAATCTCAAATTGGTCCATTAACCAAGACATTAAAATTCTGATTTGCACAAAAAAGCGTGTCGGAGCCAATGTCCTCAAAACTCAGAAAATTATATGTCAACGAGTTCAGAATGACGATATGAACTCAACGGTATATCCAGAATTGGATTCCGAAGAGCCGATCTCAAAATAATCCGTTGACCCGGATATTGGTATCCGACTTGCACCGAAATGCGTGCCGGAACCAATGTCCATTAAAACCTAGCAAATTATATGTAAACGAGTCCAGAATGACGATACGAAATCAACTGTATATCCGAAATTGGATTCCGATGAGCCGATCTCAAAATGACCCGTTAACCCGGATATTGGTATCCGACTTGCACCAAAATGCGTGCCGGAACCAATGTCCACTAAAACCTAGCAAATTATATGTTAACAAGTCCAGAATGACGATACGAACTCAACGGTATATCCAGAATTGAATTTCGATGAGCCGACGTCAAAAAATTTCGTTGACCCGGACTGTGGGGTCCGCTTTGCACCGAAATACGTGCCAGGGCCTACGTCCTCCAAATCTAACAACCTTTATATGAAAACGTGCCAGAACGATGCCACAAGTCTACTGGTGGTGTCAGAAATTGAAACCGAAGTCCCGGGTTCAAAAATAGAATTTTACAAGTTGAAAATTACGAATTCGGACGGCCAACTTTGGCGTCAAATTCAACCAATCAAACGTGCTCACAATGAAACGAAACTTAAGCGGCAGGAAGAGGATTATACCAGCTACGCATAGGAACCAGTGGCACGCCAGACGGAGCTGCGATGGAGGAGATACGAACCGACGAAGTTGGCTCCACAAAACTGTCCAAAAATAACACAATTTAAAGCGTCAACTTGGTGGCCGGTTTTGATATGTCAAACGATAAAATTAACGGACGAAACTTGATGGGAGTGAAGAGGGATATACCGAGATTGTGACAGACCAAAGAGTTCGCCGATCCAACGGTCGAATTTTTCGAAAAACGTACGCAAAGTTGCTGCGACGAGACACCATTTCTGGATCTCGTTCGCGCGCGCGTCGACGGGATTCCGTGCAAAACGCACGAATCGCCTAGACGGCGCATCCCGGAGGACGGTGGCCGCCACGGGGAGGTCGCCGGAGGATTCGCCCAGCAAGGAGGGGATCGTCGGCGACGGCCGCGGCAGCGCGCGGCTGCCGGTGCGCGCGCTGCTACTGCCGCTCGCTGCTGCTGCAAGTGCTACGCTGCTGCTGCTGCGTGCTACCAGCCATGGCGGCAGCGGCGGCAGCGGCGGCGCTGCTAGGGGGCACGGCGGGTCGTGGTGGTTGATGGTGGTGGTGTGGGTGATGAAGAAGATGGTGGTAGAGTGGTGTTGATGGTGGTGGAGTGGTGTATGATGGTGGTGTTAATGGTGATGAAGGTGAAGAATAGGAGGAGGAGAGGTTGTCGGGGAGGAGCTCGACCATGGGGAGGAGCTCGACCATGGGGAGAGGTGGTGGTGGTGTGTGGTGGCGTGAAGAAGGAGGAGGAGGAGGGGGGCGGCCAAAATGGAGGGGGAGCTTGCTGTTGGGAGAAATAATAGGGAGAGAGAGTGAGGAAATAAATGAAGGAAGAGGAAAAGAAACATTAAGAAGAGAGAGAAAGAGAATAGAAATTTTCTACATGGATTTTAGGGCCGGCCACATGGAGGGGTTGTGTTTGTGTGAGTGTAGGAAAAAGTTGTGTGGTTGGGATTTATGGAGGGAAAATCCATGGCAAGGATTAAATGGGGATTATATTATTTTCTAGGATTTAATTAAAGGGGGTTGTTCTTGAATATTTGAATGGGTAGACTAGGTGTTTAATATTTTTCAAGGGCAAAGAGAGTGAGGGTGTCATGAGGGAGGGTAACATGAAGCCTGGACTGGGTTTGGTTGAGCCGAGTCGAGTCAAAATCGGACATGGTGCAATAACTGAATTTAAATAGGTATTTATGATCATGGGTAAATAAGTAACATGTAGGGACTTAAATAAATAGGACACAAGTGTCATGTGAGTAGTAGGCTTCGTGTGGGCCATGTCCATATTTTGGGTCGACTAGGTTGGATCGATGTCGGGTCCCGAAATTAAATTGGAAGTTAGGTCACATTTTACGGTGGATAATTAATTGGTCTAAATTGACCCAAAAGTTGTGCGAAGAAATTGAAGCACAAGATGGTGTGTCTGAGTGGGACACGAAGGTCATGGGTGTAGGGCGTCTCGAGTAGATCATGCATGAGGAGTTGGTTTCAAGAAAATGACTAACCTTGTGCTCCTAAATTAAAAGTCACGGTAACGTGCATATGATAATCAAAGATAAATGTGGAAAATCAATTAATAATTATTTAATGATCAAATGGTCTAAATTGACCCGAAGTTGTGTGAAGCAAAAAGAGTACAAGGAAACAAGTTTGGATGGGACATGATATATCAACATGAAGGTAATCTTGTCTACTACACACTGATGAAGAAAGTTTCCAAAGATTGGCATCCCTGACGCTCCGGAAGTCAAAGTCGCGGTAAAGAGCATTAAATCAAATAATAATCAAATAATAATATCTATTGCGAATAATTGATTTATAAAATTTTTAAAAAAAAAGCCCTAAATTCAGGGGGCTTACATAACTGCTGGGTGTCCTGATCTCGGGTGTCTATGTCATCAATTATAGAGACCAGGGGGGGAACAACAAGTTGCCTCCTCACATAAATTCTTCAGGCATAGGAGAGGCCATATTACTATACTTGCTGTATATGTGGATGATATAATAATTACTGGTGATGATGAAGTCGAGATTACTATGCTGAAGTCAAAACTCGCGAAGGAGTTTGAGGTGAAGGATTTAGGAGCGATGAGGTATTTTCTGGGTATCGAGGTATGTGACGGCGAACAGGAAATTGTTCTCTCACAGAGAAAATACGCTCTAGATCTGCTAAAGGAGACAGGAATGCTGGGATGCAAAACAACAGTAACTCCAATTGACCAGAAGTGCAAGCTGGAGACAGAAGCAGGAGAGCCTGTTGATCGTGAAAGGTATCAAAGACTTGTAGGGAGATTGATTTATCTGGGGCACACTCGTCCGGATATCTCATTTGCGGTGAGTGTAGTGAGCCGCTACATGCATGATCCAAGAACGGATCATATGGAAGCAGTGTTTCAGATCTTGAGATATCTGAAAGGGACGCCGGGAAAAGGACTATGATTCAAGAAGAATGGACACATAGAAGTTGAGGGATGCTGCGATGCAGACTGGACAAGCAGCATAGACGACAGAAGGTCTACCACGGGATACTGTATTTTTGTAGGAGGAAACCTAGTCTCATGGAGAAGCAAGAAACAGCCAGTGGTAGCACGGTCGACAGCTGAAGCAGAATACAGGACAATAGATTTGAAAGTGTCAAAGTTGCTATGGGTAAGAGCACTGCTAACAGAGTTGAAGCTGGACAAGATAGCACCATTACATCTTCTGAGCGATAGTCAAGCTGCAATAAATATAGCTAACAATCCAGTTCAGCACGACAGAACGAAGCACATCGAAATCGATCAATTCTTCATCAAGGAGAAGCTGGAACAAGGGATACTGAAGATTAATCATGTTCGCTCAGAAGAACAAGTTGCAGACTGTCTGACTAAGGATCTTAGTTCATTGAGTCTATCAAAGCTATGTAACAAGATGGGGATGATTAATATCTATCGCCCATCTTGAGGGGGAGTGTTGAGAACTAATAAGGGACTTTAGTCCCACATCGGAAGTTGTATTGTGAAGAGGAGGTGTACTCTCTATAAGTAGTGGCAAGAGCCCATCAATAAAATCATCTGAGAAATTTCACTCATTTCAACTATTACCAATTCCATAGCCAATAACATTGAGACCAGTAATAACAGATTCAAGAAATATAATTGTTGAAAGGGCGATCATTATCCAGTCTTTCAAAACTCCAGTAACTCGTATAGTCACTGCTCCAGTTCTACCAATTACTAGAAATATATCGAAGTTCAATGCCAAAGCACAAAGTGCATTTGAGAAAAATATCCAAAAATTAAACTGGATCTGTGAGGCCTCCATCCCCAGTTTCTCCAATAGATGATACCAGGGTACGAACAAGAAGAGAAAACTGCACAGAAACAAATTTAAACCGTACAGTCAAACATACTAGGCAGTATATTCCATCCAGTTGATTGAAAAAAATAATGTTAATATGCCAAAATTCTAAATTCTAAATTCTAAATTCTGATCAGGCCAAATATCAGAATTCAAAACCTTATATTAGCTTTTCTTTGGAAAACAAAACAAAAGGAAGAAAAATGCCAAAACTTTTACTTTGGATGATTAATATTCAAAGAATAAGTGAGGTACGCGAACCAAAAAAAGAGAAGGCATGTGGTAAATAATATTGTTGCCAGAAAGGGAAGATGTTGTAGGACATATCAATAAGTATTCGACCAAGTTCTGATAGGCCTTGTGATAGCCTATAACAACATCCTGAGATCGCAAGTGAAAAATAAAAATATTTCAAAGGTGGTCATAAAAGATAGGAGCAATAACTTCTCTACTCTTGCGGAAACAGATTACTGGAAACAAATGTATGCACTGACAGTAATCAGTATTTACCCAACTACGACGGTCAACAAAAATAAACAAGAATGAATCAGATTGCTCATTAAAAGTACGGTAGATGGCACTCACAGAACAAGAGGACCCCATGGTCCGAGGTTCTGCTTGATCCAGACCAGAAAATCTTTCAAAAGCTGTTTGAAGCCATGAAGTATCCATGCATCAAAATAACAGGAGTGGGTGCATGTTTTTGGATATTTAAATTCGTACGGAATTAGCAATTACGTGACTATTGAATTTGAGAATTGAAAACGCGTGGTGTCCAAACTGAGCAAAAGAGTATAAGAACTGTATATAGAATAATCCAAGTAGCTATTTCATGGTTTGCAAACAAAGTGAAGGCAACAAATCATAATAAATCCTTGGGAGGTTATGAGAATAATGCAAACAAAAACTTAATTATAAACCCATAGATAAAAAAAATTAAAATTAGTAACTAGTCATGAAAAGGTAGAATCAACCAATATGAACACTGAATCAATTTAATATTGCTGCTTAGGCCATTGATTTTTTGTAAAAATGGATGTCCACAAGTGGTACCGTCAAGTGTGTGATGGGCAGCTAACAGAGGCTAGTTAAGGAACCTTACAAATTCATGGTAGCCAATTGCACAAAGAAATAATAGGGGTAACTGGTTGCAATATTGTGATAGTTGACACTACTTGAGTGAAAATTAGCCACGTCTCATAATATTTCTGCTTCGGCCATTAATTTTGTTATTAACATTAATGTCAAACAATCATTTAAGACTATAAACGAATAAACCTCCATCCAATTTACAATAAATGATGTTCAATCACAAGAGCACAACCCAGATGAATAGCCAACACAAGGTCACCGCTCGATAATTATGACCCTTATCATGAAACTAAGAAATTGATCATCCATAAATGTCTCTGAAACAAGTTATACACACAAATCACACCATTAGGCAGGCGTATCATCAAATGGATCATCGTCAAAATGCCTAAAAACAGACCATAGGGAAATTGGTCATCCAGATTATTCTCGGAAACAAGTTATATACACAGATCACACAACAAGGAAGACATATCATCAAATGCCCCACATAAAACAGAAAACAAAAATGATAAGAGGCATACAATTCGATCAAAAAGAATAAATGGGTCATCAAAACAAGGTAGCAAGCTTGTTAAGCCTGAACGACGAGGACCAAAATGCCTCAAAAGGCATGACATAGGCATTCATTCAATCAAAAGCAACAAATGGGTCATCCATAAATGTCTTAAGAACATGTTATATACACAAATATACACAAGTTTCAATAATTTCAATAAAAAAAGAAGATTAGAACAAAAAGGAATCAGCCAAAATTATCTGTTAGTTCCTACAAAATATATGAATTAGAATGGAGATATAAACGATGTAGCCAGCAAAGTAACACGTTAACTTCTTAGTGCTACCATTGATTTACATTCCAAGTCATAAATACATAAACACGAAGAGTTGCAATAGAGAAGCTAACCAGTGGAGGAAGACATTCATCGGCGTGCCTTAACCTGCTGTGGGTGCTAGTATCCGAGGATCCATTCATATATCGTAAATTCATTATCGCATATATTAACATCCAAACTTCGTTTCCGGGAGTTGAGTGACCTGCACAAATACCTCATCTTTGTCTCTCTCCGCCTACAGTGCACATCTAGTAACAAAGCATACCAAAAAGAAAAGAAAAACATTACATTCGCATATTGATACCAAGAGTAGAGTGTAGTTATAGCTGGGATTATGTTGTGAGCCAACTATTGTAATATGCTATGACATTGTTTTCTATCTTTGATTGGTTAACCTATCAAATGAAAGATGTTCGTCTTTGTTCCACCTATCTTATAATATTCCTACCTAACAAATAAAGTTTTATATTTTTTTATACTTCATCTGACAAATATGGTTGGTTATAACCTTCTTTTGACTCCAATGATCAGCCACTACTATGTGATGTATTTATTTTACTGCACATACGATAAGAAATGATGATATTTTGGCAAGAGAATATGTTGGCAGATTATACAGTATACTTGATCAGTAAGGGCTCGTTTGGATCAATTTTTTGTATTCCTAGGAATATGTTTTCAATTCCTTTCCCATGGGAAAGGAATTCAACATTCTCATACATATGTTTCGTTAGGTTGGGAATAGGTCGTTCAAAAATTTTAAAAATTTCATCTCCATGTTTGGTTTACAAAGAGATAGAAATATTAATTTATTTAGTTTTCCTTTAATACCCTTTCATTAATTTCATGATGATTTACATGTTTGGGATAGAAGTTGAAAATTTGAAAATAAAAAGAGGGTATAACCGTCCAAACAAAATAGCCAAACATCATTCCTAGGAAAGCAAATCTATTCCCAAGGGGGGGCTTGGGAGTAGCTTTCCCAAGTCAATGGGAATAGCTTTCCCCCCTAAGCCCCTCCTATTCCCTCCTCATTCCCAATCCTAAACATACCAAACATGGGTAAGGAATTCAAAACCCATTCCCAAGCTACAAAAACTTGAACCAAAGCATTGAAATAATTAGTAAGGAAATTATGAAAGATGTCTGTATGTGAATGCAACTAGAACTATATAATTTGAAGTGTATATTGGTCATTTTACCTAAATCAACTGAACAATGCAACACTTGCCAATTCTTATATAGGAAAGACTAGGCATATGAAGCTGGACATTTTGTACACGGTAGAGTATCCTCAAAGAATGTCACATGGGAATTTGTCATTGGCCGTTGTGGCTCTCGCATGCGACCCGATCTGCAAACAAAAGCAAAATTCGGCGATTGCGAACACAAGGAATTGAATGAGAACTGATGGGTATGCATGTATATACAAATACCTATTCCATGTAACCTTGGGGGAAATAGAAGACCTTCTTCCCGGCTCAAAGGATTGTAACAAGCATTTCGGCACATCCTCTCCATCGCTCGACATAAAGGGATTCATTTCCATCTAGGTCCACAACAACAAGAATATTGACTTTATATACCTAAAATCTATCCATCTTCAAAAGGATTCAACATGAAAACAATAATAACTACATTTATTTTTATTCAACCCTAATACCCAATAATGGAATAAAAATCAGAAGCTTTAAGTCATTACATAATAAACATCATCAATATTTAAACATATGTAACGAGAATGGCATCCAAGCATGAAAAGTTAAACAAGATGTAAACGAAGCCCACAGGTCAATATAAAAAGAATGGAAGAAGAAGAAGAAGAAGCAACATCAGTACCAATCCTAAAAAAATCGAGGGCTTTCTACAATCAATGAATCTTCTTAAAACCCTAAATACAAAAAGTAATCGATCTAGCTAGTATCAAAATAAACAAAATTATTCAGAAATATAAGGTTAGGGTTTTCCGTCTGAACCTCCCTCCATGAGAGTGACGAGCAACTAGATTGCAGCGTCCCTAATAGGCTGCTTCCAATCCCCGAGCATCTCGACGACGACGGGGACTAGGCCATTGAGATGCAGCTAGAGGTGCTCGTCGAAGAGCACGAAGGCAGAGGAAAGCTCCTGTGCCGCTCACCTAGGAAACCCGAAAGTTAATGTCCCTAAGGAGATCCATGGAGGTCTTGTAGAAGGAGGTGAACTCGGAGGAGCCTAGGGTCCTGGTGAGTGGTGGAGGCGCTCGATGCCGGCTACTATCTCCAGTACTTCTTCCATAGCTGGACGAGGAAGGAAAATTAGGGTTGGGGTTTCGGGATCTGGCACTAGTCAGAGTGGATCGAGTAGAGAGAGGGAGGAAAGGGTGAGTTCTTCGAGCCTCGGATGTTAATGTAATTTTTTTTTAATTTGGAGGAGAGAATGAAATACGGAAGAGATGAAGGAAGAAAGCAGCATGCATTTTGTATTGAATTGTTTTTTGATGTTATTATTGTGATTAAAAATCATAAAAATGGGAAATGTAGTTTTGCAACATAGGCACATGTACACACGACCATTTTGGGACATGTTATTTTCACAATCAATGTAGGCAAAAAAAAAAGGTTGGATTTTGGCTGGATTAATATTTGGTTCCCTCTAGTAAAACATTTTGTAGATTCTGCGACACACCAGAAACCATGTCGTCAATACATGTCAAAATTTAGCTTTTGGAGACATAAAAGGTCCTATGTCGCTAAAACATGTCCTATGTCGCTAAAATATGTTGCTAAAAATATAATTTTTTGCAGTGTAAAGCCAGTACTAGAAGTAGACTAATACAAATATGACACGGTGATATCGACGCTAGGAAGTGGACTTCACGATACATGTTCACATTTTGCTAGAGGATTTGTGTCAGGGAATTCCAGCTTGTAAAAGTGTGTTGCCATGTCCACTATTGAGGTCGAGCATCGCAATGACAGAGGGATGCAAGGATCTGCTATAGATGAAGAAGTTCTTGAAAGACTCGGATGTTGATCAAAGTGAGTTTGTTCTTCACTATGACAGTCATATATAGTGTCATCCATCTAGTAAAGAATATGAGTTTTCACTCTCGAGTCCAAGCACGTCTGCTATCAGTGGATTCTCAATGTACTTGAGAAGAATATATATGTTGAAGCCACAGAAGAATATCCATACTGACAAGAATGGTTCATATACGATGAAGAAGCCAACGACCAAGGACAAGCACGAGATTTGTCGACTGGCTGCAGGTAGTAGTAGCAGTAATGTTCTCCTCATAAATCATGAGGTGGAGTTTATTGGGAATCTCACTTCGTAATTATGAACGAATGTGCTCAAGCCCAATGACAATGAATTGGAAGACTAACTTGAGCCTATATAGGGGACGCTCATCCTCATGAAGGTATCGTCTATCGATCACTCCTAGCATCAATACATTAAAAGTTCATCCAAGTGAAGCTATTCACTCGACAATGAGTGAAGAACCAAGGTGATGATGAAGTTCCATCGGCGGTGAGTCAACCATGAAGTCGGTCGATTGTGTCAGTGAGTTTGGTTATATTGTAATCCACTGTTAAAGTGAATAACTCTATATTTGTGATCCTCTAATATGCTAGAGAAGAAATTTGTAATAGTGGATGACAAATTTTTTGAATAGATCTCGTGGTTTTTCCTTCTTACATCGATATAATTTTTCACGTAAAACTAGCTAGTGTGTTCTTGTATGTTTTTTGCTGCTTCTATTTTCCTATTAAGCCTAACAAATCATAACAACATCATCATGTTTCTCTTGAAAAGGAAAAAAAAGGCTAAATTACAACTTTATCCCTCAACTATTCGAGTTTTTCAACTTGATATCTTCAACTTTGATATGTATCAGCTTGATATCCTAAATTTCAAAAATGACGAAATTATCCCTCCTCCCCCCCCCCCCCCCCCCCCACCCCACCCCATCCACCGGCTGTTACCACCCCGCGCCCCTGTCCCCCTATCTGCATCGCAGCTGCACCACCCCCACGTCCTCCCGGCCCCCTCCCACGTCGGGCCTCTAACCCCGCCCCCTCCTTTCTCCGTCGCGCACAGGCCGCCACCGCGGGCGAAGAGAGAGGAGGAGGGGGCGGGTTGGGGGCGCGGCGTGGGAAGCGGACCGGTGAGACGCGAGGGTGGTGTAATCGCGGCACGGGGGCACTAGGGGTGGTGCAGCCGCATAGTGGTACAGCGGGGGTGGTGACAGTCGGGCAGCGGCAACCCTCTAGGAGAGAAAGTAGAGTTAGGGGCACAGTGGCTCGCGCGGTGGGGGTGGCGGAGAGCGAGAGGGTAGGGGGGACTAGTTAGGGGTGCGATGCAACCGTGACACGAGGTGGGAGCCGGGGGGCGCGGGGGTGGTGCAGCCAATGGTGGGAGGGGGAGTGTGGCGGGGGCTGTGGCAGCCGATTCGGGTAGGGGTGGGAGGATGGAGGGGGGGGGAGAGGGGGATAATTTTATCATTTTTTTGAAAGTTGAGAATATCAAGTTGATATCTATCAAAGTTGAAGGTATGTAAGTTGAAAATTTTGAATAGTTGAAGGTATTAAGTTGTAACCCAAGAAAAAATAAGCATGCACAATATGACAAAAGACTTTTTTTTAAGGATATCCCGCTACTACACCAAAATTCTGGGTTATACATAGCTCTATGTCATCCTACGCACATATTAATTTGTCTAGAAATTATTAGATGAACTAGGACTGCCATCACTTCTCCGGATTTTGTGAAAGGGTGCGGCTATCCGCACCCCATGGATTACTAAGGACACCCCAACAAAAAAAAAAATGGAATTCCTATTCTACCCCCTCTCCCCCATTCTCCCCATGCTGCTGCCCCCACCACCACCACCCCCACCACCCGACGCCGACCGACCTCCGCCCCCCTCCCCTCCTCCCCCGACCCCCCTCCCCTCCTCCTCCCTCCTCCCCCGACCCCCTCCCCCTCCTCCCCTGCTCCCCCGACCCCCCTCCCCTCCTCCTCCCTCCTCCACCAACCCCCCCTTCCCTCCTCCTCCCTCCTCCTCCGACACCCCTCCCCTGCTCCCCCGACCCCCTCTCCTCCTCCTCCGACCCCCCTCCCCGCCTCCTCCTCCCTCCTCCTCCTCCGAACACCCCCCCGCCCCGCTCAACCCGAGGGGGATCGAAGGAGCGAGGGGGAGGGGAGGGGGTTCGTCGGAGGAGGAGGGAGGAGGAGGGGAGGGGGTCGGAGGAGGAGGCGGGAAGGGGGGTCGGAGGAGCAGGGGAGGAGGAGGGAGGAGGAGGGGAGGGGGGTCGGGGGAGCAGGGGAGGGGGGCGGAGGTCGGACCGTCGGGGTCGCCGGTCGGGGTCGCCCGCGGGGGTGGGCGGGGTGGAAGACAGAGCATGGGAGGGGGGGTAGAATAGGAAAAAAAAAAAATTTGGGGTGTCCTTAGTAATCCATGGGGTGCGAATAGCCGCACCCTTTGTGAAATTGTCTCAACTGAAGAAAGTTCAAATTGAAATATTAACTACTAATTTAGCTTTAATGCAACAGATATAAACGTAGTTAATGTTACTTGGAACAAGTATCAATCACATTGCCAAATATGTAGAATGAGAAGACGGAATTATCTCAGCTGTAGATTTATGTGTGAAGGCATACACAATCGAGTATGATCCAAACCCGCTAGTATTTTTCTTTCTTTCTTTTGAGATGTCCGATGTAGCACACGAAACTTTGTGCACGCTGTGTTGCATACCATTTGAGTCCACTGCTCTCAATTTTTGCACACAGACAAGTCTTCCCCCACAGTTTAATCCTGAGACCGTCCGCCTAACCAAGAAGGTTATACCTCTCCTTACTATGGGTGAGCAAATACCGACCGATATCGAAAAACCGACTGAATACCGAGTAAAAATATTCCGAAAAATCGAACCGAAATTATGTACCGATACCGAATTGCCGAACCGACTAAATTACGGTATAATGGTAATGGTAACGGTTTGAGTGTAATACCATTCCGAAAATACCGAACCGAACCGATTAACACACACACGCACGCACACACACACACACGCACACACACACACACACACATTTTTTATTGTTGTTCATGATTAATTTTACACTACTCATTTTCATTTTTATCTTTGTTTTGGTTGGTTTCCTAGAACTTGGAATGGATTTTAGTGGACTTGAATTTATGTTAAGAATGCTAAGGATTGAGTTTTTGATCTTTTGAGCTTATGTTTTTGTGTTCTCATAGAATTTTGAAGTGAAATTTGGTTACTTAAAATTATACAAAAGATTAAACTTAGTGACCACGTTTGATATATTAAGCTCATTTTTAGGTGTTTGCGACTTGTTACATATTGTTCTAATAATTTTGATTAATTGTTTGGTTGGTAGAGGCTTAGCTTCAAAATTAATGCTTCCAAAAAAGTAAAAAAATTATACATTATAGGTTAAGAGGTTTTACAATATTAAGTATGTTAATTGATCAAATATTAATTGGTAAAATACCGATACCGAACAAAAACCGACTGAATACCGATTTAACCGAAACCAAAAAAAACCGATTCTAAATGGTACGATATTGGTATTGATTTTTCAAATACCGATTTTAAAAAATACCAAAAAAATCGACCAAATACCGACCGATTATACCAACGCTCACCCCTACTCCTTACTGACCACAAGAACGAGTTGAGTTCAATAATCCGACTAATATATATAATCATATATTGATGAAGCCTATTAACCGTTGAGAAAGCCAAGAACCTACTATATCTAATCTTATGTTTCCCAACAGGAGACAGTGAAAAAAGCTGCTGTGGGAGATTCAAATCAGAATAATTCCAACTTTCTTGGAGCACACATTTTGCAGTAAAATATGAAAAATTAGAGCTCTACACTAGTTTTGATTGGTGAAAAAAAAATGGACTCAATGCTGCAATTCTCTTTAGTAGTGATATTGCCCATGCACTAGTCAGTCACTACTACAGAGTATAGACTGCCAACCGACCCCTTCCTCATCTCCAAACTAACGTTAAAGTACAAATATGAAAATATGCAAAGAAAGTCAATCGGTATTTGAATTCACCATTATCATTTTTTTTCCATGGTTTCGTAAAAAAAATTGGTGCCGTGTTTGTGTCACGTTGTACTAAACACAATCTAATCACAACTTGTAAGATCCAAAAATAAATAACCAGGACACGCTGACAGAATATAAATGTGGTAAAAGTGTCTTCGTGTCTGTAATTGCGTTTTGTTGTGTCTGTGTAACGTACCAAGGGCTGCCTAACCTTTATAAAATGTTTTAAAGGCAAATCGACATTCTAATTAATATATCCAAATCAATATTGAAGTGAACGAAAATAAGGAAATGAACAACTCCCAAGTACTAAGAAGAGGCAATCTGGGTGTGGAAATAGAGTTGAAAGACATGAGAGCGGTAACCAAGGATGCAGTCAGTCCGTGAGCTTCAACCATCTCCTCCATGGAAGCCCTGAAGTCTGTGCAAGGATCTGACGATGCGACGACCATCACGACAGTACTCTCCCCAAAGAAGTTGATCGCTCCTGCTCTGGTCATCGCCTCCTCCATTATGGACTTGATCGTGCTTGGTGAGAAAAACAGCCTAGGAGAGTGGCAGATGGAAGGAGAGAGATCACTGTCTTCTATAAACTCAGTCTTCTTCTTACTTGAATGTGCATGCTTCTTGGATGGCTTCCCATCCTTCTCCCTTTTATTTTCTAGAGTCACTTGGGGTGATAGTGTGGCGAAACTGTAGTTTTATAGGGATTGCAAGCTTGTTATGAAACCTACTGTATCTAGCTGCATTTGTCGGACCATGTGGTCGTTTCTCAACAAGCACTAACCAGAGAAATTGTCTGCAGAGTTTTGAATCTCCTAAAGGAGGATAAACTGATATATTCAAGTATCAGCAAATTGAGAGTCGTACTTAGATGAACTAAACAGCCTATCGTAGTGATGATGATCAAACCAAGTATCCGGAGAGCTGATTATAACAATAAAAATTCTAGCTCAAGATGATAAGTAAATATAGACATACTATTTTTTTTTAAAAATAGTTACATTACAATTTGGCATTATAAAAATCTTCATTCATACTTAGCATACTGTAGGTTCTGACAAATATTGCAAATATGCTAAAAGATTGCATTGGGTAGAGACGTAAAAGAGAACCTAGTAAAGCGTAGAGGCATATAAGCAACCAGTTTCTTGTGTGCGTATCAACATAAAAGTAAAACCTAATGATAAAATATCTTGCAAATTAACCTAATGAATGATAAACTGTCAGTGACATACCTTAGAATACAGGCAAGGGGAATTTCTGTGCTATTCGTTCTTGTTCCCTTGTGGAGATGCCTTAAACCTCAGGAAAACAGAAATGCAGCTGAACAAACTCTGCATCTAATCCTGCATTCCAAAGATTTATCCATTTATCGATATGGTTGTTACTTGTCAAGAATTTCTGGTGCTTGGAAGGTAAACTACAAGTTTGCAACTGAGAATTTGAATAACTAAGTGATGCCGACATCGACATCCAAGCAGACGAAACGATCTCATACGAAGAACCTGCCATAAAGTTTCAGAAGGTTTCTTTCATCGATATGTACAAGCAAAGATCAAACGTGCAGGTGTAGCTTAATTATGCTGATTAAGGGTCTCAAAATCACACAATATTGTAAGCACCACTTTTCTGGAGTGTGTTTCCAGAAAACCTCTTGCCAGAACATGTACAGAAATCTTGATGAGAATCACCACTTTTGAGTAGAGCACATTTCCTAAACCAATGTGTCAGGTTTTTGAAACGACCATTCTAAGCAAGAACATAGGATAACACTGACAGCGCCAGATATAGCAGGTAAAGTCAAAATGAAGGAAATCTCAAGGAGAGCCTGTGTCTGTCCCACATTCTCTTCACCTCTGATTTCCATCTCACCTCCTTGAGCTTCCCATCCATCCCATAGTCTCTCTCCATCACTAGGTTAATACCTTCCTCCAAGTACCATCCCATGCCAATGCAAAGGGTTCCATCTTTTGTTACGTCCACGTAACCTGTGACACCTCCAGGTAGCCATAGAACAGTCGCATCCTTCATGTCGAGCACTTCTGCCTCCCGCGAGTTGGTAGGATTCTCTGGCAAGCTGTAACCACCACATTTCCAGAATAGGAATATTTTTGTCTTTCCTTATCCTGCACCAAAATTGATAATTGAATTCATACTATATGTATTATTGTGACTAATTATTTATTTCATGTGTGTGTATTTATTTATTAATGTTGTGTTTGTTAGTCCCGGGACATAATTTTCGATGGAAAACTGAGAAATGAAACGATTGTAAAAACAACGTTTCGACGCAACACTTCAAAGAAGGTGCACAACAGAGATCCTTGGAGGATTCTGGGTTACGAAATCTAAAAAAAAATTCTAACAGCAGCAAACGAATGTAATTCTTCTAAAAAGAAGGTACAAATCGAATTGCTAGTAGCAGCAGTGATGGTCCACTAACAGTTTCTGATTAGATCAGAACGGTTCTCGTTCAGAACGAGTTGAAGTGGATGGAAGAACAGCCTGCTGGGGTGAATGATCACCGGCGCTCAAAGCTTGATTCGTCCCACACGAACAGCTTCCAGGAACCAGCAAGTTCGACGGAGAACTTTGGAACACTCCGCTCTTCTGACTCGTCGAATGGCGCACGGACTCCTGCGCTAAGTGGCGCTGGTGCTCTGCTTCTCTTCTCTCTCAAACTCTGTGGAATTCGTAAGGAATGTGTTCTGAACACTTGTGTACTGAGAGAGAGAAGAGAACCTTATATAGGCCCGCACTGTAACTGCCTAGTTAGGAGAACGTTGGGAACGTGGAAAAGCCGCTCCGCATGCTGTAACCGCTCAAATCGTGTACAGACACGATCTGAGCCAACTGGCACACAGCGCGCGCCACCTGCACAACTTGCGCCATACGCGCCAAACGCGCACATCGCAAACTACGCACATGCGCCACACGCGCACCGCGCTACCTGCAACCTGCGCCACATGCGCTACCTGCGCCAACTGCGCCACACGCACACCCCGCACCAACCGTTGCGCCAACTGCTGCACCATCTGGCAGCGCCATCTGGCCTCGCGAACTGGCGCACGAACAACCGCGCAAGAGGCTCGTGCAACGAGCGCAACTTAAGCGCACTATGGACCTAGCGACGATGCTGACGTGCTAAGTGCAAAGTGCGCCAACAAAACGCCACATTACGTCTCATGAACCCATGAGCCCGAGTCCGAGTCTGAGTCCAAGTCCGAGTCGCTAAGCCCCTAAGGGGCTTAGCTCCAATGGAAATTAATTTCCAAGAGCAAAAAGCTTAAGCTTTACCATGGAGACTTAACCTTACCTCATAGTAAAATCGTCCACATGGTTCCCTCCTTAGGGTCACCACCCCATGTACGTGCATATCTCAACAACACATAGCAAGTATATATATTGAGATACCTTATGTTGCTTTTCCAATATGGGACTAAACTTCACTAGGCATGTTGAAAGCAAGCTCTCTACATGTCAAGGAAAAGCTCCAACAATCTCCTACATATCTCGATATATGGAGTTGAGTGTTCCCCACAGTAACTGTTCATCGTGCATTAGGAGAGATGTCGCTGACGACTTGAATCTTTCCGCATGGGTCAAATGACAGACTATAATACAAGAATGGACTAAGCCTTGAATTTTGCACCATAGTTGAAATTATTTTCACTCACATAATGTTGTTACATGTGCTTCTGGCTGCACATTAAAGGCCATGTGCCAGCCTGGTTTCAGTATATAATTTTGGGCGTCTACAAGTTTACTCTCAAGAGACGGCCTACTATCTCTATCCATACACTATAGATGAGTTCTTTATTAAGGAGACATGACATGAAGCCTTGCGCTTTCCTTGCGGTGCTACGCCGCTATGACATGGCCTAAAGCCGAGGCATTACCCCTACCGGAAATCTCATCGTAGTGTCATACTACTGTAGCATGAGGTCACAGCCTCTTTGTAGTACCATACTACCCAGCATGAAGCCTTAGGCTTCCTTACGGTGTAACGTCGCAACGACATGGCCTGCAAGGCCGAGGCTTTACCCCTATCCGGGTACCTCATCGTGGTGTCGTGCCACTGTAACATGAGGAACACCTCCCCTTTGTAGTGCTGTCTACCTCTCTTTAATTTTATCATACAGCATTAGGCTACCTGCCTATTTGCGGTACTACTCCACTGTGACTTAGCTCACAAAGCCGAGGCATTATCCCTTTCGGGAACCTTATGGTAGAGTCACCCCACTGTAGCATGGAGTTTCACTCCTTGTAGTACTGCCCTACCGTGCTTCCTGTAAAGCACACCAGGCATTCACTCTACCTGAGAACTCATTAAGGCGTTTAAGCCAACCTTTCCACAGGATTCGTTTTTTGCAGAAAATATACAGTAGACAACAGCGGTTGTAGGTCCGTAACCTCTCCATGCCACAGGCATGTACCCACTGCTCCTGATATTTTTCCAGTTAATGGTTCTCCCTTGAACCAAAAGCTAGATGCCTAGTAGATTTCTCTTTGAACTAATAGCATAAAACTTTATGGTAGGATTACAATAACATAATATCAGAATGTCTTCAAGCTCTTTTTTTTTGCTGTGTCATCGACCAGCTGGCGCTTGAGACACTTGGTGAACGGATCCGCCAGGTTCTCCTGACTCCGAACATCAATCACTGCAATAACACCTCTTGATGATATCGTGTATTGTCCTGTGCTTTAACCGCACAGTCCTCTTCTTCCCGTTGAAGAGGTCATTTGATGCCACCGCTGCAGTCGCATGGTTGTCGCAGTATATCGGTATTGTCGGTATTTGCGTCCCAACCACTGGAAGATTATACATGAGCTCCCGAAACCTGTTTCCTCCGCTGCGGTATCAAGTGCAAAGAATTCAGATTCCATGGATGATCGCGAGAGGATAGTCTGCTTCTTCGACTTCTACGATATAGCAGCTTCACCCATTGTGAAAATAAATCCACATGTGGACCTCTCGCTCTCCAACTCTGAGCACCAGCTAGCATCACTGAAGTCTTCTACTATCGACGGATCTCCGTTGTAGTGCAGTGCATATGTCTGAGTCTTCTTGAGATATCTCATAACCCGTTTCACAGCTTTCCAATGCTCAATGTCTGGGTTGCTCGTGAAACGACTCAACATTCCCACGACGAAAGCTATGTCAGACCTTGTGGCAGTAGTAGCATACATCAAACTCCCGATAACGCTTGCGTACTCCAGCTGCCTGATGCTTTCCCTCGAATTAGGCTTCAGCTTCAGATCACAAATGTAAGGCATATCGATCAATAGAAGATCCTGATACCCGTAACATGTGATCATCTTCTCAATATAATGAGATTGTGACAGCGCTAGTCCAGTGTCTATCCGGATGAACTTGATCCCTAGGATCACATCAGCTTCCCCCAAGTCCTTCATACTGAACTTGCTCGAGATGAATTTCTTTGTCTCCATGACACCTGCGCAACATGCGCCACACGCGCACCCCGTGCCAACCGTCGCGCCAACTGCAGCGCCATTTGGCCGCGCGATCGGACAACGCGAACTGGAGCGCGAACAACTGCGCAAGAGGCTCGCGCAACGAGCGCAACTTAAGCGCACTATGCGCCTAGCGACGATGCTGACGTGCTAAGTGCAAAGTGCGCCAACAAAATGCCACATTACGCCTCATGAGCCTATGAGCCTGAGCCCGAGCCCTAGTCCGAGTCGCTAATCCCCTACGGGGCTTAGCTCCAATGGAAATTAATTTCCAAGAGCAAAAAGCTTAAGCTTTACCATAGAGATTTAACCTTACCTCCTAGTAAAATCATCCACATGGTTCCCTCCTTAGGGTCACCACCCCATGTGCATATCTCAACAACACATAGCAAGTATATATATTGAGATACCTCATGTTGCTCTTCCAATGTGGGACTAAACTTCACTAGGCATGTTGAGAGCAAGCTCTTTACATGTCAAGAAAAAGCTCCAATGGTTAGTGGCTAGCCTAGTTATAGACTTGAGTTAGTAAACCGGTTAGCCTAGACAGTAAACTAGAGCCCAATAATTAGCATGACATGACTCATAAACCAACTTGTTAGATTAGACTCATTAGGCTCATTAGTCATGACCAGTTAGTTAAATTAGATATTAGACTATTGACCGAAATAGGTCCAAACTCTTCCATATGGTAATTAGCCTTCATAACAACATTGGAGGGCATGGAGGACATTCTAGATTAGCTAAACCTAGCGTATATGACCAGCCATGAATGGAGAGAGAGAGCCACTCTTCATTTCATTCCATAGTCATATTTCTCTCATTTTTGGAGTTCCTTTCCAAGTAGAGCCAATTCTCCACCATTTCCTCTCAAATCCCACTCATTCTCTCATCAACCTCTCTCATTCTCTACGCTATAAGGAGCTTGAAGACTAGGAGCAAGGAGTGGAGCTTGAAGGAGGTGTCCATTCTTTAGGGTTGTGTCCACTTGTGTCAACTAGTGCCATTTCATTGGGAATCCATCTCCCAATAGGTATAACACACTCTAACCTTGTAATTTAGATTCTAATATTGATATTGGACCCTTAGGAACTCACCCATGTATAAGGACAACCCTTAGGAAGAATTTTGAGGCTCTAGTGAGTCCTCATTTGAAAGTTAGAATAGATTTTGTACCAATTTTGGAAGAAATCCGAGGGTGGTACACCAAGTATTTGTTGAAATGTCCCATAGGCTAAAATTTACATGTGTGTAGTGTGTGAGGCTAGAATAGTGTCCACTAATGGATACAAATAGGATGTGCCTTGTTGTATTAGAACACGGTACCAATTTTGGGGTTTTTGGATTCCTACTCATGTAGCGCACACTCTATTTCATCATGGCACATTTACTTTAGTCTAGTGCTCACATTTGTGTATATTCATACATATATGTATCCACATTTTCATGTAGACATTAGGGTTACATAAATATTTGTATATGAGCTAGGGTATATATATATATATATATATATATATATATATATTGGAAAAAGAAAAATTTTATTCCAAAGTAACACAGTAATCGTACAACATACAATTAAAGTGGGGACTCCCACTCATCAAGACCTCATAACATTTACATCAGATTCAATGTTATGAAGCATGCCCACCAGAGGTGTAACCAGTCCCTCGAATATCCGACGATTTCGTTCCCGCCAGACATGCCAGACCGAAGCAGCCAGATGAACCCTGGCGGTCCGGAACCAGTCCTCCCCTCTACCTCTACTATCTCGGATCACCGTAATGATGTCCCCAGTACTCTTTCCGGAGTCACAACCTCCTAATATTCTACTTTGCTCCTTCCAGATCTGCCAAGCCAGGACATACTCAAAGAAGATGTGACTGATAGATTCTTGCTCCACACCGCACAACACACACTTGGGATCCGGGACCGACACTCCAAAAGAACTCAACCGATCTCGAGTAAGAAGGCGACCCAATAGGAGCTTGTAAAGACAGCTGCATCTTCCTTGCCAGGCCCTTGCACCATACGAAATCGTAGTCAGGACTCTGAGGAAAAGTGCGCCTGATGAGATTGTAGCAACTCTTGAATTAGAACTCCCCAGCACCCGGGGACGCACCAGTCAGCTCCCAAATCCACCGATCTGCAGACAAGTCCGGATCAATGGCAATATTGCTAATGATCCCTCCCAGCTCCAAGGTAAAACGATAGGACTCCGGCCTCCACTCCCCATCGCGAATGATCCGACTATACTTCAGACCCCGCCTGTCCTCCTGGTGGGTCTGAGCCCCCCTGATGTCCAATAACGAGCACCGATCTATCCAGAGATCTCGCCAGAGGTCCGTTCCAGACCCATCCTTCATGACCTTCCTGATAGCAGACTTGAGAATCCCCCCTGTGTCTCAGGACAGTCTTGAACGTGACGGAATGATTGTTGTCAGTAGTACACGTCCAAAAGTTGCCCTGCTTCACATATCTGCTATGCATCCAGGCAGCCCAGAGAGACCCCCCATTTATGAATTTTCATACCAGCTTAAGCGCGGAAGCCTCCCGAATCTCCAGCAGTGGCCTAATCCCCACTCCTCCCTCCTTCCTGGGACGACAGAGCTGATCCCAGGAGATCGCATGCATACCCCCTCTCCAAATGAAATCTGCACAAATCCGATCCACTTTCCTAACAGTAGCGATAGGAAGGAGGATGGATTGTAGCCAGAAATGAGCAACAGCTGTAATCACTGACCGAACCAGCTCAATGCGACCGCCAAATGACAATCCCGACGCTTGCCAACCTTCCACTCTCCTCTGGACGTACTCCACCAAACTATGGCAATCATGATCCCGCGCATAGTTGACCGTGAGAGGAACTCCTAAGTAGCGCACCGGAAGGTCACTCCTCTCGATACCCAGCACTTCAACCCGCTCCTCCTTCTAGGGACATAAGGAGCTGAAGTACACCCGGCTCTTCTCCCTGTTCAGCTGAAGGCCCGATAAGGAATGCAACTCTCCCATAATCTCTGCAAGCGTCTGCATATATATATATATATATATATATATATATATATATATATATATATATATATCATGAATCATATAGGATGTATATGTATGTATATACTATATACATGTGGCTACCTGTGGGTATCACTTGGACACTGTAGCAGTAGGTTGGAGCCTTGGGATACATGTTGGGGATATCCTATATTGTATATCTATAAACATTTAGCAATATATATATATATATATATATAGACAAGAGCATTGTGCATAGGTGTACACACTGTAATGTAGGCAATTGGGGGTTTGCCTATGAACTGGGAATTAGAGTGTGTGGGGTTAATTAATCATGTGTACAGGCAAGGGGAGACTGAAGTTCAGTCTTGAACAGTGAATAGGGGAGATGTTGTGTCCATGGAAGACTGTTTTGGAAAAGGCAGTGAAGAAGGGGTTGCCTTGAAGTCCACAAGGACTGATACTATGGATGGGGTTCAGCCCCTTTGAATTGAGTTCGAGTATCAGTCAGTTAAGGTAAGGCAGGTCACTTGTGCCACTGCATAGTGCATAGGATATGGAAGGGGGCTTGAATTATGGTTCACTGATTTGGTATCAGTTAAGTAAATTGATTTGAGTGTTCAGTCCAAGAGTTGGTGTAAATGAGGATATGATATGAAGGGGGGAAAACAAATGTAATTGGGGGTTGGTTCAGTTCTTTGGACTGAACAGAGAGAATGGGAAATCAGTGATAAAAGGGGAATTAGTTAACTGGATTAGAGGAGTGAAGGAAGGAGACTGAGGTTCAGTCTATGAGGACTGAATGAAGGTGGGTCAGTCCATAAGGACTGACCTGGATATCAGTTCTTTGAACTGGTATTTATATCAGTTCAACTAATAAATGTATCAGTTTATTGAAGAAGGGGTGATATCAGTTTCCAAAACTGATTTGGAATCAGTGTCCCAAACTGATTTTGTGTATCAGTTTCAACTGAATAGTGGTCAGTCCATTGGAGGACTGAGCTTGATCTTAGTCCAAAAGGGACTGCCAGAGGGGAGCAAGGGATTTGGATAGAGGGACTGATACAGAGAGCGATAGGGTGTTCAGTCCATGGGACTGAACTGTTTTGCATCAGTTTCCAACTGATGTGTGTTCAGTTCTTCATATAGGTATCAGTTCAAGACTGATATGAGGGTGTCCTATATGTAGGAAATGGGAGTAATATAGAAATAGGTAATAGAATGAAAGTTAATTTCAGTTTTAGAGGGAAAAGGATTTGCAAGGATATGAGAGAGGGGTTAGGCTTTACTTAGTTATGGAATATGTGATGTCATCAACTATATATATATATATATATATATATATATATATATATATATATATATATATATTTATTTATTTATTTTTTTTTAGACTCCTCCTAGGCAGGTTGATGACGCGGGACAGACTTATTAGATTTGGGATGCAGATTCCAGACCCAAAGTGTATTCTCTGTACGAGTGACGCGGAGTCTATGGGCCACATATTCTTTGAGTGTCTGTGGACTTGGCACATCTAGGAGGAGCAGTGCATGCGATCGTTGGGTGGAGTTGGCAGTGCCAGAGATATCCGGGGGATCCTCAGCTGGATCAGAGACCGACGAGGCATGGACCCTGGTTGGGCCAGTATGGCTAGAGTTAGACTTGCAGCATAAGTTTGGCATGTCTGGAGGGAGCGCAACAGGCGTATCTTTGAAGGACTGGCTACTCCGCCAGTAGGAATTCTACATAATATAGAATTCGATGTATCTGTAATGGCCCCTTTATTAGGGAGGGAGATGTGAGAATAGCGTATTGTAATACCTTTACTGTGATTTGCGTGGAATAAAATTTACCCTTATTCCAAATATATATATATATATATATATATATATATATATATATATATATAAGTTCTGACTGGATAGCGAAAGATCAGTAGATCGAGTCAGTAAAAAAAAATTAATCCCATGGAATTTTAAAATATATATATATATATATATATATATATATATATATATATATATATATAGGGTAGAAGATGATATAGATATAGTTAAGGGTTTACCAAGTCAAGAAGTTAGGTATGTATATATATATATATATATATATATATATATATATATATATATATAGGGTAGAAGATGATATAGATATAGTTAAGGGTTTACCAAGTCAAGAAGTTAGGTAAGATAAGTAAATACAAATGAATTATTAGAGTAGGGATACTATATATATATATATATATATATATATATATATATACATATTAGTAGATAGAGTGGATACCAAGATATCCTAGTAGCCTAGGTGTTGGATAATAATACTAGACAGCTGGGTTAGTTAGAGATAACTAGTATATCATAGGTAAGGTATAGACCCAATAGCTTGGATATAGACTCTTGTGACCTAGAAATAGCTAATTTGACCTAGTTTGACTAACTTGACCTAGAATTGGCTTTATGACCTAGAATTTAACTAGTTTGACTTGTTTTACATTCCAAAACTTGGTATTGACATAACATTCCATATTTAGGTCCTCGAGATACCGTACTGGACGTCGTTGATACTTCACACCAGATTGGAGGCGACTACATTCGCTGATAGTTTCCATTATTTGATTTCTACTATGATTCTCGTATTTAGTGATGCTATATTTGATTCTCGACACATTGGTCGCACGAATTGGTATTTCTGGATCCCGTCATGAGATATTACCATGGTTATCGTATTGACATCGTACACGACATGTTCATTAGACATTGTACATGATAGTATCATAAAACATTGCTCGTGTATCGTAACGTGTCAGGTTGGATTCACTGTACTAGTTGGGACGGAAGAAATTCTAGTAAGAGATGTGATCAAATCCCTATTGTAATTATAGACATTGTAAGTGTTAATCGTACACCTCACGCGCGATTAACCAGGCCACTTAGCTATTGTACAAGTTCTCAAGCCGATCACATCTCGAAGCTAGTATTTCAAACACATAGTACTGATAGTATTTATTGTTCCACCTCATATTTCTCAGATTGTACTTATATATTATGCATGTTTATTTTCATTCATGTACATTGTGCTCTTCACATCATTTATTCTTCATAGTACCTATTGCCAGATTACGATTTCATAGTGGTAGCTCTATTCTTCATCATTTATTGTACTCTCTACTTACAGTTTTATAGTTTTTTTCAATTAACTGGAACTGCTGTTAGTGGTGTGCTCGCTCCAATCCTGACTGGATAACATTTTTTCAGATGACGGTTGCCCTACCTTTTACGACCATGGGATGTAAGGCGTAATTCGGGAGACTCTGTTTCAGGAGGATTTTTAGCTCCAACTGAGGCAGCTTATTTAGCGACTATGTTAGGATAGATTTGTAATAGATTTGTCTCCAGTTAGACTATTGGTTTGTTATTTATTTTGAGACTTATTTTGTGTTAGATAACTCTTAGACTCTTCTGGACTTGTATTAATTTTATGTTAGATTTTCTGGATATTTCATATCTTGTTGTTTTTATCTTTTCGTACCATTTATCTTTCTTATAGTTTTGTGATTGAGTATGAATATATTGTCATTACTTGTCCTGCATTTGGAGATGACTATCTCGACAGGTTATGATATTTATATTGTTAATAGTTTAGTCGACCCAGACAGCGTTGTACCACCGATGCTGCGGCGTAGGCTAAGCGCTGTCACGCACTCGTGCCCCTAAACCGGGTGCGGGTCGTAAAGCAAGCTCCTTTTTTTCAGTGTCTCTGTGCATATGTAAACATATGGTGGGCTGCCATCTTTTTCCACCACTGCTGCATCCCCGTCGTAGATTGGTGTTGCACTCACTTCGAACACCTTCCAGGAACCAGCAAGATCTGATGGTTGGGTTCGTTTCCGTTGAGAGAGAGGTTTGAGATCAAGTTGATCGTCGCTGTTTAAGACAAAATGATGCATTTACAGTTTAGAATTAGAAAAAAAAATGGCAAGTAACCTTTGAGTATATTAATAATAATAGTAGTGGGCTTTAGTCCCGTATTGCCTAGAACAAAAGAGAGGGGTTAGCCTCTTCTACTTATATGTAACTCACATTCATTAATAAATCATATATTATTTCATCTCTACATAGTATCAGAGCCATAACCCATCTACCCCTCTCTCCACAAAGAAAAAGAAACCCTAATCCACCACCCCCACCCACCGCCCCTGCTGCCGCCGCCCCCCCTCCACCCACCGCTGCCGCCCCAGCGTCCCCCCCTCCCCCCCCGTCTGCTGCCGCCGCCTGCGGTGATCTCCCCCTCGGCGACCTCCACCCCGGCGACTTCTCTTCTCCTCCGGCGCCCCCCTTCCACATGGGTGTAAACCCTAACCCTAGCCGTCACCCACTCCCCTCCAAACCCTAAGTTTAAAAAAGAGAACATTTTAGAGCAACAAAGTTGGAAATTCTAACTTTCCAATATTGATTTTTTGGGATTCACAGAACAACCAAGTTGGAAACTCTGCCTAAATTCACTTGAAAATCTCCGAGGGTAAATAACGTGATTATTTACAAGAACCTCTAATTCTCAAAGTTGGCCATTTACTTGGACACTTCAGAACAACCATGTTGGAAACTCTGACTCTCCGACGATTGGCTTCGAGAAGGCTAACAAAGAACAGACACGATGGTTGTCTTGCATGATTCTTTGTTTCATTGCTTGATCTTCACATCAGAATCTGCCTTGAGAGTGTCCCCTCTATCCTGACTTGCTTGATCCACATCTCTACTGTGAATATTGTTGTGACCGACATTTTTTTCCGACACTTGGAACCGATATCTGAGGGATGGATAGCACTGGGACGCATATGCCAGTGATACTGGTACTAGCGTTGGAAACGCAGTGGCGCAACCAATGGGCACTAGTACAATGATTTCCTCTATTCGACTTGTCGATCGAAAATTGGATGAATCATAGGGATACTCGACATGGCGTAAGAAGGTCGAGAAGACACTTCTATGGATGCGATTGTACAAAAATTTGACTGACAACCCCCTTGCAAAGACTGGTCCCATACTTGAGCAATGGAAGATAGATGATAGTCGGCTGTTCACACAGCTGATGAACTATATGGAACCATCGGTGGAAGACATGGTTCAGAATACGAACTCTGTTAAGGAATTATGGACGATCCTAGCAACGATGTTTGATGGCAAACACGATTTGTCTCATATTTATGACTCTGTTGTTGGCATATACAGAGCAAATCAGGGAGACAAATATCATAAGGATCACTTCAAGACATTTAAGGCTGTGTCTGATGAGGTTGATCGTATATTGCCCCTAACAACATATATCAATAAAGCTAGGGCTCAACGCGAACAACTTCATGTTATGGCGTATCTTGTCTCTTTACGTCCTGATGCGGACTCTGCTCGATCTCAGATCATTGCTGGATCTTAGGTTCCATCTTTAATAGAAGCACATTATCATGTCCTTTGAGCATCAAAAGTCGTAGAAACCACTCCGGATGATGGACCTGTTGATCCTTCTACTATTGGCGCTGCTCATACAGGAATTCGTGGTGGTCGTGGTAGACGACGTGCTGGCCGCAATTCTGGTCGTAATGGAATCGTGGTAATGGTGGTCGCAATGGAGGACGGCCACGCACATGCTTTACTTGTGGCCAGCTTGGCCATTTCTACTGACAATGCACTAAATCACCTGTATCACAACTTATGCTCCTGATGATGGTGTCCGATCTGTTCAGATGACTTCAAATTCATATACATAATTCTTTCATTTTCAGGCTCAACGTCGTGGTGAAGCTTCCAGGACTGGATCCACAGCTGGATACTCTGCAGCATGTATAGTAAAGCCAAAGCAGTAGATAATTGACTGTAGTGCGTCTACTCATATGACTGGTGATGCAGGTATGATACATAATTATGTCCATGTCCGTCGTGTTTCTGGCATTACTGTTGCCAATGGAGGTTCCCTGACAGTCCGAGTACATGGAAGTGCCAATTTTTCTTCTGGACTGTCACTCAATTATGTATTGCTTACACCTGGGAACCCGTTCAGTTTAATTTCAATTAGTCAAATTACTCGTGAACTGCATTGCTCGGTAACATTTTTTTCTGATGGTTGTGTTTTTCAGGACCTGAAAACTGGAAAGACTATCGGTAAGGGACATGTAGCTGGAGGCTAGTACTTGTTTGACGGACCGACCTTCTTCTGTAGTCTGTGCCAACGTGAAACTCGATCCTTTAGTGTTACATTGTCAGTTAGACCATCCATCTATCCAAGCTCTCCAGAAAATATACCCTTCTTTAGATATCTCCGCTTCCTTTCATTGTGCATCTTATAGTTTGGCTAAGCATCACCGAATTCCCTATCCGGTGAGTCATAATAAAATTGCACTCGCTCCTTTCGAGTTAGTGCATTCTGATGTATGGGGACCATGTCCGGTTGAATCAGTAAAAGATTTTAAGTATTTTGTTACATTTGTTGATGATTACTTACATATCACTTTTGTTTATCTAATGAAACACCGTTTCGAATTATTTAACATTTGGTACAATTTGTATGCCGAAATAAAAATACAATTTGGTGTTCCAATTAAAAAAATTCGGAGTGACAATGGTCGTGAGTACTTATCTCGTGAGTTCGATAGTCATCTGGCTCACAATGGCATCATTCATCAAACTTCTTGTCCGTACACACAACAAAATGGTGTGGCCGAGTGCAACAATCACCATCTCTTGAAAACAATGCGTGCTCTTATGTTTCATGCACGTACTCCCAAGAGATTTTGGTCTGATGTGGTTCTTACCACTTGTTATCTTATTAATCGCATGCCATCGTCAGCCTTCAATGGTAATACTTCCTTTTCTAGGCTATATCCAGGACGAGAGCCATTTCCTCTGCCTCTCAGAATTTTTGGCTGCTTATGCTATGTTCGGGATACCCGACCGTCTCTTTCTAAATTAGATCCTAAAGCCATACAATGTATTTTCCTTGGGTATCCTAAGGATTAGAAAGGGTATCAGTATTTTTTTCCCCTTAAGGAGCTATTTTTTCCACACTTGCTTCTTTTGTTTTGGTTTTCTGAATGTGTTTTCCGTTTCGTGAATGTTTTTTATGGTTTTCATGGGTTGCGTTCTTCGAACTTCGCATTTCCTATCGAACTCTCGTTGTATAGCGAAGTGTTCTGACTAGTTGCTTATGCGATTTCACGTGATCGTGTAGGCTCCGTCTAAACGCAAACCAACCGGTCATCGCCTCAGTCAACCCAAGATAAGTGGCTGACCTTTCTCTTCCTTGACCATCTTGCTTGCTAAACACATCGGCGACACAACATAATAGAATGCTCGTCTCATTGAATTAAATCAATGAATTGTTGCACGATTTCTCACGTGCACTTGCTATAGAACTGCTATGACATGATCTACTACATGCTTACTTGTTATGCCTGATATAGAACTGTGTTTATCGAATAAAGGAACCAATGAACATTGCCACGATAAGGCGGAACACTCTGAATTGGTTAAGTTTCTATGAAGTAGCAGAGCCTAAATAACTTAATTAGTCTAGCACGGTCATTGGACAACTTGTGCAGAAGGTATAGTTTCCTCGAACGGTAACCCGAGGGACCACGGAACCGATTCAACCTAGGAAAAATAAGTATAGTTGTGCTAAATCCTAGCACAGGTGATTCGGAAACTTTCAGGGGGCTCGCAACCGCGCTGAAAGGATCGCCATCTAACCAAGGCTATAGTCCAGGATGGTTTTTTATACTAGTGACCTTCACCCAAATATTTACTATATTAGTGATTGAACAAGGAAGAACATGGTAAGTTGTACTGCAACGGCACGCTCTGCCGTAGGTAAGTTGTAACATAGTTATGCTAATATACCTATCAAATGTTCACATGCAAATTCACTAGGATGGCTAGAAAGACCACTACAATTATTGCATGTTTTAACATACTTCTTGAACCAAATGAGAGCACGGAAATTAATTAGCCACCCACCAGTACACGTGAACGTACAGATAGGGGTGAGCATTCGATTTATTCGGTTTAAACCGAACCGAATAACCCAAAACCGAATTGGACCGAAACCGAATAAGCAAAACCGAAACCGAACCGAATTGGCCCAAAACCGAATCAAACCGAACCGAATTAAATCGGTTCGATTTTCGGTTTATTCGGTTTATTCATATTTTTTTGAGCTTTTTTTGTTAATATATAGTAACTAAATATACAGACATATTTAGTATATACCTATATATATTTAGTATATACCTATATATATTAATACTTATATATATAGTACACACACACACACACATATATATATTAATTTATTTATTAAATTTTCTTATTCGGTTTTCGGTTTTGGACCGAAATCCGAAACCGAATAAGAAATTTTAGTATTTTCAAAACCGAAACCGAAACCGAATTTTTTTAAAACCGAACAGAACCTCTTATTCGGTTCGTTTTTCGGTCCAAAACCGAATAATGCTCACCCTATGTACTGATCATCGCTCTCTACACGTGCTCCGAACCAAGAAGGCGTGCCTAGAAACTGAAGGCGACGCTGGAAACATTTTGAAGCCCGCTCATGTGCTCGGAGGCTTGAATCTCCTCTTTTGAAGACCCTACATCAGTCCAACGAATTATGGCTCGACTTCTCTCAACACTAGGTGGTTTGTAATATTTTGATTGTAAAAGAGGGATGTAATGTATGGAACGACTATCTCATCAGTGTCCATTTTGTAATCGAGTCAAGTTGTAAGCTTGCGCCGCAATTATTGTAATAGGGTCTTGTAAATAATGTTCATTATTAATAAAGATAAGTTTTCTTTTGTTCATGTGTGTTGTTCAATTTCTCTGCATACTCCAATAAATGTTGTGTTTCGGATAACCTTATGATATTGCCTTGTGCGAGCGCAACTTAGGCTCGCACGGCATCACGTCCGGGGGATGACTATCGATTTCTTCGGAATCGGGGCGTGACATTAACAAACAAGAAACACATAAAAAAAGGCAATGTGAGAGCCAATATAGACATTTGAAATTGACTATTGCTCACGTACTAAAATTTCACACATGCTGTAAGAACATACTGTATCTGCTTATGAGTAGTACAACTCTAACAATCTCTATGTAGTTGCATTTCCAAAATGCACAAGTTCTCATAAACTAGGAAGAAAGAACATAAGAGCAACTAACTTACAAAATTGACATGGACATTAATCTAACAATAGTTCTGAAAGTTCATTATTACTATATAACTAAATTCGAAGATTCCAAACATCATGAGAAACCACGACAACTTGTATAATCCTACCTCTTCGCCTGGTCCTTTCTAGTCTAGCACGGGTGTTTGGTAGCACTGGGCTTAAACTGCTCGACCAAAAAGGTAGGTCTATCCAACTGTGAATCTTTTAGGTTTTATAAACTCTTGCTCACAACAATTGCATTGGCTACGAATTTGGCGCCAGTATATTCAGTTAATATCATCTTACCTCTTTGTCTAGACTCTTTGTAGACTAGGGGAACCTGGAGAGGATGCTCCATGATCCCCGGTAGCATGAGCTTAAATTGCATAGCCAACATGTAGGTCTACTACCTGCCAACTGGCCGTCTAGATTTTACGGCATGCCCTTTCATATGCTCATAACAACCTTTGCCAGGAATTTGGCACCAACAAAGGGTTGACATCTCATAAAAACTGTCAAATATTTTATGGAGCTTTCTTATGCTCCATCGCCAATGCCATCCTCTGATGGAACTTGGAAGAAGGCTAAGATGGTTGATATCAAGTTGATGACCTGTCATAAAGGCTTTGTTTGGTTGCAGAGAGTGAGGAAAGGAGAGAAGGAAAGTTGATTCTGTAAAAATGGTACCCCATCTCTCATGAATAGCTCTCATTCTCCTTTCATTTCCCTCATTTTCCAACAAACCAAACACAGCCAAAACGTATAATCCTGTTGAAATGGTAAGCCTAAACGAACATGAATTGAAGTTTTTGAGAATGGCAGAGGACATGGCCCTTAAGAGAGCAGAAGGTAACAAAAGGATCCAAACAGATGACCCGAAGAATTTGGGATAAAGTCTTCAATGCTGTTGTTCGATTTCTTGTGCTCCATTTCGACGCCATCTCAATGATGATGATGGTGGTGCTTTGCAGCCTGAACTACTCATCTGGTCACTGCCATTAGAATTTGGGATAAAGGTTTTCTTTTCCCGTTTTGTCCAAACACCTTGGAGATCACATCTTCAAATTACTGGCAATGAAGAATGGATACTTCAAACACGATGTTCATTTCAGCATTGGATGCCAGGTGTGCACACCTTACTACAAGATGTAAGAATGTTCATTTTTGCATTGGATGCCTGGTGTGCACACCAATACAAGATATCTGTCAAATAAAATCCAGAACAAGCTGGAAATATTAAGAAAAAGAAGGGAACTACACAGATAAATTGCTTCTTAGCTTTATCTGTAAGTTCCCTTATTTCCTATGAACAACGAGCTTGGTGTCCGGTTCATTTGTAATCCTGAAATCATTTTTGTACAATATGGACATATAATGTGTTTTGCTGTTATCTTTTATGCGTTGTTTCAATTTTATGAGTAAAACACACAAGTTTCTATTCCCCCACCCACCCACCCACGCACGGATATGCATATTTGTAATGCATTTGATGCCATATTCTATTGTATGTACATAGAACTGAAGTACCAGTATATATCATATACTCCTTGATACTTCCAATATTATATTAAATTTACTTCCATGGAATTGAAGTGCCAATGAATCAATTTATGATTAAAAAGTTTGATGTCAAAATTAAAATTTTGCTTACAAGCAAGCATTTACCAAAATTAGGCAGAGTGAAGAGGTCAAAAACTTGGACAGGTACACATTAATAAAGCATGATTTGGAGAAGAAAAATAAGAATAAAAGGTATAAATTGTGTACACACATGCACGCACGCACATGCACACATATATATACCGGGGGGTCCATATGTCTAAAAGTAGTGGTCTCAACTAAGTAGTGATTAGTTACCTGTTCGAACTTAAAAGTTGGAGAGAGGAGGTACTTGGACTCATCAAACTCCCTAACCGGAATATCCAGTGGTCCTCTAGAATATGATCCATCCTGCAAACTAAGACAAGTAAATGACGAGCAAAAAAAAATGGTATTCCAATGATACAAAATCCTGTAAACTAAAGACAAGTCAACAGCGAGCAAATATTGTAGTGCTCGGCAGAAAATGATTTTACTATATAGATTATTGGTAGATAAAATAACATACTGAAGAGGAAAGAAACTTATACATTCGAACTTCATAAATATGATACATGGAAAGGCCTTAAGAGTAAATAGTACAAACCATGCTATCGTCCATTGCACTCCTCTCTTGCAAATATCTCAACAATGGTTATGTGCATCACAAGGGTGAGGGTGATGAACATCTGATGGGCGTGACGGAGATTAAATATCACCTAGGAGTAAAGATGATATCCCGGGCCCTTGTTAATTTCTATGATATCCCTTTCTCCCAGTATATTTTCAAGTCCCAACATTCAAATCAAGAGAGAAGTCCCTTTATGCCTAACAAAAAATTTCTAGCAACTATCTTGATGTTCATCTTCATCCAAGCCTTCTCCCATCAGAAACTGAAAGTATCTTGATGTTATGAAATTTTAATCTAACAGTAGTTAGCCAGCTACTGCAAAGACCACAGTTTCCCTTCACCTTTGAGAAGTTATGCCAATAGTTTTTTTTGTGAAAGTTATTATGCCAGCTATGGTAACCAAGCAATTTCAAACATGGACCACTGGCTATGAGGCCTCACTCTGCTTTATGCTGCTACTTCTTCATTAAAAAGGTCTTTCAGTATGTCTCAAAATAGCAGTCTACATTAACTTATAAGTAACAATCGAGTTTTCGCAAAACTACTTTATATTTTGAGGTGAACCATAACATTTAGATTCAAATATTATCAAGTATATTGTGTATATGGGGTGAAGCTCTGAATCACATCAGAATTGGCATGTTTTCAGTATTCAATTGATTTGGCTACTCTATAACTATGAGATGCAAACATAATAAGCAGCTAAAATTTCTAGTACTATCCAGTTGGCCATTATGCCATTTACTCTAACCAAGTGAAGAGAACTTTCCACATCTCTAACACCAAGTAATCCAAACTTGTACGTATGAAACTGTAGAGGACATATTACTAATGTTTTAAAGAAAAGCTTGTGGGACTCGTTTCGGGTAGCATTTCGGGTCCGGGCACCCCCAAAAAAGTCATGTAGCTTGTTTAATTAAACCACACACCTAGAAAACGAACCTTTTTTTATTGAGGCGTACGTTTTCTTACATAGGCATACGTTTTCAACGCCCCATGTGAAAAAGTTATGCCCATTAGGAGTTTGCCTTTTTTAGGGTTGTGGTTTATAAGAAACAAATACCCACTTGAGACAACCCTAAATCGCAACAAAAAAAAAACCCTTCCCCTCAAAGGCTACAAACAACAAATTGTCTTCTTCCCTCACCCTGGTTAGAGCACATAGTTCAAGAAAGTGTAGAGAATAATTGTTGTTGTGTTTTTTATTGATGGGCTACTCAACTACTTATAGGGAGTCTAGCTCCTCTTCATATTACATTTTCCAATGTGGGACTAAATCCCTTATTAGTTCTCAACACTCCCCCTCAAGATGGGCGATAGATATTAATCATTCCCATCTTGTTACATAGCTTCGACAGACTTACTGAACTAAGACCCTTAGTCAGACAGTCTGCCACTTGTTCTTCTGAGCGAACATGATCAATCTTCAGTATCCCTTGTTCCAGCTTTTCTTTGATGAAGAATCGATCGATCTCGATGTGCTTCGTTCTGTCGTGCTGAACTGGATTGTTAGCTATACTTATTGCAGCTTGACTATCGCTCAGAAGACGTAATAGTGCTCCCTTGTCCAGCTTCAACTCTGTCAGCAACGCTTTCACCCACAGCAACTCCGACACTTCAAAAGTCATTGGTCTGTATTCTGCTTCAGCTGTAGACCGTGCTACCACAGACTGTTTCTTGCTTCTCCATGAGACCAAGTTTCCTCCTACAAAGACACAATATCCCGTGGTAGACCTTCTATCGTCTATGCAGCTTGCCCAGTCTGCATCGCAGTATCCCTCAACTTCTATACATCCATTCTTCTTGAACCATAGCCATTTCCCCGACGTCCCTTTCAGATATTTCAAGATCTGAAATACTGCATCCATATGACCCGTTCTTGGATCATGCATGTATCGACTTACTACACTCACCGCAAATGAAATATCAGGACGAGTGTGTCCCAGATAAATCAATCTTCCTACAAGTCGTTGATATCTTTCACGATCAACTGGCTCTCCTGCTTCTGCTCCCAACTTGCACTTCTGGTCAATTGGAGTGACTGCAGCTTTGCATCCCAGCATCCCTGTCTCCTTCAGCAGATCTAGTGTGTATTTTCTCTGTGAGAGAACAATTCCTTGTTCGCCTTCACACACCTCGATACCTAGAAAGTACCTAATCGCTCCTAGATCCTTCACTTCGAAATCCTTCGCGAGTTTTGACTTCAGCTTAGCAATCTCGGCTTCATCATTACCTGTGATTACTATATCATCCACGTATACAGCAAGTATAGTGATGTGGCCTCTTGCATGCTGAAGAAAGACCGTATGATCTGCATTTGCTTGATAGTATCCCATGCCTGTAACAGCCTTTCTGAATCTGTCAAACCAGGCTCGAGGAGATTGCTTGAGCCCATATAGCGACTTCTTTAGTTTGCACACTTTTCCATGCGACGTCCCTCCGTCTGATTCTGTAGCATAGCACCCTGGCGGGAGTTCCATGTACACTTCTTCTTGTAGGTCCCCATGGAGAAAGGCATTCTTCACATCTAATTGGTATAGCTACCACCCATAGTTTGCTGCAATGGAGACCAGAGTTCTTACAGTGCTCATTTTTGCTACTGGAGCAAACGTCTCATCATAGTCAATGCCATATGATTGTGTGTATCCCTTTGCAACCAACCTTGCCTTGTATCGTTCCACCTTTCCTTCTGACGTCTCCTTTACTGTGTACATCCATTTGCATCCCACAGTTTTCTTCCCTTTGGGTAATGGAACTAGCTCCCACGTCTTATTTTTTCCAGTGCCCCAAGTTCTTCCATCATCGCAGTGCCCCAAGTTCTTCCATCATCGCAGCTTTCCACCTTGGATCTTTCTTTGCTTCCTGCCAACTTTTTGGTAACGAAGTAGAGTCTAGTGATGCGATGAAGGCTCGATAATTCGAAGAAATATTAGAATAAGACAGGTAATTGGCAATATCATGTTCATAATCATAAAAACGACTAGGAGCCTTACCCGCATTGATGCGAGAAGATCTCCTTAAGGGAGCAATAGGTGGTGGAGAGATCATACCATCAGAGTCAGAGAGATTCGCATCAGAATCAGATTGATTCTGTGCGGGGGCAACATCTTCAAGAGTTGGAGCAAGAGTAGACGAGGGACTTGGTACAGAAGGCACAGGACACGGTACAGGCACGGTACTGGACTTCTGCTGTCTCCTTCTGTAGACTTGGAGCTCCTTTTCCATTGTTTGCTGCTCCCCCTGTTTAACATATGTATCTTCTTCATCTTCTGTATCGGAGTCACTGCTTTCTTCCCCTTTCGTCCAGTTTTTCACGACCGGGCATGGGACTGATCCGACTACCACAGATGGGCTTAATTTCTCCCCCTCACATCTGACACCCGCTGTGTTAGGTGTGTCAACAAACGCCGAACCGTCATCCGAACTATAATATGGTTCTAGTTCTCTGAAGGTAACGTCCATGCTCACAAACATCTTCCGCTCAATTGGGCTCCAACATGCGTATCCCTTCTGAGTTGCCGTGTACCCGACAAAGACACATTTAACCGCTCTAGGATCCAGTTTGTCAACTCCTGGCCTATTATCTTGGACAAAACAGACACACCCAAATACTTTCGGTGGAACAGTGTACGTGGTAGCACCAGTAAGCATCTCCAACGGTGTCTTCCAGTCCAATACCTGAGATGGCATTCTGTTGATGAGATAAGATGCCGTTAACACCGTCTGTCCCCATAAGTGTTTCGGAACATTCATAGCCAGCATCATCATCCGTGCGACCTCCAGCAGGTGTCTGTTCTTCCGTTCGGCCACACCATTTTGTGCCGGTATATAGGCACAAGAAGTTTGGTGTAGTATGCCATGAGTGGATAAATACTCAGCAACCGTCTTATTTGTATACTCCGTCCCATTGTCAGACCGTAAGCACTTAATCTTAGTGCCATATTGAGTTTCTACCCGACGATGAAAGTCGCGAAACGCCTCAAAGACGTCACTTTTATTCTTCATAAGGTATACCCATGTCACGCGAGTATAACAATCAATAAAAGTGACGAACCATCGAAAACCATTAATACCGGTTGTAGGACAAGGGTCCCATACGTCCGAATGTATCATATCAAATGCAGTCGAACTTCTACTATCGGAACTCACATATGTGTTTCTGGTATGTTTACCCAACTCACAAGCATGACAAAATAACTTCTCTTTATCAGCCCTTTGGTATAAGGACGGATACATGCGACTAATAACTTTAAAAGAAGAATGACCGACATGCTGGTAGTTTAGTAACAATTCATCTTCTACACTGCGTCGTGTATCTTTCGGTGGTGTGTCGGCTACCAGAGATGCCAATGCTTTGTCCAGTCCAGTCTTGTCCAAGTACCACAGCCCTTTATGCCATGTGCCAGTCCCTAGTCGTCGTCCTGTCCCCTTCTCCTGAAAGGTCACCGTAGGAATGTCAAAGGAAACAGTACAGTTAAGATCAAGAATAATAGCACTAATAGAAAGAAGATTGACAGGAAAAGACGGAGCATATAAGACATTATGAGAGTGGGAGAAGGGGTGCATGCGACAGTGCCGGTACCCAGAACAGGGCTGGAGTTACCATCAGCAGTCTGAATGCTCTCCGGCGTCGGTAGGTGAGAATAGTCCTGGAACTCACCGCGGGACCCCGTGACATGGCGAGATGACCCAGAGTCCATAATCCAACCTGGTTGGTGGACAGCTGCTGCAAGAGCACGCGCAGTTATACCTGTGCCGGTTTGGACAAAGCAAGTGATGTGGTCCTCCGAGGTAGATGACGTCCCATGACTGCCGTCCGAACCCAGCTTTGTGATGCGTAACTTCGCAAGGAACTCCTTCTCAAGAGGGGTCAACTCAGTCAGGTGAATGTCGCCCCCTTCCTCCGCCAGATTAGCTTTGTGTCCTCCAGAATAATTTCTCCTTCTACCAGCATAACCGTCTCTACCACCACGACGTCCTCCGCGGCCCCGTCCACGATCACTCAACTGACTGTGCAGGGGTTTGGGACAAAATCTGATGTAATGTCCTGAGTCACCACAGTTGTGGCAAACACCAACCACAGAGGGAGGCTGATTGAAGGCGGCAAGGGCAGACTTGTCAACAGTGGCTTGCTCCCCCTGGAAAGAGCCCTTGTTGGGCATCAACTTCAAGCGAGCCTCTTCTTGTGCCATGGCAGCTATGGCTTCTTCTAAAGTGGGAAGCATGGGCTGTGCCAGGAGTACATTCCTTCTATTCTCAAATACAGGGTTAAGACCCTTCAAGAACTTCATCATCCGTTGACGCGAAATATAATCCAAGAACTTTTGGAAATGTTTCGCAAATGCGGGTTCGACTTGGGCATCTTCCATCCCAAGAGGATCATAGTGATCCAGATCAGACCAGAACTTCTTCAACAGTGCTGCATACTCAGAGATGGTGCGGTCGTCCTGGGCCACCCTATCAAGTTCATCATGCAGTTGGAAGACCCGCATAAGATTGCCCGAGCCGGAGTACATATCCTTCAAAGTCCGCCATATATCAGCAGCAGCCTCCATCGCCTCTACATTGCCCGACACCTGGTCGGTCAAGGAGGCGGTCAACCATCCAGCCACAACATTGTTGACAATTTCCCAAACAGCAAACTCCTTTGAGGAGGGATCATCTGGCGCCTTGGTTTGGCCAGTGACGTAGCCAACCAAGCCACGTCCCTTCAGCGTCCGCATGGCCTGCCGTGACCATTTCAAGTAATTGGACGTGCCTTCCAACTTCGTCTCCAACTTGTCCAGCTTCTCCATTTTGTAGGGTGACGGATCCACATCTGTATGGATCACACGTAGGGTCGCCTCGGTTAATCTCTTTGATAAAATATCATCAACCAAGGCCTTCATCTCATCTGCTGTCAGTTTACCACTGATCGAATCCATCTTCAACGGTGATTCGTCGTCGTCGTCTACGTCGGCTTCGTCTTTGTCGTCGTCTTCGTCGGCGTCGGCGTCGGCGGCGTCTGTATGTAAAGTCTTCAACGGAGACCTTACGACTGCGCGGTCAACGTGGCCAACACCGGCGCGCGCATCTAGATCCTAATTTGCAGATCGAGAACGGAAAACAAATAAAATATTTGTAATTCCGGAGGGCGTAATCTAGGAACAGAATGTGCAAATAAAGCATTTGACAGTCATCCGTCGTCGAAAAACCACCCACATAATCTCTCTCAAAATTAGGTTTTTTTTTTGTTTTTTTTTCCAAAAAAAAAGGGAGGGGGGCGTCGGGGGGGGGGAAGGGGCAGGGCGTCGGGGGGGGGGGGGGGGGGGGGGGGGGGGACGGCCGGGTGGGGCGTCGGGGGGAGGGGGGGAACTGCCGGGGGGGGCGTCGGGGGGACTGCCGGGGGGGGGGGGGGGGGGGTGTAGGGGGGGGGACTGCCAGTGGGGGAGGGGGGGTACTGCCGGTGGGAAAAGGGGGGGGGAGGAAAAAAAAAATTGTGGTTATGGCTCTGATACCATGTAGAGAATAATTGTTGTTGTATTTTTTATTGATGGGCTACTCAACTACTTATAGGGAGTCTAGCTCCTCTTCATATTACATTTTCCAATGTGGGACTAAATCCCTTATTAGTTCTCAACAGAAAGCAATGTCTGCAAATCCTTAAGTATGATTTTGCATAATAAGGATGAAACCCCAGCAGAACTGAACCTATAGCAACTAGCATAATACAAATTTCACTAAATCAAAAGAGCACTTGGACAAGATAATACTCCAACAAATGCAAGAACACAAGAACAGACATTTTGTTTGTAGAAACTTGGGGGTATAATTCAGTCCACCACAACAATAAGCTTTACGAATTTAATGTGCCAGTGTCCTGAACTTGAATAAAACCAGTAGCATGACTTTGATCCATAATTAGTCATTTAGTTACTAATCACCAAAAGAAAAAGAAAAATCTAAACCTTCAAAAGAATTTCATTTCAAGAACAACTTTGTTTCCAGCAACTTTAATGTTAATATCTGAGTTAGGCTGAAAAAGAGAACAGAATCTACAAATTGTTGTTTAAATACTACTTTGACCCAGGTTCAGGTTCAAAACTAACGGAAATTGTCAAACCTAATAAAAATAGAAAAGATTTGAATAAAGCAAAAAAAAAAAATACCACCAAAAAATGTTTGCCTTCTTGGTAGCATTATTTTATCCAAACATCAGGAGAATTTTCAACGACTTAGTAGCCTCTCTTGACCGACTACTAGTTTGACCCGTGACCAGCAGTTTAAGATTAATCCACCCAAAAATATTGACGGACACTTAAGTGAAAGTCTACAGAATTAAGCTAAAATAAAAACAGAGACTGAACCTATAGTGATTTCCAAAAGTGCAAATATTACTCATTAAAAATTCAAGAGCTTAAGCTTCAATGAGACATCGGCCGTAGAACCTAATCAATAAGAGGATGAATTCAACTATTTTTCAACAACGTACAAGGATCTTGGATTAGGATTAAAAGCAGCGGAAAATGAATCTCTAAAACTAACCAAGTACCCTAGATTTAGCAACCAACCAATAAAAAGATTCAGCCCATCAAGAAACAAGTTAACAAGGCACTACAACACATACTAGTTCAGAAGTGTGATCTTCGGTCACAAATAATTCAAAACTAAAGCTCGAAGAAATAACAGAATTCACAATAATTTAGTTAGTCTCCACACTACACTATATGCAAGTTTGAAGGTGTAATAACTACGGCCATGGACCATGTGAATAAGAAGCTTAGGGGAATTTCAAATATATATATATATATATATATATATATTATTTTTATTTTTATTTTTTTTTTGGAACCAGGTAAATTGTTTCTGGAATTGCTCCTACTGGGATTCGAACTCCTGACCACTCGGGCCGCATGCATCTCTCTTAACCACTAGGCTAGAGGTCATTTGCTATATATATATATATATATATATATCTTATACAAAACACAAAGGTTTTTGAATCCTAGGGCTGACTGTGCCAAGATAAAGAGTGGTTGGAATTTAATCTTGGTGAATCAACGGTTGTGGATGAACATTATTGAGAGTGGGGTTTTATGGGGAATCCAAAGAGTGGGGTTTGCACTCATAATGGTTGTGGATGAGCATTATTGAGAGTGGGGTTTTATGGGGAATGAGCATTATTGAGATTGGGGTTTTATGGGGAATCCAAAGAGTGGGGTTTGCACTCATAATGGTTGTGGATGAGCATTATTGAGAGTGGAATTTTATGGAGAATCCAAAGAAAATTCACATCGTTGGGATTTAATATTTTGATGGGGGCCTCATAATTATTATTGTTCGTTTAAAATTGGGGGTCCAAAATTTTGAGGGGGAATACCTTAAATGAACCGTGCCCGATGGGCACGGGTTATGACTAGTATATATATATAATACGAGTTCCCATAGTAAAATCTTCAAGAGCGAGGGGGAGCGGCCTCCCCTTGGATTTTCTCTTTCCCTATATATACTTCTTTTGTTATGATATAGTTAGCTTTGTTTATTTGTGTACAACATAATTGATTGGCTCATATGGTTAATTAGTTTTTTTTTTTACCCAAAAGGTTATGGGTTCAAACCTTGCTAACCACATTTTCTTATTTTTAATATAAATTCTACGCAGCATGCTGCCTCGAATTTTTAAGTTAGTGTACATTCACTCCCCCTAAAGAAATTAAAGAAATTTAGTGAATTTTCGCTCCCCTGAATAATATTTATGCTAGGAAGCACAGAAACTAGGAAATCAGTGCCAAGTCAGCTATAGCATCATCTCAGACACATATCAGGCACTCCAAAATACACTAATACGTGCCAAAACCAACACCGTGTCCGTGTCATATCTGTGTTTGTGCAATGTAGTTATATGCCAACGTCATTCTGTCAAAATCATGAATCCGCCTTTACCAGTATTGTCGATTTAGAGAACTCAGTACTTTGTGATTAATTAGCCAACGTACACAAAACACCAAAAAAATTGGATTTTAAACCATTTATAAGTGTGAATTCTACATAATATACTAAAACCTCCAACACGAACTAGATCTTCGGATATGAAACGACTTCCAACAAATTCGAAACCCTAAAACTGAGGAGAAGGAATTTGACCTGGGTCTGAGCGCGCGAAAGGATTAGAGTTGGGGCTTCTCGTCTTGCAAGAAACCCTAACCCTAGTTGACCGGGGGGAGGGGGGGGGGGTTGTTGTGGGCTACTTGAAGAGGGGGGGGAGGGGTTTGGGACGGAAGGATGTGGGGAAGTGAGAAGTGGGAAGTGGCGGGAAAAGGCGAGGTTAGGGGTGCAACTCGGGCGGGCTAAACCCGAGCCCGATCGAGTAAACCCGCCAATGGGTTGGATTAGGATTGAAGATACTTGGGTTCGGACTTGAGTTCGGGTTAAGATATTTGAATCCGATCAAAATCGAATTGGACTCGGGTTCATGTGTCGGGTTACTCAAAGAACCCGAAACCCGATATATATATATATATATATATATATATATATATATATATATATATATAATTTCATACTTTTTAAATAAAAAATATAAATCCTAAATTTCTCAACCCAAACTCTTCAACTCCTTCTAATTCTCATGTTAGTTTGTATTTTGTAATGATTGGTACTTATTTGCTATTTGATTATGTGTATAATATTAATCTTATTTTAAATTATTTTAAATATCACGTCCGACAAACCCGATGGACCCGACCCAACACGAGCTTCCTCCGGGCTCGATCTTGGGTTTCATATGTTGAACCCGAGGTCGGGTTGGGCTTGGGCTCGAGCTAGGCTTATCATTCATCGGGTTGGGCTCAGGTTGAACTCAAACCCGACTCAACCCGCCCGAGTTGCACCCCTAGGCGAGGTGACTGAAAGTGGAGGGTCCGTTTGGATATGTATTTTGATTTTTTTTTATGGAACTAGTTTTCTGAAAGTAAGTTAAAATATTGTTTTCTGAGCATACAAATTCTGACTTTATGTTTGGTTATTTTCATCTGGAAAGTAATGTTAAGAAACAAAAATTGAATATTTTGATAAAATATTTTTAGAAAGTATTTTTTAATTGTGTCCTCACTGTTCGTGTCCAAGTGCGTCCCTCCTATAACTTCTTCGGTTATCACCATTCTACGAGTCCTACCGAAGGTCATTGTGTCCAACTGAAGGTCATTGTTTGTGTCCAACCGAAAGAAGAAAAAATCGGACTCGAAGAAGACGACGGAGTTAGGGTTAGGGTTAGGGTTTTTCGAAAAAGACGGCAAACTGTGGCTGAGCCGCTGTGTCTCCTTCTAAATCTGGATGAGCTCGAGGAAGACCTCACCCGCACTGTCGTCGACGACCCCACCACCGTCCTCGAGCTCGAAGAGGACCTCGTTCGCGTCGTCGTCGACGACCCCACCAATGTCCTCGAGCTCGAGGAGGACCTCGCCTGCACCGTCGTCGACAACCCACCATCATCCTCGAGCTCGAGGAGGACCTCGCCCGGGTCATCGTCGACCACCCCACCATCGTCCTCAATCTCAAGGAGGACTTCGCTCACGCCGTCGTAGCCCACGTCGTCGTCGACAACCGATTTAAAAAATTTCGGAGCCGTGGCTGCATGTTTCTTCTTCTCCAGGAGGAGTAAACTTTGCTCTGGAGGAGACAACGTGGAGAGAGAGAGAGAGAGTTTTCTTTTTCTTTTCTTTTTTTTTTTGTTGGGGGGGGGGGGGGGGGCAAACTTTGCTCAGCGTATACACTCTGAAAACACACACACTTCAGCTGCTCTCTGAAAGGTGATTTTAAACATGAGGTTTGAAAAAAAAAGGGTCCGACTATTGGCACCCCACCCATTTCTAAGGACACCCCAAAAAAATTAAAAAACATGTTAAAAGACCAATATACCCCCAAACGTTTTCTTAGTACACCCAAAAAAAAATCGCGATGCGCTCGACAAATACTGGTCGAACAGACAAGGTCTGTTCGACAAGTATTGGTCGAACATGTCTTGACATGTTCGACCAATACAGGTCGAACAGACCTTGTCCGTTCGACCAGTACAGGTCGAACCTACTGCGCCCAAATTTTTTTTCACTTTTTTGTTTCGGTCGCGGTCGTCGGGAATCGGAGAGGGGGAGGAGGAGGAGGAGGCGGGTCGGGATGAGGGGGGGTCGGAGGAGGAGGATGTGGGTCCGGGGGAGGGGGGGGTCGGAGGAGGAGTCGGGGAGGAGGAGGAGGAGGAGGAGGAGGAGGGGGGTTCGGAGGAGGAGGAGGATGGGGGGGTTCGGAGGAGGAGTCAGGGAGGAGGAGGAGGAGGGGGGGTCGGAGGAGCCAGGGGGGAGGAGGAGGAGTCGGGGAGGAGGAGGAGGAGGGGGGTTCGGAGGAGGAGTCGGGGAGGAGGTGGAGGAGGAGGAGGGGGGTTCGGAGGAGGAGGAGGATGGGGGGGTTCGGAGGAGGAGTCAGGGAGGAGGAGGAGGAGGGGGGGTCGGAGGAGCCAGGGGGGAGGAGGAGGAGGAGGAGGAGGAGGAGGAAGAGGGAGGGATGGGGTGTGCTTAGTAGGGAAGGGTAGAATAGGAATAAGGAATTTTTTTTTTTTTTTTTTTTTTTTTAATGGGGTGTCCTTAGAAATGGGTGGGGTGTCAATAGTCGGACCCAAAAAAATTGCAAATGTTATTTCTGAGTTGGGTTGTCCAAACACAAAATTTTCCAACTTTTGTGTTTAAACTCAGAAAACTGAGTTTACACTTTTATCCAAGCAGGCTCTCGCGTTGGAATGGCATCTTACGATGGAAGGGGAAAAAAATCAGTCCAATATTTTGGTTGAGCTTTGGTATGCCTACAACTAAACCTTACAATCTCCTTGCTACCGCCGGTTTCGGATGAGGAAGGAAAGTGGTAGAGTCAGATGGAGCCCATGTGCAGGGGATGAGAGTGGAGATAGGACCCGATGAGACCATATGTTAAGAGGTGGAAGAGAGTTGTTATAAGAAGGTTGTAAAAATTTGATTGTAAACTTAGCATTTTTTTAGTTATTTATAAGATACAACTACCATCATCGTAGTGGATAGAATCTATCATATATTCAAACTTTGCTCAGAGTATACACTCTAAAAACACACACTTCAGCTGCTCTCTGAAAGATGATTTTAAACATGAGGTTTGAAAAAAAAAATGCAAAAGTTATTTTTGAGTTGGGTTGTCCAAACACAAAATTTTTCAACTTTTGTGTTTAAACTCAGAAAACTAAGTTTACACTTGTATCCAAGCAGGCTCTGGCGTTGGAATGGCATCTTAAGATGGAAGGAAAAAAAAATCAGTCCAATATTTTGGTTGAGCTTTGGTATGCCTACAACTAAACATTACAATCTCCTTGCTACCGCCTGTTTCGGATGAGGAAGGAAAGTGGTGGAGTCGGATGGAGCCCATGTACAGGGGATGAGAGTGGAGATAGGACCCGATGAGACCTTGCGTTAAGAGGTGGAAGAGAGGTGTTGTAAGAAGGTTGTAAAAATTTGATTGTAAACTTAAGATACAACTACAATCATCGCAGTGGATAGAATCTATCGTATATTTCTTATTTTTCTATCAAGAATTTAAGGGTTAGAAGGAGAAAAAATATAGGTTCCTAATTTCTTCTTTTCAATCCCTCCAATTTTTTTTCCAAGATATGGCACATACCAATACTATATCTTTCTATTTCTTCTTTTTCTATATTTTTGAACAATTTTTTCCCTTTCAATTCAAGGTATTTTTTAGTTTCTATGTAATTTTTATGTTTTTTTTAATATTACTTATTAGATTATAGGTTAATAATTTTCAAATGGTGTTTTTCTAAAGTTTAGAATTCAACATTAAAAATTTTAACCTCAAAATTTGAGTCTCGTTGTGAAACCCGCTTTCTGGAATTTGGATTAATTATTGGATTGATATTATTGATATTATTATTATTATTATTATTATTATTATTATTATTATTATTATTAGTCAATTTAGGAAATTAATTTTTTTTAAATTCCTGGATTTTTTATTGTGGCCCAGTCCCGAACCCGTTCCCGAGTCCAAATCCATTTTTGGATTATTTTGAGTTACTGATTTCCTAAGAATTTAAGAAAAAGAAAAGAAAAAAATACTAAGTCTAAACCCACCAACCCCTCACAGCCACTCACACACGTTCCCCACTCTTCATAAATGTTCTCCCCACCACCAGCACCCTCTTTATTTCTTCCCTTCTTCTCAAAGAAACAAACACACGAACTCCCAGCTCACCCTCCCTCAACCGTAACCCCCTGTTCCCCACCATCTTTACGAACGGCCAACGGCCTGTCACGACCCGCACCCACTGTGAGGGTACGAGAGCGTAACAACACCCAGCCTACGCCGCAGTGTCGGCGGTAGAACGCTGTTCTAGGTCATGAACTATAACTAACATAATATGAATGCTCTCCATAAGGAGGCCAACACAGAGGTACAACTCAATCACAAACTAGAGATAGAATATGGCACGATAAAATAGATAAGAGAATCCTCAACCGAGGTACAACAGAAATGAAATACAAGTCTCAACATCTCTACAATATACAAACTCTGAATCAAGAACAACAACTAAACATAAAAGGGAAAAACGGTCTAAACTATCTATACTAAGCAAGGTATCGTCCTCAGCAGCTGCCTGAACCTCCCCTGGGGTCCAGGTCGCGAGTGTCAACTAGGCTAACTCCAAGTAAGGGTGCAGGGTGCCTCATCATCCTCTGTAAAATTTTCAACAGGTCTAGTCAGGACGGGAGCGAGCACAAAACATCTCACGCAGTTCATATCATGTTAGGAAATATAAAGCATGCAATAGAGTAAGGTACATGAAACGCTGTAAGAAAAATGTATATGAAAAACAGTAGAGATTTGATAACAGGAAATATCTAAATATGATAAATAAGAACTGTAAGTCTACTGTGATTTAGAGTACAATATGGTTATGTAAACGGTCTAGGAAAATGCAATGGTAACTCCATTGTACGTGGGTGTACAATAGACATATACAATAGTTATACAATGTTGTACAATAGGATTTGAGTACATAACAAATTCTACTCCCCCTCCCCAAATTAATACTCAAGGATCTACTCCGGTTACGTTATCTTGCACAATAGTGTACAATGTTATACAATGGATGTATAATATTATACAATAGATGTACAATATTATACAATGGATGTACAATATTATACAATAGATGTACAATGTTATACAATAGTTGTACAATGGTCTATCCCTGGGACTCATGTGATACTGAGAGTACAATATGCACAATGAGTATACAAGGATATGGGTATTCAATAAATACAATATGTAACTGAAATGCACATCACAATATGTACTTAGTGAATACAAGGAGATAACATCTCAGAAGAAGATCCGTATAGTACCAATCCGTGATAATGATCGTGTCAGCATCAAGTACAGTAATCTAGAGCAAGAATATAAATCCAGACAAGTATGAAACGGTCAAAAAATGTACTCACCTCGTATCTGAATGTCTGAAGTAAATGTACTGTCCGAGATGAGGTACCTGACTCCTAGTTAGAGCAACACAAGTCAAGGTGTACACAGGGAATGATAAATATAATCTACAATGCATCTGCATGCTGTCTAGGTCAAACTAGACTAAAGTCAACACTTGGTCAACTCCAGTCAACTAGACTAGTCAAACTAGGTCAACTAGGTCAAATCCTAGCCCAACAAGTCTAATAAGTCTCACTAGGCCTAACCAAGCCTAGTCTAGCAATCACACACCAATCACAAGGCTATACAGGCCAAACACAAGCCATCACATTCAATATTATACATAAGAAAAAGGAAGCTAACATGTAAAGCTATGTGTGTGTGTGAACATGGAGGTGTACATGAAAAGAGAATTCAACACTAGGCCCTATATCACATATATGTATATATAACTATAGGAAGACACTATTTACCACATTAACACATTTAGCCATGTATAGTATATATATATATATAGAGAGAGAGAGAGAGATAGAGAAGAGCATGTGTATGTGTTCATGGGTGTGTGTGTCATGAAAGTGCACAAGAACATGTGTATGTTATCATGGAATGAGTGTTAGGCAATGTGTGAGTGAGAGTGTCAATGAGTGAGGGTGTAAGGGTTATATAGTGTAGTGTGCATTGTGTGTGGAGTGATAGTGAGGCATGACAGTTGTGTAGCAAAGTGTCAATAGGAAGTTAACATTCACATATATGAGTTCTCATGTATCTCTTATTTAGTGAATCAAAACTAAATTCCAGTTTTATTCCTAACAAGGCTACATATATTACATTCACTAACATAGATGTATACCTACATAATATAAGTATCAATTATAGATATAACATCCATGAATCTATCTATACATATGTACAGCATATATGATATACATGAAATGGAATAAGAAGAAATGGAATGGGAAATGAAGTAGAATAAGAAATCAACTAAACCCAAGCCAATGCTTGTGTGTCTAGAGGTTTCAACCTAGGCTAGTTAAGGACTGTTATCATGGTGGTTTAGGGACTGGATTGGGGATGGTTTGGGACAGGTAATAGACTAAGTTTGGGGAAGACATGTAGGCTGGTAGGGACAGGAATTAGGACTACTTGGCTGTCCATTCATGGACCAGTTAAGGACAGTTAAGGACATGGTTGAGGCTGCTATGAAGGACTGATTTCAGTACAAAATGGGGATGGTTTAAGGCTATGTTGTGTGTGAACAAGGCTTGGTTAAGGGCTGTTTCAGAGCTGTGGTTGGGGGCTAAATGGAAGGGTGTTTTAGGGAATGTGATAGTGTCTAGGTGTGGGTGTGATGAAGAGTGAGGGTGATACTTAACATGTGTGTGTATTTGAGGGGAAAAAATGTGACTGTGAGTGAGAGAATGAGATAAGTGTCAAAACCTGGTAATAGGACATCATAGGAAAAGAACCAACTCACAGAATTCAGAAACTGAGACCAATTCCCAGTTTTCATTCTAACCCCATTTTGATTGCAATAAACCACCAAATGAACCCAAATCGAACACACACTAAGGAATTATATAGGAGAATCATTATAAGGTTTTAAACCACTCTATAAAACAGTATATAATGGTTAAAAAGCTGCCAAATTTCATAAATTCAAAACTGGAAATGAAGAACTGTTAATAAGGTTTCAGAAATTAGGGTAGTGAGAATTGATCAATCAAATTAAGGTAAAATGCACAAACAGAGGTTGGTAATTAAAATATACATAATATACGTGTCAAACAATATAATGGTGTCCACCCAAGTGGACACAATGTGTCCAAACTGATTCAAGACACGAAATAGTGCACACGGGCACTGTTTCAGTGTACTGCATCGTGCACGTGTGCACGCGTGTCGTGCACACGACACAAGACACCACGTGTCTCGAGGTCACTAACCTAGGTTCGCCTAGGATAGGTCCTCGTGTCTAGGTGTCTGCACTGGGTCCTAGTGTTCGCGTGTCTGACTTATAGACGCGTATCAGTGACACTTAAATCCGACTGAACCTGTCAGTCCCGATCGGTGCAGAGCCTCGTGCTCACTCGACACGACACGGGGACACGTGAGACTTGACACACGTGGTGTTAGTCATTGCCCCCTAGTGTGTGTCGAGTTTCACGTGTCCTTGTGCTGTGTCCGCAGAGCACTAGCCCCCGAGTGGCAGGACACGCGCACAGCCCCCCGCGCGCGCGCGCACCCGCGTGTGCACGTGTCGAAACTGACACGATACAACACAGGGACACCCCCAGTCATGAAGAATCGTGTAAGCGACAACAAAAACTAATTTCCTATTCAAAAAGATTTCGAAAATAACACAAAAACTTTCTTTGTGACATTTTCACAAACACATGCATAGGGACACTGATACGTGTCCAATTATTTGGACACGAAATGGACCCAAATTTTAGGGTTTCCTATTCCTACAGTTAGGTTAGGCCTAGGGTTCCCTAGAAATGCAATAAAACTAGAATTTCATGGTGAAAATAGGAAGTTACCTCTATGTATCAAAATCCCCAAAAAAAAACTCTAAAGAGAGATGCTCCTCTTGATGGTGAAACTCCCCCAAATTGATTTGAATCTGAGAGTAAATTGTAACAACAACAAGAATACCCAAATTAAAACCTATTGCAATTTGTTTGGATTAAAAAGGAGGAAAAATGAATTTTCTTGGGATTTTTGAAATAAGGACATTACCTCTTTCTAAAGCTTGTTCTTCCTTAGAGGCTAGCCCTAATTCTATGAGATTATTTATAAGGGGGGATCCCTAGGAGGGTTAAGTTGGCTGGACAAAATTGTTAGGGTTAGGGTTTGGGCACTTGACTAATGGGCTTTGGGCTTAGTCATAAATCAATGACTTAAAAATCACAAGTCATGACTTGTGGTCAAAATCTCTCTATTCAAGTCTCAATATTCCTAATTGGTTCCCTAACTAGAGTATGGTTAACTTAACCTAGGATCCCACATCTAGTCAAGTCCAACTTAACTAGGGTTAGGTCACAAAGTCAAAGCTAGTCAAAGTCAAAGTCAACCTAGTCAACCCTTATTCAAACAATTCCAAAATAATTTCTAAAAATTCTCATAAATTAATAAATTCTAATAAATTTAAATTACCCCAAAAATGTTAAAAATATCCTAATCACATGGCTAGGCTCTAGGGTAGGCAGTCTCTACTGTTCACTAGCACAACACCAAAATCACAAGTCATAAATTTAAATAGTTTAAAAATAATTAAAAATCACTAAAAATCATAATATAAAATAAATATCATTAAATAATAATTATAATTACAAAATTTCAAAATTACCCTCTTCTGGAAAACTGGGTGTTACAATCCTACCCACCTTATAAAAATTTCGTCCTCGAAATTAAGATGATCGCACCCCTTCTAGGTCAAACATAGTCAAGGGTCAATTACTAGACAATTTTCTCAACACCCTAGTACTTGGTCATCAGCTAGTCAACTTCTTAGGATTTACCTATGCTAGCTACCTAGTATTGGCAACTAGGGATTTAGCAAAAAAAGAAACTCTATAATAGGCTAGCTCTTAACCTTCCAAATCCTATCAAGTCACCCATAACTAATTACCCACAAGCTAAGCACACCAATCCCAAATACCACATACATATATATATATATATATATATATATATATATATATATATATATATATATATATATATATATATATATATATATGCTCAAGAACAACAACCCATCACATATATCCTAAGTATATCATCTATATATAGACCTCTTAGTCTTAGGTGAAACTACAACTATGCTCAAGGGCAGGCTCTGGTCACTGGGTGCCTTACTGGAAGGGTAAAGGAAAACTATAATAAATCACCAAGGTTGTATGGCATACTACATCCTATACGTAACTGGTTGGTATCATAATAACAGGGAATTATCTGCAATGGGTTACTATTCTAGCACCAATGCTAACTATCACCTCTAGGGTACAGACACTCTACAAGTCACCATATCTATATACTATGAAGGAACTACCTATGAACAAGCTCTACAAACTAAATATCCCTACTCCTAAGTCATTTATAATAATAAAAAGGGTATGATGTTTTAAACCTTCTCAAGATACAATCTGCTAATCATATGCGTCTGCCCAAAATCATGTTGTCTAGAGTCTCCATCATGCTAGTGAGCAAGGCTACAATAATCACAGAGTCCTTGACTAAGGTACGTACCTCTAGGTTCATGGTATTTAAAATTTTCGTATTGCCGCATGCGACGGCGAAAACCTTAAATTCCCATACTCAAGAAATACATCCGAAATCTGACTATATGTCCTCGCTATGCCAACTAACACGACTATCGAAGATTCTAGATCCCATGATTTAGGTGACCTAGCCCATATGATTTATCTCAGAAGAAAATCAACATAACACCAAAAACAACAGGACAAAATTGATAAATCAACAAGGAACAGGGAGAATCGAATTTCAAGACAGCTATAAGAGGCAATTGCGAAAATGAAATCAAAAGAACGGAACCTGCAACTAGATCTCCAACGGCATGTACATCCTTGACTGTCCTGACGATAGCTCGTCCTGCTAGTTTCCCCTGGTCTGCTGCTGATGCTGCATGAATCACCGCTGCTGAGAGTCAGAAATGACGGGAGAAAATTTCTGTACAGATAGAGGTGCACCTCCAATGTAACAGAACGCCAACCTGAGTCGGCACAACAAGAGCTACGGTCTCGAGGTCCTGATGAACAGGACGAGAGGTGGCCAGCCTCTCGATAGTATCCCCCGAACCAGAGCGATGAAATCGTCTTCATAACCATCATGAAGACGGGTCAAACCAAGAAGCAATTACTGAGAATGAAGCGAAAAAAAATCAAGGGAGGACAGTTTATATTCAAGGGAAATCAATAAGCAGCAATTGGATAAAAGGAATCTGATTAAAAGTTTTTCCTAATGTGATTGAGTACCCCAAAAATAATCCTAATCCTACTGCAGGCTGTAGTGATACTCTAGTTCGAATACCACTACATAAACTTGACCTGTATGGGCCACCACTAAAAACGTGTCACGACCTGCACCCACTGTGAGGGTACGAGAGCGTAACAACGCCCAGCCTACGCCGCAGTGTCGGCGGAAGAACGATGTTCTAGGTCATGAACTATAACTAACATAATATGAATGCTCTCCATAAGGAGGCCAACACAGAGGTACAACTCAATCATAAACTAGAGATAGAATATGGCACGATAAAATAGATAAGAGAATCCTCAACCGAGGTACAACAGAAATAAAATACAAGTCTCAACATCTCTATAATATACAAACTCTGAATCAAGAACAACAACTAAACATAAAAGGGAAAAACAGTCTAAACTATCTATACTAAGCAAGGTATCGTCCTCAGCAGCTGCCTGAACCTCCCCTGGGGTCCAGGTCGCGAGTGTCAACTAGGCTAACTCCAAGTAAGGGTGCAGGGTGCCTCATCATCCTCTGTAAAATTTTCAACAGGTCTAGTCAGGACGGGAGCGAGCACAAAACATCTCACGCAGTTCATATCATGTTAGGAAATATAAAGCATGCAATAGAGTAAGGTACATGAAACGCTGTAAGAAGAATGTATATAAAAAACAGTAGAGATTTGATAACAGGAAATATCTAAATATGATAAATAAGAACTGTAAGTCTACTGTGATTTAGAGTACAATATGGTTATGTAAACGGTCTAGGAAAATGCAATGGTAACTCCATTGTACGTGGGTATACAATAGACATATACAATAGTTATACAATGTTGTACAATAGGATTTGAGTACATAACCAATTCTACTCCCCCTCCCCAAATTAATACTCAAGGATCTACTCCGATTACGTTATCTTGCACAATAGTGTACAATGTTATACAATGGATGTACAATATTATACAATAGATGTATAATATTATACAAGGGATATACAATATTATACAATAGATGTACAATGTTATACAATAGTTGTACAATGGTCTATCCCTGGGACTCATGTGATACTGAGAGTACAATATGCACAATGAGTATACAAGGATATGGGTATTCAATAAATACAATATGTAAGTGAAACGCACATCACAATATGTACTTAGTGAATACAAGGAGATAACATCTCAGAAGAAGATCCGTATAGTACCAATCCGTGATAATGATCGTGTCAGCATCAAGTACAGTAATCTAGAGCAAGAATATAAATCCAGACAAGTATGAAACGGTCAGAGAATGTACTCGTCTCGTATCTGAATGTCTGAAGTAAATGTACTGTCCGAGATGAGGTACCTGACTCCTAGTTAGAGCAACACAAGTTAAGGTGTACACAGGGAATGATAAATATAATCTACAATGTATCTGCATGCTGTCTAGGTCAAACTAGACTAAAGTCAACACTTGGTCAACTCCAGTCAACTAGACTAGTCAAACTAGGTCAACTAGGTCAAATCCTAGCCCAACAAGTCTAATAAGTCTCACTAGGCCTAACCAAGCATAGTCTAGCAATCACACACCAATCACAAGGCTATACAGGCCAAACACAAGCCATCACATTCAATATTATACATAAGAGAAAGGAAGCTAACATGTAAAGCTATGTGTGTGTGTGAACATGGAGGTGTACATGAAAAGAGAATTCAACACTAGGCCCTATATCACATATATGTATATATAACTATAGAAAAACTCTATTTACCACATTAACACATTTAGCCATGTATAGTATATATATATATATATATAGAGAGAGAGATAGAGAAGAGCATGTGTATGTGTTCATGGGTGGGTGTGTGTGTCATGAAAGTGCACAAGAACATGTGTGTGTTATCATGGAATGAGTGTTAGGCAATGTGTGAGTGAGAGTGTCAATGAGTGAGGGTATGAGGGTTATATAGTGTAGTGTGCATTGTGTGTGGAGTGATAGTGAGGCATGACAGTTGTGTAGCAAAGTGTCAATAGGAAGTTAACATTCACATATATGAGTTCTCATGTATCTCTTATTTAGTGAAACAAAACTAAATTCCAGTTTTATTCCTAACAAGGCTACATATATTACATTCACTAACATAGATGTATACCTACATAATATAAGTATCAATTATAGATATAACATCCATGAATCTATCTATACATATGTACAGCATATATGATATACATGAAATGGAATAAGAAGAAATGGAATGGGAAATGAAGTAGAATAAGAAATCAACTAAACCCAAGCTAATGCTTGTGTGTCTAGAGGTTTCAACCTAGGCTAGTTAAGGACTGTTATCATGGTGGTTTAGGGACTGGATTGGGGATGGTTTGGGACAGGTAATAGACTAAGTTTGGGGCAGACATGTAGGCTGGTAGGGACAGGAATTAGGACTACTTGGCTGTCCATTCATGGACCAGTTAAGGACAGGGTTGAGGCTGCTATGAAGGACTGATTTTAGTACAAAATGGGGCTGGTTTAAGGCTATGTTGTGTGTGAACAAGGCTTGGTTAAGGGCTGTTTCAGAGCTGTGGTTGGGGGCTAAATGGAAGGGTGTTTTAGGGAATGTGATAGTGTCTAGGTGTGGGTGTGATGAAGAGTGAAGGTGATACTTAACATGTGTGTGTATTTGAGGGGAAAAAATGTGACTGTGAGTGAGAGAATGAGATAAGTGTCAAAACTTGGTAATAGGACATCATAGGAAAAGAACCAACTCACAGAATTCAGAAACTGAGACCAATTCCCAGTTTTCATTCTAACCCCATTTTGATTGCAATAAACCACCAAATGAACCCAAATCGAACACACACTAAAGAATCATATAGGAGAATCATTATGAGGTTTTAAACCACTCTATAAAACAGTATATAATGGTTAAAAAGCTTCCAAATTTCATAAATTCAAAACTGGAAATGAAAAACTGTTAATAAGGTTTCAGAAATTAGGGTAGTGAGAATTGATCAATCAAATCAAGATAAAATGCACAAACAGAGGTTGGTAATTAAAATATACATAATATACGTATCAAACAATATAATGGTGTCCACCCAAGTGGACACAATGTGTCCAAACTGATTCAAGACACGAAACAGTGCACACGGGCACTGTTTCAGTGTACTGCATCGTGCACGTGTGCACGCGTGTCGTGCACACGACACAAGACACCACGTGTCTTGAGGTCACTAACCTAGGTTCGCCTAGGATAGGTCCTCGTGTCTAGGTGTCTGCACTGGGTCCTAGTGTCCGCGTGTCTGACTTATAGACGCGTATCAGTGACACTTAAATCCGACTGAACCTGTCAGTCCCGATCGGTGCAGAGCCTCGTGCTCACTCGACACGACATGGGGACACGTGAGACTTGACACACGTGGTGTCAGTCATTGTCCCCTAGTGTGTGTCGAGTTTCACGTGTCCTTGTGCTGTGTCCGCAGAGCACTAGCCCCCGAGTGGCAGGACACGCGCACAGCCCCGCGCGTGCGCGCACCCGCGTGTGCACGTGTCGAAACTGACACGATACGACACAGGGACACCCCCAGTCATAAAGAATCGTGTAAGCGACAACAAAAACTAATTTCCTATTCAAAAAGATTTCGAAAATAACACAAAAACGTTTTTTGTGGCATTTTCACAAACACATGCATAGGGACACTGATACGTGTCCAAATAGGACACGAAATGGACCCAAATTTTAGGGTTTCCTATTCCTACAGTTAGGTTAGGCCTAGGGTTCCCTAGAATGCAATAAAACTAGAATTTCATGGTGAAAATAGGAAGTTACCTCTATGTATCAAAATCCCCAAAAAAACTCTAAAGAGAGATGCTCCTCTTGATGGTGAAACTCCTCCAAATTGATTTGAATCTGAGAGTAAATTGTAACAACAGCAAGAATACCCAAATTAAAACCTATTGCAATTTGTTTGGATTAAAAAGGAGGAAAAATGGATTTTCTAGGGATTTTTGAAATAGGGACATTACCTCTTTCTAAAGCTTGTTCTTCCTTAGAGGCTAGCCCTAATTCTAAGAGATTATTTATAAGGGGGGATCCCTAGGAGGGTTAAGTTGGCTGGACAAAATTGTTAGGGTTAGGGTTTGGGCACTTGACTAATGGGCTTTGGGCTTAGTCATAAATCAATGACTTAAAAATCACAAGTCATGACTTGTGGTCAAAATCTCTCTATTCAAGTCTCAATATTCCTAATTGGTTCCCTAACTAGAGTATGGTTAACTTAACTTAACCTAGGATCCCACATCTAGTCAAGTCCAACTTAACTAGGGTTAGGTCACAAAGTTAAAGCTAGTCAAAGTCAAAGTCAACCTAGTCAACCCTTATTCAAACAATTCCAAAATAATTTCTAAAAATTCTCATAAATTCAAATAAATTCTAATAAATTTAAATTACCCCAAAAATGTCAAAAATATTCTAATCACATGGCTAGGCTCTAGGGTAGGCAGTCTCTACTGTTCACTAGCACAACACCAAAATTACAAGTCATGAATTTAAATAGTTTAAAAATAATTAAAAATCACTAAAAATCATAATATGAAATAAATATCATTAAATAATAATTATAATTACAAAATTTCAAAATTACCCTCTTCTGGAAAACTGGGTGTTACACGGCCGAGTCTCCTCCCCTTCCGAAACTCCCGACCCCTCATTTCCCCTCCCGTAACCCCCAAACATCTATCCTATATAAGCTCCTCTCCCTCTCCTTTCTCCTCATCTCAAATCCCTAGCTCACTTCCTAATCCGTGCCCTAGCCGTGCTCCGGTGTAGTGCCCCGTCCCGCTCAGTCAATGTAGCACTTGTCTCCCAAAAATTATTTATTTTAGAGAGCATTTTTTATTTTTATTTTGTTTATTATTATCATTTATATGATGGTTTGAATCGTAGGTAAATAGAGATTTGATTTGGGATCACAAGGGTGCGTACCTAGGCCTATAGCTTAAGTATAGTAAAACTAGGACATATGTGGTCCCCAGGGTCCCCAGACAGCCCCTAGTATATTATCTCACCATTTTAGAATTTTCAGGATTTTATAGAGACTTTTAGAGAATTTTATATATTATTTTATTAATTTTATAAGCTTCTAGGATTTACTGTGAGAGCACCCGAGGGTATTTTTGAGGTCAAATAATTTATTTGGGCTCTAGAACCCCTAAAATATTTTCTAGATTTTTCTAGGAATTTTCTGGGATTTATTTAGAATTTTTAGGATTTTTCCTGATTTTTATTTGATTTTCTGGATATTAAAAACCTATTTTCCAAAACATTTACCCAGTCAGCCGAGCGGGGGGCCCACACGTCAGCCGCTAGCATACGGGGTGCGGGCCCACCCGTCAGCGCGGGTGCGGAAGGCTGGGTGTCCGAGCCACTTTTATATTCCGAGTCAGACTCGGTTTAGCCGATCCCAAGCCGGCTTACTTCCCAACCGCAGGATCTGGGCGGGATGCACACGATGGAGACACGTGTCCCGCTCAGCCGACTTAAGCCAGCCGCTGACTCTCTCTCTCTATATATATTAATAGTTTTCGGAAAACCCTAGATTTCAGCAATTATTTTGTGGGAGAGTTCAATAAGGATTCTTCGACTTCGCGGAGGGTTTGCCGTCGATCTAGACATCCTTTTTGCGCGCCGTTTTTTTTGTTAGAAGCATATTGAGGTTAGGTTTCTGAATATATATTTTATTTTCTATAATTTTGATCTTGAATTTCTGAATAATTATTTGAGTGTCGGTTGTCCAAAAATCAACACGTCGTACGGTTTTCGAGATTTCGAGCAATCCCGAACTCCGTTTCGCGATCCGTTTAAAGTTTTGGAAAGCTGACACCAAGCTCTACAACATATAAATTTTCTAGAAATTCAAAGTTTCATCTAGTATTTTATTTTGTTCGTAGAAGTCAGATTTGGTCAACGGTTCATCGATTTGGTCATAGTTAGCCATAATGGCGATAACCTTTGACCAAATCGTGATTTTGCGGCACGGTCAATTCCAGTGCACTTATGGCGCTGAAATCTACCATGTTGCACACTCAAACTTGGAATTTATATTATTTGACCAGTTAGTCAACAGTATGTCTCGGTTTGCGTGCCACGAGTCCCAAATTTGGAACCGTGACTTTCCTTGGCCAAATATTTGTGTGTAGATTGTTATTTCAGAATTAAATAGGTTAAAATAGAATTTTAGATAATTATTCCAGAATTAGAATAGTATTAATTGATTTAACCCATTAGCCACTTTCTAGGATTTTTAGAGTGGGATTTGTATATCTAACTTGTGGTTGTTTGTGCGACGGGGTTCGTGGGATGATGGCTTGATTTGATAGCTTCTAGGCCGGAGTTCATATTGTCTTCAACTTGTGAAATCAATTCATCCAAGATTTCAGGCAAGTACTTGTTGACACCTTCATGTGCATTTACTTTATATTGTCGTATTTCACTTATACATGCTATCTTCCGTGTCTTGACTGTTACACACACGAGAGTTGAGTGTTTGACTATTGATCATGTTTTCTCATTGTTATCTTGATCGTTATCGTGATCGTGTTTTCGTGATTGTGAGGTATGGATATTGGAGGGGTACAATTACTAGGCACGTGGACAAAGCCCAGATGGTATCGTTGGCAATTCTCCCGTTTACGGGGGCGGGCCTTATAACCTCATCGTTCGCCCAAGCCGTCCATGTGTAGGAACGTTGTACTTCTCACGACACATGCACCACGAGTGTTTACATAAGTCTCTTTACTATTCATGCTTGTTACTTTTCTTATCAGTTTCTTCCATCTCATGATTTCTTGTTCATATTGTTCATTTTTTCCATTGATCATTACCTTCCATGTTTAGTGTTTTATTACTTTATATTGTACTTGTATCATGTTGGTTTAGACTTGTACTTGTTCCAATCCTGACTGGATAACCATTTTTCAGTTGTAGACGACGTGATCTGTCCAGAGGTTTACGGTGAGTATGTTGGAGACACTGACGTCACTGGCGTACCCGGTTCCAGCACTGATGCGAATTAGCATATTTTCTTCCTTATGGATTCGCATTAGTTAGTAGTTATAGTTATGGAGTTAGTTGTCCATTTTATTTTCTATTATCCGGGTTTGTTCCCGAGACTTTCTGAGTTGTAGTGGATTTTTCATATTTATAATATTGAGACTATTGAATATTTTAGTAATTTTTGCTGGCTTAGTTGTGGATGATATATATGCATGTTGTGCTTGTTGTGGACCATTGTTATCATAGACAGCGTACTACCGTCGATGCTGCGGCGTAGGCTGGACTTGGCCACGTACTCGTATCCCAAAATTGGGAGCGGGTCGTGACAGTCAATCGGAGGAATCGAAACGCCGACGGCGTTCGGACTTAGCCTTGCAACGGCTTGCTTGGAGACATCGCTCGATCAAGGCGACCGCTCTCTCAGGTGGGGTAGTTTCGGTGAACTTGCCTCATCTTTGCCTTCACATAATAAAACGCATATTTTTAACTTACACAAGTAGGCTTAATAATAAAAGAGACGAATCCACATAGCTAAAGAAATAATCCCGACGGATCGAATCGAGTTTAGAACATGGAAAACGTCCCACAGTCAGCTTAGAGTTGGTGCACGGCGTGCTTTGAAAATGACACTCGGTCCTTCGTCCCGTGGCTTGGGAGAAGGAAAGTTGGTCTTCAACACAAAACTATGAACTTGCCTAAGTCATAGGCGTCGCCCGCATAAACGCTTGATAAAGCGTGCACGGTTCCATGATGCAAGGCTTGGCATAGCTTTTGCTCGTCCCTCTGTTAAATAGTAGGCTTGAGTAAGTTGGGCAAAGTTATGCCGGTAGACCTAAGTCATTCTAAGTGCTGTCCCGCTCATTTTGCGGTTGTCAAGTTAAATAGTCCTACGATCCCATGGCCCGTCATATGAGGTATGACTTGGGCGATAGCGTTGCGTAGAACACGAGTCGGTTTAAGGCACGAGTGTAACGCCCCAGAACCAGAATACTAGAGAACGGAGGCATACATAGCCAGCTACGTACAATAAAATAGGATCCACCCCACTATACGGTCACGGCTGTCTAGATATATGAGGGTTTAACTACAATCCATCAGTCTCCTATGGTCAATAACAAGCCTAATTGTCTCAATCTCAAGCAAGCAAGTAAAGTTACAAGATGTAAGATCACCAAATATACAATAGTAAGGCGTCCCAAACATTACATATCCAGCTGATCATGAAGCTAGTCGTTACAAAATGTGAGGACTAGCAAGAGTTTAGTCATACATGATCAACCCTAGGATCTGTCAATCATGTTACAGCCCGTAGGCAGACAATAATAAGGTATGCAATACGAGCTAACAGGTGCTCGCCGGCTAAACGCCTCAAAATACAATTTTTACAATAGAGTGGGAGAGCAAAAATAAATCCACTCGTTGCCCTGGTTACGCCTGGTGGTCACCATCGGACTGGAAGGTCGGTAGATCCTCTGAAGCTGCTCCGAAATCTGGCCATACAAAACCAGCTGGGTCAGATCCCAGAAAGAGCAAGTGCCACAAAGGAGGCTTCACTTAAGAACTAAAACCAGCACATCAGAAAATATATATTAAAGCAGTTAAAAGAACTTGAAGTAAAAGAATAACAACAGTCATCATGGAGTACGAGGGAACCATTCAAGTAGTTAGGTCACAACCCTTAAACCAAATAAGGACCGGGGTTGTAATCCTTCACCTGAATAGAACTCCGTCTCTAAATCCTGTTGGTAAGGTAAGACATTACAAGCATGACGTGGGGTGCAATAAGACAATAAACGAAGAGAGGACTTAGAACTGCTCCGGGAGCCAGGTTACAACCTTTAAACCAAACAAGGACCGGGGTTGTAACCCTTCGCCTGAACAGAACTTAGCCTCTGATCTTTACTGTTAAAAGTGATAATCATGCAATCAAGCCTGCAATAATCGAGCACTGAAACCACATCATATAATCGTTTCCGACCAATCAGAGACTACGGCTTTCTACATTAGCTAACTAGGGTTATCCCAACATGCAGTGAGATGTTCCTCCAGCCACAAGCCCTGCAGCTAATCCAGGTTATCCAGGCGACTTGGGTTCATTAAGCAGTGTATCGTTCTTTTCCATATATCAGTGAATTTAGACTTGTGCCCTACTCGTCGGCAGGTTGTAAGTCCAACAATGGTGGCCAGGATAACGGGATCGCCTGTAGCTGGGAAAATATCTTATGACTACTGAATTATTCTAGTTATTAGCCTTAGCTATTTACAGTAGGTACCCCTGACCGTGGTAATCAGGGATCCCTGTCCTAGACACGATACAAACATTATCGGTTCAATTGTACAAACACAATCATCCACGGTGTCCAGGCCATTCAATCTTGTCATGTCATGTTCACTGTCAAGAGTGCGCCGCATCGGGCCACTATCATGTCATATCAAAAGTGTACCACAACGGGTCACCATCATGTCAGGGAACAATTAATTTAGCACAAGTACACATTTAGTTATTAAATATTAGAAGGGGCAAAGGCTGTGGGGGACTCATGCGGCTCGAAAAATTTTCATGCGGCCAGCAGTCACTTGGCCATATACAGCTGAGCAAAATATAAGCCTACTAAATATATAAACATGCATGCTTGCAGACAATGGCATTTAATACATTAATATAATGCATTAATAAAATGCATTAAATAATGCATTAATATATTAAGTATATTATATTAATATATATTAATATACAAAATATATTAATATACATTATATTAATATACACTATATAATATATTAAATGTATGTTTGCATGCATTAGTATAATGTATTAATATGCATGCGACTGATTTGATTCCATGTTCCATATGCGGCTCACTATTGGCGTTCGCATGCAAGCAATGCCACAAGCATGCATTAATATAATACAAGCAAAGCCACGTGAATTTAATACAAGCGTGCATTAATATGCATGCAAGGCCACGTGGGTTCAATATAATGCAAGCAAAGCTTGCCTTTGTATGCGGCCAATGGAAGCCATATGCGGCTGGTGCTAAAAGAATGTAGTAACAAGGCAGTAAAGAATGCATTAAATAATGGACTCCTTAATGCCATATGCGGCTGGTGCTAGTAGATATGCATTAACAAATGCATTAAGAAAATGCATTCAGGAATGCATTAAATGCATTAACAAATGCATTAAATGCATTAACAAATGCATTGAGGATTCTTAAGCCCCATGCGGCCATAATGCTAAAACATGCAATGCAAATGCTTTTAAGTCCAAGCAACATTAAATGCTATTATTATAAGCATGGAAATGCTTTAGTCCAGGTAGCATTCAATGCTTATTAATATAAGCATGGAAATGCTTTAAAGGCCATGCAAATGCTTATTAATATAAGCATGGAAATGCGAATGCTGCATCCCATGCGGCTCAGTGAGTAGTAGCCATGCGGCTACTAATATTTCCATGCACATGCTGATGCTAGCAAGTGCAAGTACATGCGGCTACATATAATTATTGCTAATGCATTAGCAAGCAACTGCATGTTAATGCATGCAACTAAAAAAGCCATACAAACTAAATGGGGGGGAGGCCTATGCGGCCAAGTATTGCGAAGGCCATGCAGCTGACTCTGGTGAATGGCCATGCGGCCAGCAAAATAGCAAATGCTTATGCGGCTAGAAAATGGCCAATGGCCAACAAAATTAAATGGTCATGGGGCCAAGGCAATTAATACTCATGCGGCTCAGTGCAAAAATGTCCATGCGGCTCAGCAAAATTCCGTAGGTCAAATTTGGACCAAACAAAATTCTCAGCAATATGGGACCATCAAATAACAAGATTATGCAGGTTTGATAGATCAAAACTCCTAAAAATCAAAAATACCACAAAGCTAGATTTACAAGAATTTAACCATAGAAATGAAAAATGCTAAGTACTAAAGTGGGTTAGAAACACATGAGGAAGACAATGGAACAATAAAAATAGACTTCCTCCATGAAGCAAGATGCACTTGCCTAAACCTTCCACTCTCAGGTTGGTGGAGAAATAATGGTGGAGAAGAAGAAGAAGAGTTAATGAGGAGAGAGAAGTGTTTGGTGGGATATTTAATGAAAAGGATGGTGATAGGTGGGAGTGGTTTGGTTCACATTAAAATCAAGCAAAACCGAACCATACAAAACTAAGTCGAACCAAGTCAAGGAGACATGCAATACGGGTCTAAACACGTACACGTACACCAAAATACGTAATACGAACAATGGTCATTACAACTCTACCCACCTTAAAAGAATTCTATCCTCAGAATTTAATCATGGGGCAAGAGATGCAAGGAGAAACTATACTACTCACAGGCAAGCTGCACTAGTCAAGCAATCAAGCAATTATTTCATACAAGCAAGGAATCGAAGACATGAGGCATAAGAAAGATATTATACCTCACGAGTCAAACAGGTCGGGATATCACGATCGGATATCATCCTCACGCTCCCACATTGACTCTCCCAAGGAGTGATGACCCCAAGCAACACGAAATAACTTGATAGTCATGTTCTTGAGTATCTTCTCTCTTTGGTCCAATATGGATACGGGTCTCTCCCCATACGAAAGGTTGGTACCAACAACCAATTTCGAATGATCCAGGATATGACTCGGGTTTGGGATATACTGTCGTAGTTGGGATACATAGAACACGTCATGCACCTCACTCAGAGACGGCGGAAGAGCGAGACGATAGAACACATCTCCTACTCGCTCCAGAATGTCGAACGGCCCTATATACCTAGGACTAAGCTTTCCCCGTACGCCGAAATGAATGACGCCACGGTTAGGCGCGATCCTCAGGAATACATGGTCGCCGATAGAAAATTCAAGGGGACGCCGATGAGAATCGGCCCAATGGCGCTGACGATCTTGTGCAACGCGAAGATGATCTCTGACTCTCCTGACCATCTCAACTGTCTGAGTGATCATCTCTGGACCAAGCATCTTCCTCTCTCCCATATCGTCCCAAGCTAGTGGGGATCTGCACTTCCTACCGTACAGTGCCTCGAACGGTACCTTCTGGATACTAGCTTGGAAACTGTTGTTGTACGAAAACTCCACCAGGTGCAGGTGATCTTTCCACGAACCATCGAAGTCAAGTGTACAAGATCTCAACATATCATCCAGAGTCTGGATCGTACGTTCCGATTGACCATCTGTTTGCGGGTGATAAGCTGAGCTGAACTGGAGGTGAGTTCCCAAACTCTCTTGCAAGCTACGCCAAAAGTGCGACATAAATCTTGAATCTCGGACCGAGGTGATACTGACTGGTACACCGTGGAATCTGACAATCTGTCGGAGATATATCTCTGCTAGCTGAGCTGTCGACTGACCAACTCTGAACGGAAGAAAGTGAGCCACCTTCGTGAGCCTGTCAACTATAACCCAAATAGCATCTCGACCAGCTGGGGATCTAGGTAATCCAGTCACGAAATCCATGGTTATATGCTCCCACTTCCATTCTGGAATCGACAAGTGCTTAAGAAGTCCAGCTGGCCTCTGGTGTTCAGCCTTGACTTGTTGGCAAACCAAATACCGAGAGACAAACCGAGCTATCTTCTTCTTCATGCCATTCCACCAGAAGTGCTGACGGATATCACGGTACATCTTCATGCCACCGGGATGAATCGAATACTGAGAACTGTGAGCTTCCGCCATCACCTCCTGTCTAATATCTCCACTGGGTACACAAAGACGCTTACCATGTCGAAGTGTACCGTCTTCATGAATGCATAATTTCGATCGTCGTCCTGCTTTACATTCTGCTCTAAGCCGCTGAAGCTTAGAATCGGAGGACTGAGCTATCTTGATCCTCTCAACTATACTGGACTGAACTTGCATGCTGGCCATCAATACCACGTTGGTAGGAAGGACAACTTCTATACCCATCTTCTGAAGATCTGCCAACAACTCTGGTTGCGCTGTCAGAAAATAAACTCCGGCTCTCATGCTCAATGCATCTGTAACAATGTTGGCCTTCCCAGGATAATACTGCAAGTTGACATCATAGTCCACAAGCAGCTCCAGCCATATTCTCGGACGCATATTAAGGTCCTTCTGGGTGAAAACACTTCAGGCTCTTGTGGTCGGTGAAAATCTCCACCCTATCTCCATACAGGTAGTGTCTCCACAACTTAAGTGCAAACACTATTGCTGCCAGCTCTAAGTCATGGGTTGGGTAATTCCTCTCATGATCACGAAGTTGACGTGACGCATAAGCTATTACCTTCCCATGCTGCATCAAAACATATCCTAATCCTCTGCCTGAAGCATCACAGTACACTGTGCCTTTGGACTGAGTTGAGTTGAATGTGTATGCAGTTAGAAGACACAATGTCTAGGCCTAATATTTGGCTACAGCGAAGGCGGCATGCTTCGGCACGAGATGTGGCATCGATGTTAAGTCGTTGGCATAGAGTTGCATTAGTTAGACTTGGGCTGTTGCGAGTTAAGTCGAGAAGGGCCGTAGGGTAAGTTGGGTGAAGTTACGTTGAGTTGCTGGGCACGACCTCGAAATATGAGGCACGGCCGCGTTGTCACAACACAAGTATAGGCAAGACTAAGCGAGGAGGCACTGCCTCAGAGATATTGACGCACTTATCAAGTTCATGGTACGACCGAGTCGTTACGTCCTATAGTTTGGCACGAAAGACAAGTATGAGTCTGTGTTGACAATTGTAAGCAAACGAGAAGGTCTTGAGGCAAGGATAAGGATGTTATCGGTACGATAGCACGGTCACACGAAAATGGAGTCTATCGTGTAGTTGCGTCCCTGATTACGGCCGTAAGGCAAACATGACTTGATAGGTTAACGTTGTTGGCACGAGAAGGGTCTAGAGGCAAGGTATGAGTTAACGTTGTTGTTGCAAGCACGGAATGGTCCGTAGATGCAAGTATGCAAAGGCGTCTGTCATAAAACAGATCCTAAGACAAGACTAGAAAGACAATTGATAAGAATGGACTATGTTGCACAAAGTAAATCAAACGTGTTGGTTTTATATGGGTGGGCGAGGAGCTCATTCCACCAGTACAGTTGAGTACAGACATCCACATAGTTTTCATGTGCAGGCACAGGTAGAAGCTCGTGGCGCGGAGCTCGCTTGGATGCGTCGAGGCACGGAGTTCCTTGGCGGTTCGAAGCGTGCGGTCGCATGGAGTCAAAACTTATACATGACATAATGTATGGACGTCGCCTTCCGAAGCTTCCGCTGGCTCAAGCGTTGTATCGAGAGATGATAGAGAGCAGATTGAACTTGTAATGAGAGAAAAGTGAGCTTGAGAGACTTGTAATCTTGGCCTTGCGCCCCATTGTAATCTATGTTTCAATATCAATAAAGAGCTTTTACATAACATTGTGTTTGTCCTAAATTTTTGATGCTGTCATTATCACGACCCGCACCCGCTTTTCGGATATGAGACATGTCCAAGTCCAGCCTACACCGCAATGTCGGCGGTAGAACGCTGTCTAGTACATAAACAAGTCACAGAGGCAATCTAGATCTCATCCACAAGATATGATACAATCCATTAACACAAATAAAACTGAATAATGAATGATAATATAAATAGAATATCCAGTTTATCAAGAATTTCCAGTTACGTTCGGTAGACACAAATCTACTACCAATAGACGATAATAAAATAGAAACATGAAAATGAAATAACTGAGTCCAAACTGTCAAAGTACCCTCAGCTGCAGTGGTACCGTGGTCCAATGCTAGCTCAAACCTGCTCGCGTGCACCTGGCTCAATACTCGACTAAACCTGAAGAGATCATCAGGTTCTCAGAGGACTAGCAAGATACATAATATACAAGCCAACATGTAACAGTACAAATATACAAAGAAGTGAGAAACAATTAAGGATATCCAACGAGACTAAATGAACCAAGACACAAGATCTAAACACAAGGATCCTAAGACACTGGCATGCCATACTAGAAATGGCTAATAGGTCAAAGCTATAGACTGCAGTCAAGGCAAGTACTCACAATCTATAGTGTCTCAATCGCAGTCAAGGCAAGTACTCACAACCAAGACAGTAGCCAATCCTAGTATAAAAATCCTATAGACCGTAGTCAAGGTAAGTACTCACAATCTATAGAATGTCAAAGTCAAGTCCTACTCAAGTCATGTCAAGTCAAGTCAAGTTATAATCAAGTCGAAAGAATCGTGGTGTAGGACTAGACGACTCTATCAAGGAATAGAGATGAAACTAACACAGTATAACAGATAGAAATATCATAACAGAAAGGAACAAGAATGTGCAGACAACTAGAAACATGTAAAGTAAAATTATAACATGATGAGTGTGCTAGCCATAGAATAAAGCAATCACGACAGCAACGAGAAAATAAACATGCATATAAATTATATTGTACAAGTTGGCAAGGTATACTTGCCTGGGGTCCTGAGCTGCTGATATGGATCACAGTCCGTACCTCGGTCTAAGTAATCTATTTAATAATAAATGCTGTCAACAATTATAAAAATGAATCTAAACTTTCTTATTTAGTTTTAATCTGTAAAGGCTCTTATGGGGTTCCTAATTGGATTGGTATAACTCTTACCTTTATGATAGGTTGGACATTTATCCTTATACATGCCTAGATAATTAATTAGGCTATACTTTCCTCATCTATTTGGTTCCTGGGTAACCATGCTGCTGCAATTTCCTATGCTATGTTGCATCACAGACACACACAGGCTCCCTGTTAGTAAATTTCTTTACACTAGTACATATAGAGTAGAACTTACTGTCACTAGACTGCCCTTCCAATTTTCCTACAATCTGATGCTATAATTTAAGGTACTGTCTACAGGGTATTGCTCATATACTGAATTTCCAAATTGCTTATAGGTTGGTCTTGACATGGAGACATGGTGTCTTATGTTAAGGCCTCTTACAGTATACAACATATAGGTAATTGCCTAAGCCAGTGTAGGTATACATTGCCACCTAGCACCACAGATCACCTGTGCCTCTCTTATCATTGACTTGCTGCCCTTGCCCAGTCCTCGAAGAACATCCACAATGGTACACAGGTTCATATGGACCCTATAACAGACCCTACCATTGATGCTTGGGTTTTAGCTTGACTTTTCCTAATGTTAGTGATACTACTTGAACCATACCCATGTATTCATTACCTATGGTAGCCACACGACTATGCACGAGTTGCCATACTGCTCTGTTACCAACCATATTAGGACTGATACCTAAGAACTTGGCATCTACATCAATTAGGATTGATATCAAAACAATTAGGACTACTATCAAATGAATAATAAGGACTGAAACAAGGGATTTAGGACTGACTCATATATGGACAGACACTCTAAGATAAGCCCCTGCTCGAGCCCCTACCTGGAATAAAACCATAGTGCTCACAAGGACATAACTTAATTCTAAGGGGACTGAACCAAATACTAACTGAACCACATGGTTTCAAGGACAGAAATAAAGATGGGGTTATAGGAGGACTGAATCAATTGAAAAGGGACTGAGCTAAGAACCAGCTTCCCCCCTCCCATTCTTGACTGATACCCTTAGGATACTTATGTGGGAATGAAACCAGGAATCGTATGGGGAACATTTGGAGGTACAAGGGAATCATCATAACTGGACTGAAACTATTTATTTGCCTATAGGCCACAGGAACTCCCATCTAGAACTGGCTCAGTTAATGAATAGGTTTGATCACCTCTTATTTATCTTAATCATGAGTACATGGGTTGCATGGTTACCCTTTGATGTATGTACAAATTTGGTATACAAAGGGAAACTCACATGTCAACATCCATTGGATACATAGAAAACTCATATAGCAGTATTTAATGGATACAAGAAGGTTCATATATCAATATGTAATTGGTAACAGAAAAAATGTTCCATCAGAGATGGGGACTTGATGTATCTCTGCTTCCTTGGTCCTATGGGTATGCCTACAGGACCCTACTCCTGTAGTGCACTTCCCAATACCTATAGATGCAACTGATGTAGGATGCATAATAAGGAGTGAAGACTGATGCAAAGCAGTTTAAGTCGAACAATCAAGTACCAATGGTCCTTACACTAAGTATCAGACGTAGGGCACTTGGTATCTGACCTCTGTGACTGAGGTGTTCAAATATCTGTACACAGGTATCAAGTATAATCCTATACTTTAGAGAAACGTGTACATGGTACTAATAAAGGGGAATCTGCTGCAACCTACCTTCTCTAAATATCTGATACTCTATAGGCTCAGAGCATGAACTCTATTATTACATCAACCATGACACCCCAAAGGCAAACCAATGTAAGGCACCAGTACCTAAAAGTGTAGCATGAGTGCAAGTGCACTGGTATAAGGAGTGTAGGTTTCCTTGTACTAGGTGTCCTGTTGGTTAAACAGTAGAGGATATTTACATCTATAACTACTCCTACGATTAATAACAGTAGGATACAGCTATGCATATTCATGCTTACGAACCCAATTTCTAATAATCCATGGTTACCCACTTCCTCTTAGGAAAATTATCAAACAGGTGGCGTTATTCTTAAACAGGAAAGAGATTTTAGACCCTTACCTCTCAATGGAAGTCTTGAGTTGATGATGGCGTGTATACAACCTCGAAGAAAAAGGTTCACAGAGCTTGCGAAGGGGAGAAGTGTTTTCTAGGGTTCGAAGAGACTTGGGTTGGCTGCTTCCTTCACGTATTTATACTAGTGGTTGATCTCTTATAGAAGATAAAGGGAAGTTCGATTTTCTTTTATCTAGATCTCGAGAGATCATCCGAATTCGTTTTGAATTTGAACAGGCAAGAGTATAGGAAAATCGATAGTAATGGAAATTTGAATGTCACTACTTGCATTCAGGCCCCTGCAAGTTTTTGGAGTTTTAAAAAAAGATTGGTTCTATCAATATTTAGACTTAAAAAGAACTATTTACAATCCAGCCCTCTATATCTGACTGTTTGCAAATCCTCTCATATTCCTTCTTCTTACTTATTAATGATTAGTAGTAATATATATACATTATATACATACATTATATACATATATACATTGGTTAGTCAAAGTATCTATGTATCAATTAATATTTCGACAAATATAAATACCAAAAAAAAATTGGGAAATTCGGGTCAAGGGCTCACAAATCTACCCAACTTAAAATAATTTCGTCCTCGAAATTCAAAAAGCTATGATATACCATCAAAACTTGCTGCTACCAAAATATTTCCATGTTCTCACAAAATCTAATATAGGACTCTCAATGGTACTTATTACTATAATCTATTATGAACTTCCGTCAGCTCCTCCTTGTAGTGCTGGCTCATCCTCCATGATCATGGGAAAAGTTTGCCCTCCTGGTGCTACAAGTCGACGCTTTGGGCAATCTCGCAACTGATGTTGATCCGAACCACAGTTTAAACATTGGCCCAGTCTCCGGCGGCAGTCGCTCTCACTGTGTCCCTTCTTTCTGCAATGCTGACAGGTTGGAAGTTCTCGATTCGAGGTGTCTCTTGGCGGCTGATGATGCTGTTGTGCTGGAATGTTGGGGTGTTTCACCGCTTCTGTTCGGCTATTGCCTCCTCGATACGTGTCTCGGTCTTTCTTCCTCTTGCACTTCAATTCTGTCTCTACTGCCTGTGCGACCTTCAAGATCCTCTCGTAAGTTGTGGCCTAGCTGGTGGCGATGGCTATGCGAATCTCATATGAAAGTCCTTTCCTGAACTTCTTGGCTTTGGCTGCAGGGGTCAAGGCGTCTACGAAGCGGCTGAGGCGGGAGAACTCTGCGGTGTATTCGTCAACGGAGAGGTTGCCTTGTTCCAGGCTCTCGAACTCGTTCTCCAACTCCTCACGGGCTGCTTCAGGATAGAACTTCATCTTGAACAGCTCCTTGAACTCCTCCCAAGTCACATCTGGCGCAGTGAATCGGGGCTCATCTCTGTACCACGTGCGGGCGATGTCGTAAAGCTGCATGCTGGCATTCTCGACCTTCAGGTCTTCAACAACTTGAGCCCTCCGAAGGTTGCGGTCTACATTCTCTAACTACTCATCCGCGTAGAGAATCCCTTCTGTTCCTTCGAATTCTCTGGGCCTAAGGTCCATAAAATTCTTGGAAGTTCCAGGGCGCGGTCGTGGAGCATCTCTAGTCTGGAGAGCCTCTCTCAAGGTATCGCGGAAAGCATCGGCCTGCCGCATCTGGGAAGTTATGAGCTGCTGGAAGATTCCGAGAAGAGCAACGTTGTCCAGCGGAGGTGGCGGAGGCAGAACATGTGCAGGATACATGGCAGGCACTGGATACGTCGCTGGTGCAGGGTGCATGGTAGGTGCTGGATGTGGAACATATGCTGGCTGGAAAGGTGTAGGCTGATGGAAGGGTGCTAGTGGAGGAAAATCGTCTCTGCGGAATCTCGAGTATTGCGTTTGAGCCGGGTCGCCCTGATGAGTAAGCTGGCCTCCCTGTGTCGGAGGGTCATGTAGGAGAAGAACCCTCCTGCTGTCGGTGGGGTGTTCAGGAAAGCGTTGTTCATGGCTTGAGAATCCATTCACTGCAATAAAGGAAAGCATTAGACGGTATAAAGACTTCAAGCAGTATGCAAGTCAAGGATTCAAAATCAAGGACATAGAACAATACTGTTTTCAAGACACGTGGATGAGATCCTAAGTTTCTAATCCTATGTGCAGGCTCACGACGGTACAGTGATATAACCGAAGTGATTAACGTAGACTTGCATGGGCCACCAAAAAAACTTATCACGACCTGCACCCGCTTTTCGGATACGAGACGTGTTCAAGTCCAGCCTACGCCGCAGTGTCGGCGGTAGAACGTTGTCTAGTACATAAATAAGTCACAGAGGCAATCTAGATCTCATCCACAAGATATGATACAATCCACTAATACAAATAAAACTCATTAATGAATGATAATATAAATAGAGTATCCAGTTTATCAAGAATTTCCAGTTACGTTCGGTGGACACAAATCTACTACCAATAGACGATAATAAAATAGAAACATGGAAATAAAATAACTGAGTCCAAACTGTCAGAGTACCCTCAGCTGCAGTGGTACCGTGGTCCAATGCTAGCTCAAACCTGTTCGCGTGCACCTGGCTCAATACTCGGCTAAACCTGAAGAGATCATCAGGTCCTCAGAAGACTAGCAAGATACATAATATACAAGCCAACATGTAACAGTACAAATATACAAAGAAGTAAGAAACAATCAAGGATATCCAACGAGACTAAATGAACCAAGACACAAGATCTAAACACAAGGATCCTAAGACACTGGCATGCCATACTAGAAATGGCTAATAGGTCAAAGCTATAGACTGCAGTCAAGGCAAGTACTCACAATCTATAGTGTCTCAATCGCAGTCAAGGCAAGTACTCACAACCAAGACAGTAGCCAATCCTAGTATAAAAATCCTATAGACCGTAGTTAAGGTAAGTACACACAATCTATAGAATGTCAAAGTCAAGTCCTACTCAAGTCATGTCAAGTCAAGTCAAGTTATAATCAAGTCGAAAGAATCGTGGTGTAGGACTAGATGGCTCTATCAAGGAATAGAGATGAAACTAACACAGTATAACAGATAGAAATATCATAACAGAAAGTAACAAGAATGTGCAGACAACTAGAAACATGTAAAGTAAAATTATAACATGATGAGTGTGCTAGCCATGGAATAAAGCAATCACGACAGCAACGAGAAATAAACATGCATATAAATTATATTGTACAAGTTGGCAAGGTATACTTGCCTGGGGTCCTGAGCTGCTGATATGGATCACAGTCCGTACCTCGGTCTAAGTAATCTATTTAATAATAAATGCTGTCAACAATTATAAAAATGAATCTAAACTTTCTTATTTAGTTTTAATTTGTAAAGGCTCTTATGGGGTTCTTAATTGGATTGGTATAACAGTTACCCTTGTGATAGGTTGGACATTTATCCTTATACATGCCTAGATAATTAATTAGGCTATACTTTCCTTATCTATTTGGTTCCTGGGTAACCATGCTACTGTAATTTCCTATGCTATGTTGCATCACAGACACACACACAGGCTCCCTGTTAGTAAGTTTTTTTACACTAGTACCTATATAGTAGAACTTACTGTCACTAGACTGCCCTTCCAATTTTCCTACAATCTGATGCTCTAATTTAAGGTACTATCTACAGGGTATTGCTCATATACTGAATTTCCAAATTGCTTATAGGTTGGTCTTGACATAGAGACATGGTATCTTTTGTTAAGGCCTCTTACAGTGTACAACATATCGGTAATTGCCTAAGCCAGTGTAGGTATACATCGCCACCTAGCACCACAGATCACCTGTGCCTCCCTTATCATTGACTTGCTGCCCTTGCCCAGTCCTCGAAGAACATCCACAATGGTACACAGGTTCATATGGACCCTATAACAGACCCTACCATTGATGCTTGGGTTTTAGCTTGACTCCTCCTAATGTTAGTGATACTACTTGAACCATACCCATGTATTCCTTACCTATGGTAGCCACACGACTATGTACGAGTTGCCATACTGCTCTGTTACCAACCATATTAGGACTGATACCTAAGAACTTGGCATCTACATCAATTAGGGTTGATATCAAAACAATTAGGACTACTATCAAATGAATAATAAGGACTGAAACAAGGGATTTAGGACTGACTCATATATGGACAGACACTCTAAGATAAGCCCCTGCTCGAGCCCCTACCTGGAATGAAACCATAGTGCTCACAAGGACATAAACTTAATTCTAAGGGGACTGAACCAAATATTAACTGAGCCATATGGTTTCAAGGACAGAAATAAAGATGGGGTTATAGGAGGACTGAATCATTTGAAAAGGGACTGAGCTAAGAACCAGCTTCCCCCTCCCATTCTTGACTGATACCCTTAGGATACTTATGTGGGACTGAAACCAGGAATCGTATGGGCAACATTTGGAGGTATAAGGGAATCATCATAACTGGACTGAAACTATTTATTTGCCTATAGGCCACAGGAACTCCCATCTAGAACTGGCTCAGTTAATGAATAGGTTTGATCACCTCTTATTTATCTTAATCATGAGTACATGGGTTGTATGGTTACCCTTTGATGTTAGTACGAATTTGGTATACAAAGGGAAACTCACATGTCAACATCCATTGGATACATGGAAAACTCATATAGCAGTATTTAATAGATACAAGAAGGTTCATATATCAATATGTAATTGGTAACAGAGAAAAGGTTCCATCAGAGATGGGGACTTGATGTATCTCTGCTTCCTTGGTCCTATGGGTATGCCTACAGGACCCTACTCCTGTAGTGCACTTCCCAATACCTATAGATGCAACTGATGTAGGATGCATAATAAGGAGTGAAGACTGATGCAAAGCAGTTTAAGTCAAACAATCAAGTACCAAGGGTCCTTACACTAAGTATCAGACGTAGGGCACTTGGTATCTGACCTCTGTGACTAAGGTGTTCAAATATCTGTACACAGGTATCAAGTGTAATCCTATACTTTAGAGAAACGTGTACATGGTACTAATAAAGGGGAATCTGCTGCAATCTACCTTCTCTAAATATCTGATACTCTATTTGCTCAGAGCATGAACTCTATTATTATATCAACCATGACACCCCAAAGGCAAACCAATGTAAGGCACCAGTACCTAAAAGTGTAGCATGAGTGCAAGTGCACTGGTATAAGGAGTGTAGGTTTCCTTGTACTAGGTGTCCTGTTGGTTAAACAGTAGAGGATATTTACATCTATAACTACTCCTACGATTCATAACAGTAGGATACAGCTATGCATATTCATCCCTACGAACCCAATTTCTAATAATCCATGGTTACCCAATTCCTCTTAGAAAAATTATCAAACAGGTGGCATTATTCTTAAACAGGAAAGAGGTTTTAGACCCTTACCTCTCAATGGAAGTCTTGAGTTGATGATGGCGTGTATGCAGCCTCGAAGAAAAAGGTTCACAGAGCTTGCGAAGGGAAGAAGTGTTTTCTAGGGTTCGAAGAGACTTGGGTTGGCTGCTTACTTCACGTATTTATACTAGTGGTTGATCTCTTATAGAAGATAAAGGGAAGTTCGATTTCCTCTTATCTAGATCTCGAGAGATCATCCGAATTCGTTTCGAATTTGAACAGGCAAGAGTATAGGAAAATCGATAGTAATGGAAATTTGAATGTCAGTACTTGCATTCAGGCCCCTGCAAGTTTTTGGAGTTTTAAAAAAAGATTGGTTCTATCAATATTTAGACTTAAAAAGAACTATTTGCAATCCATTCCTCTATATCTGACTGTTTGCAAATCCTCTCATATTCCTTCTTCTTACTTATTAATGATTAGTAGTAATATTTATACATTATATACATATATACATTGGTTAGCCAAAGTATCTATGTATCAATTAATATTTCGACAAATATAAATACCAAATTTTTTTTAGGAAATTCGGGTCAAGGGCTCACAGTCATTCAATGTCTCTGCTTGGGACTTCTGTACGACGACCCCGTCGCAGCTGCTGAAATCGGCCGTTATGAAATCCGCCTTGCACGAGCGCAATCTAGGCTCGTGCGGCATCACGCCTTAGCGAGGACGATCGCTCTTACGGGAGCGGGACGTGACACAATGGTATCTGAGCACGGCTTTACGTCCTTGGACTATCGATTGAATTCTTTAACTCTGTTGTTTCTGCAAACTCTGAAGTGTTGCTTCCGTAAAGTCGTTATCGTTGGTGCGCTCTCTCTCAGATGTCCCACGGGATGTCCATACAATAAGTCTAAATAATTTGCAAAACATAGGAGAACAGTTTTTGTCAAAACAAAAAGATGGTTCGCATAAGCACGGTTGGCTAAGTCGGGCTGGACATATACACCAAAGTTGCGTCGACCTTAGAAAAGTCGAGTGCAGGATTCAAATTGTGTCGGACGAGAATGAGTTGGACTTGTTTGAGTAACGGAGGATGACTATCGATAGGGGAACTATCGAGCGACGATAACGTCGGTACGATATAGATGAGTGTGCTTGGAAATTGAGGAATGATTCGAACAAAAAATTTGAAGAAGTCGATTTTGATTCGAATAATAAGTTGAGGATTTGTTGAATGACTTCATCCTTGAGTGGTGTATACGGTAGCCTCAGGGATGTCGATTGATCGATTAAGGATACATGGTGTCGATGAGTCTATCAGCAAGCATCGCACATATGTAAAGCCTTAGATCGTGTACGATGGTGTAAGTTGTTGTCTTGAAGTTTGATAAGTTGATTCGAACGACTTAAAATTGACGTGCATGGAACGTGCACAAGATTGAGATTGTGCAAGTATGAAATACGAAGATGATTGAGTAGATAAATCAAATCGAGAAAAAGCTAAGGTGTAGCGAACGGATGACTTGATAAAAAAAATCGATAGCTGGATCGTATAGAAAACATTAGCACGACAGGTAGATAGCGTGCATAAAAGGTTTGAATTTTGAAGTTACACAATGGCCTTAAGGATTGGATTGAATGTTGTTCGATAATTGAGTTAGCAAGGGACGATGCGAATTGAGGAAATGTATTGTCGATGACTTAATATAGACGAACGAATATACGTGATTTTAGATTTGAACGAATTAATGTTGTGAACGATTCGAGGGATAATGATCGAACTTGAATTGAATGTCGATGAGATTATCTAGTCGGATGATAGCATCATTCGCACGACTCGAAATTAGTTACAAAGGAAGATCGTCAGGTTACGCATATCATCGATGGTATTGAGACGTATCAAAGATCGATATACAATAACTTGGGGGTACTCTGACTCGGCGAATGATGATCGTACAAGTGTTATTGTTCGGTTGGATGCTATACTTAGGATTTTGATGGAGATAAATGTTGGTTGAAAATGATTGTGTCTTGAGGGTTATGCGGATAACCACAGCATCGACATTCTTGTCTTGCGCGAGCGCAACTCTAGCCTCGCACATGTGTTGCGTCAAATTTGGGGCGATCGTTCCGCGTGAGCGCTGATATGGTGATTTATGTCGCAGGAATGATCGAACTGGGAAAATTAGGACGCAACAACTTTGATTGTCTCGACTTGTTGGTTTGATGCGAAGGTGAACTCGAGGATTTGTAGGACTTATGATTGACGAATGAATGAAAGTTAAGGATTGAGTAGGTCCAATCCGCGCATCGAGAATGAATTAGTCTAGACACAAAATAAGAGTTACATCCCGATGAGAATGATTATCTTGCGGGAGCGTGCATGGTGATTCGTACCTACCGTAGATAATCTGACTCGCGTGAGATCGGGATGCAACATATTGTTAAGTCAGACGACCTTGTGATCGATTACGTGAATTGGAATAGATGACTTCGGAAGTATGGAATGTGAAATTGTGGTTCAGCGGTGAATTGTGTCGTAGCGTGCTTGACTTGGAGATTGATAGGCAGATTATGTCGAACGTGTTCGAAGAGATAGATTATACGAAATGACTTGATGAACGAGCGATATGTTCTTGTTGAGGATCGGTTGAATGTGAATTATCGTAGGATGGCTTTGCTGAATGACTCGGACCCCGTGCGACGATTATTGGGATGTGTGTAGAAAATCGGTGCTTGAAGTTTAGAAATCGGAGTGATACGACCTATACTATCAATTTGGTTTGACCTTAGGATAGGGTCAGTGTTGATATCGTTGTTTGGGAACTATGATTCCAGTACTGACGGAAAGATATAGCCTAGCGGTTAGGCAGACGTTCGAGTGTGAAGTGGTAGGATTGTGGAGGCACCACCCGTGAGCTCGATTGACATGCACGTATATTAGGGACGCTCGAATATGTACACGATCTGACTCGAGTGGTGATGAGGGATTCTTTATTACGAGGATTGGTTGAAATGCATGTATTTTGGCGACGCCTGGAATGTGTGTACGATCCAACTAAGTGATACGTTGAATCAAGTGAGACTTGAGGAACGGAGAAGTGTCGAGGAATTTGAGATCATGAGTCTTGAAGAAAGGATTGAGGGTAGCACGAGCGTGGCTCGAATTTGAGGAATGCATAGGAGAAATGTGTGCGACAAACGTAGGATATTGAAGCAAAGTTATAAGTCGATAAGTGTACTCAGTAAGTTTCGAGAATGAAACTTTTTTTGAGTGGTGTATGATGTAGTGTCCTATCCCGCTCAGTCAATCAGAGGAATCGAAACGCCGACGGCGTTCGAACTTAGCCTTACAACGGCTTGCTTGGAGACATCGCTCGATCAAGGCGACCGCTCGCTCAGGTAGGGTAGTTTTGGTGAACTTGCCTCATCTTTGCCTTCACATAAAAAAACGCATGTTTTCAACTTGCACAAGTAGGCTTAATAATAAAAGAGACGAATCCACATAGCTAAGAGAATAATCCCGACGGATCGAATCGAGTTTAGAATATGGAAAATGTCCCACGATCGGCTTAGAGTTGGTGTACGACGTGCTTTGAAAATGACACTCGGTCCTTCGTCCCGTGGCTTGGAAGAAGGAAAGTTGGTCTTCAACACAAAACTATGAACTTGCCTAAGTCATAGGCGTCGCCCGCATAAACGCTTGATAAAGTGTCCACGGTTCCACGATGCAAGGCTTGGCATAGCTTTTGCTCGTCCCTCGGGTTAAGTAGTAGGCTTGAGTAAGTTAGGCAAAGTTATGCCGGTAGACCTAAGTCATTCCAAGTGCTGTCCCGTACATTTTGCGGTTGTCAAGTTAAATAGTCCCACGATCCCCAGGCCCGTCATATGAAGTATGACTTGGGCGATAGCGTTGCATAGAACACGAGTCGGTTTAAGACACGAGCCACCGTTGGTTTAGTGAAAAGTTAGCCACAGTCTGTCGATACTTAAGGAACACGTTATGTTCAAGTTAAGTGGGAAGGCTATGCAGTAGCCGTTCCCGGAGTTCAAAGAATGTTAAGGCTAAGCGATGGTTAGTCGCCGAAAGGAAATATGTCGGGACTGTGGTTCAGTCGCCGAGGCAACCCTGGTTTGGGCTCTGCAAAGAAGTGTGAAAAGTAGAAGAAGTAAAGCAAAGGAACTAATTGATGATGATGAGACCATGCAATTATGTTAAGTCTAGAAGTTAGCGTAGGCGTGTGATCATGGACAACTTGTCGATAAGGGCGATGGTTTCTTCGAGTGGTAACCCAGGGCCACGGGACCGACTCGGCCTAGGAAGAAACAGGTTATAGCCGAGCTGGGTATGAAGCAACTGGTAGGTCGGAGACTTGTATCGGGGATCGCTACTTGCGGTGCAAGGGTCCCGAATGCCAGGCTATGTCCAGGATGGCTAGTTAATGCCAGTGACCATTCATATAGATGTGTCGGCACGGGTGGCAATCTGCGTGTGTACCTTTGTACTGAGTTGAGTTGAATGTGTATGCAGTTAGAAGACACAATGTCTGGGCCTAATATTTGGCTACAGCGAAGGCGGTGTACTTCAGCACGAGATGTGGCGTCGAGTGTTAAGTCGTTGGCATAGAGTTACATTAGTTAGACTTGGGCTGTTGCGAGTTAAGTCAAGAAGGGCCGTAGGGCAAGTTGGGTAAAGTTACGTTGAGTTGCTGGGCACGACCTCGAAATATGAGGCACGGCCGCGTTGTCACAATACAAGTATAGGCAAAACTAAGCGAGGAGGCACTGTCTCAGAGATATTGACGCACGAATAGAGTTCATGGCACGACCGAGTCGTTACATCCAGAGTTTGGCAGGAAAGACAAGTATGAGTCTGTGTGTTGACAATTGTAAGCAAATGAGAAGGTCTTGAGGTAAAGATAAGGATGTTATCAGTGCGATAGCACGATCACACAGAAATGGAGTCTATCGTGTAGTTGCGTCCCTGATTATAGCTGTAAGGCATACACAACTTGATAGGTTAACATTGTTGGCACGAGAAGGGTCTAGAGGCAAGGTATGAGTTAACGTTGTTGTTGCAAGCACGAAATGGTCCGTAGACACAAGTATACAAAGGCGTCTGTCATAAAACTGATCCTAAGACAAGACTAGAAAGACAATTGATAAGAATGGACTATGTTGCACAAAGTAAATCAAACGTGTTGGTTTTGTATGGGTGGGCGAGGAGCTCATTCCACCAGTACAGTTGAGTACTGACACCCACATAGTTTTTATGTGCAGGCACAGGTAGAAGCTCGTGGCGCGGAGCTCGCTTGGATACGTCGAGGCACAGAGTTCCTTGGCAGTTCGAAGCGTGCGGCCGCATGGAGTCAAGACTTATACATGACATAATGTATGGACGTCGCCTTCCGAAGCTTCCGCTGGCTCAAGCGTTGTATCGAGAGATGAGAGAGAGCAGATTGAACTTGTAATAAGAGAAAAGTGAGCTTGAGAGACTTGTAATCTTGGCCTTGTGCCCCATTATAATCTATGTTTCAATACCAATAAAGATCTTTTGAATAACATTGTGTTTGTCCTAAATTTCTGCTGCTGTCATTCAATGTCTCTGCTTGGGACTTCTGTGCGACGACCCCGTCGCAGCTGCTAAAATCGGTCATTATGGAATCCGCCTTGTACGAGCGCAATCTAGGCTCGTGCGGTATCACGCCTTAGCGAGGATGATCACTCTTACGGGAGCGGGGCGTGACATCCGACGGCCTCCCGACGCCGATCCCTTGTGAGCCACCCCGACCCGAGCCCCGCTTTCCGATGGCCGGCGACCTCTGCCCGGCCGATCGCCCCCTGTGCGACGCCACCTCGCCCAGGCCGAGCGGCCTCCCGTCGCTACTGTTCCCGAGCCCGCAGCACCCCGCAAGCCCCTCCGGCACCGCAGTTCCGCCGGCTCCACCCGAGCCCGGCCGCCCCTAGCCCGCCGAGGCTGCTGTTCCGCGGTACCCCCTGCCGTTTTCCATCCACTGTTCCCGTGCCCGGCTTGCTGTTCCGATCTGTTGTTTCGGTTTCACGTGGCCCGATCCCGCTGTTCGTGTGCTTTGGGATTTTTCGAGTTCGCGAAATTTCGTTTTCTCCAATTTTACATCTGAGAGCTCTAGCCGAGCACCCGAGGTATATTTTCGTGTCCTCGTATCCCTTTGGGTTTTCGTATCGGTGATGACGCGGTCTCGACCCCGTTGTAGGGATCGATTTCGAATTTGTTGCGGGGATACGCGCGATATTGTACGTCGTGGCAGTATATTTGGGTAGTTCGGATAATTTACGCTAGACGTGTACTTTTTCCCGATTCGTTGTTTTTTTGGGTATGCTTGTGTTGGCTATTCTCTATTTTAGTTGGTTGGGATTATTAGCTTGGGTTGGATATATTTGTGGTGATTTGGTGTGCTCCCTGGGTTGGGATAGTTATTTTGGTGTTGGTTAGTATCATCCCATGATTGGGTTATTTCAAATTATAGAGGAGGTGCTGCCCAAATTTTCAGAAAATATTTTTAAAAGAATTTCTATAAAGTTTAGTAATTTCGAATAAATCTATTTTTCCTAAACCCCGGTCTTTGCAAAACAATTGGATTTGTTGGTTTTGTGGTTTTTGTAAATATTTGTATCCCCGGTTAGGCGACGACCGTATCGGTTGAATGAGCCTCGACGAAATGCAAACGCTACAGGGCTTTCCTGTATGTTGAGGTGTTACCCAGCAACATGATGTTTTAAGACCAAGTCTAAGACTTACCCTATATTTTTATATTTTATAAAATTATTTAGAACTTGTTACTGGGTATTTTCATATTTCGAGTGCAGGGCCTCGGCCTGCTGAATGGACCGCTTCCCGGCGTTCAGAGCTCAACAACAATATTTAAATTAATTTATGTAAATAAGTTGTAAGGGCATAAGCCCAGTTTTTTATTTCTTTTCTGCGACCCTGTATTGTGTAGCGTAGACTTTTTTTTTTTATTTTTTTGGGTTGTTGACTTGGTCGTTAAACGCGTAGAATGTTAAAAATGAATATCTATTTTTATATAGAAAATTAATAGGTTTTTCTCACATTAAGTAATTTTGTAAATTAACAAATTCATTATTTCTCATGAAAAAGAAAGTCTAGTTTTATATATATTACGAAAATACCAAGTTTTGACAATTAACCTGGAAAATGCTATTTTTCCAATAAATATTAAAATTGACTTTTACTTCGTAAATTAATAGTAGATCGCAACGATAAACGTGTTCCGATAGAACAATTTTAACAAACTTAAAACTTGATTAGGATCTTCTTTTAGAGATTGTAACTAGCACACCTAGATATGGTTCAATTATGATTCTAAGACGGGATTCTCAACTGTAGAATTTCGAGGACGAGTTTGACTTGCCCGGTACCGACTTCCAATTCAGTCATAAACCAAGGCAAGTACAGTTATGTTTATTTGGCAATTTAATTAGTAATTATTAATTTGCATGCTTAAACCACATTGCTACACGGAACTCTCTCATAGAGTATTGACTGTTATTGATTATGGGATATTGGGGGAGTAGTGTAGTGTTTTATGACCAATACCTTCATATTGCATAATTGTGCGAGCTTACCCCTCTTACACACGGGGATAAGCCGTATCGTATCGCTAGGATACTATTTTACAACCCAAGCCGGTCATATACATTACCTATTCAAATCACATTGTTTATAATTCTTGGAAAATTACATAGAAAATATTGTTCAAGTATTTCAAACTATTAAGATTGCAATTATTCCATTATTAATTTGAATTGTTAGATTTTCATAATTATACTTTGCTCCTTTCCTGACTGGATCCCCCACCCCCAATAGGTAACATTGATGAGGCTGAGCCATTGTAAAATAGCTATTAGGATTCGGTGCTCTACCCTGCGGTGCTTCCAGAGTCCCACTTGGAAGACGTCGATCATGAGGCTGATGAGTCGGCTATCTAGATAGTTGTTGTTTATTTCTAGTTTTCTTTGTGTCAGAGTTGAACTCTTATTTCAGTATCTTATTTTTTAGTTGTATCTTTCTGTGTTGGACAAATTAAAGTTTTTTTTTAAATATTCAAAATATTAAAGTTGTGACAAATGTTTAGTTGTTGTTGAGATTACCTGCAAGTGGAAACAGCTTACTGCTGCCGTCTCACAACGGTGCAGGCTGGGCATGATCCGATTCGACCCAACAATTTGGGATCGGGTCGTGACATGTTTTTAGTGGTAGCCCATGCAGGTCCGATCAACAACTTAGGAGAACATATCTAGAAATAATTAGAACACTAGAACATTAATTTGTCACAACATAGGACCGAAATATATTATAAATAAATATTTTTGTTTGTTATAGACTGGTAGGCTACCTTGCTTATGTTTTGCATCCTAAACCTTCCAGAGTATGGCCACAGACAAGACCAACACTGCTGGCGATGGGTTGTCATCACCCGATCACACCCCACCTCCCCAAGAAAGTGCGGATCCTACACCTCGGCAGCTAACCGATCGTCCCCATAATGCACCAGCACCCCATAGAATTTATACTACTACAACTCAAGTGACAGATCCTACATCTTCCCAAACTGAACAACAAGCCCCTGCGATAGTGCCCGATCCAGCTGCCCCACCAGTGCCCGTGGACCCCACCGACCTCATAGGCCTGCTACGAGAAGTACTTGAGGCCCAGAGAACCCAAGCTGAAGCTCATCCGAGCAGACTACGATTATGAGAGAAGGCATGGAGAATGCCCACAACGTGGCTATGGCTGCCCTCGAGAGAGGAGAAGCAGCACAATCGGAACCAAGGCCTGCTAAAGTCGGAGATATTGAGAAATTCAAGAAGTTGGGCCCTCGATCCTTCAACGGAACCGAGGGAATTATCTATGCTGACGAATGGCTCGACAGCATGAAGCGTCTCCTCAGTGTCGCTCGACTTCCAGATGACCTCCAAGTTGAAGCCGTAGGACTCCAACTACTAGATGTAGCAAGCACCTGGTATCGGAATGAACCCCGACTCCAGGACAGGCAGCTTGACTGGAACACCTTCAAGATGTTGTTCCGTAGGAAGTTCTTCCCAACATCAGAGTTGAGGGAGATGGAAAGATAATTTCTGAATTTGAAGCAAGGGAACATGACGGTTGGTGAATATGCGGCAGAGTTTGGTCAACTTAGTCACTTTGCCAAGAACTTGGTTGCTGACCCCGCAGATCGTGCTGAAAGATTCAGATATGGACTGAGGAAAGAGATTCGCACCCCTGTGATCGTAGGCGGCGCCAAGACGTACGAGAGGATCCTAATACGAGTTTAGGATATAGAGAAGAGTCAGCCTGCTCGTTCAAAGAGGGAGTATTCTGGAACTAGCAACTTCTAGGGTAACCAGAAGAGGCCCAATGTTGTAGTGCTCCGTCCCGCTCCGTCAATCGGAGGAATCGGAACGCTAACGACGTTTGGACTTAGCCTTGCAACGGCTGCTCGAAGACATCGCTCGATCGAGGCGACCACTCGCTCAGGTGGGGTAGTTTCGGTGAACTTGCCTCATCTTAGCCTTCACATAATAATTTGCATATTTTCAACTTGCATAAGTAGGCTTGATAATAAAAAAGATGAATCCACATAGATAAGGGAATAATCCCGACGGGTCGAATTGAGTTAGAATATGGAAAGGTCCAACGGTCGGCTTAGAGTTGGTGCACGGCGTGCTTTAAAAATGACACTCGGTCCTTCATCCCGTGGTTTGGGAGAAGGAAAGTTGGTTGAGTAGGCGAAGTCGTGAACGTAGCCTAAGTCATAGACGTCGCCCGCATGAATGCTTCATAAAGCATGCACGGTCCCATCGTCCAAGGCTTGGCATAGCCTTGGCTTGTCCATGAGTTAAGTTGCGTTGAGCGGCTTGTGACCTAAATCTAGCCATCCGAGTGACTTGGTCGTTCAAGTCGAATGCATGCACGGCACAATCCATTAAGGCAAAGCTTGATGCAGCCTTTACTCGTTAAGTTGTTGCGAAGTTAAGTTAGGCAAAGTTATGCCGGTCGATCTAAGACGTTACAAGTACCGTTCCGCTCCTTCGCGGTTTGTCAAAGTTAAGTAGCCCCACGATCTCAAGGCCCGTCGACTTGGACAGGAGTGTTGCGTAGAGCACGATTGGCTTAAGACACGGTATACGGACTTAGTGTTTAAGGCAAGGACCACAATGGATTCAAGTGAGTTTTGAGAAAGGACTATTAAATAGGCGTTCCTGAGTTGAACAAAATGATAAGGTAACAAGGAAAGAATGCTCGCGACCATGGGTCATCGAGGGGTCTCAAGGATAGAAGTCTTGAACTTGGTTTTGAAAGAGATGGTAACACTGAAAGAAGGATGACTGTGTGAGACGTCAGTTTGAGTCGAGTCTTGCATGGTCATAGATAACTTATACAAGGTAAAAGGAAGGATTTCCTCGGATCAACAACCTGGGGCCGCAGGACCGATCCGGTCTAGGAAGAAACATGTATAGCTGTGCCAGGTAGAGGCAACAGGTATTCGGTGGATGGTCATTGGGGCTCGCTACTTGCTTTGAGCGAACCATCCTATACGCCAGCTATGAGTCCAGGATGGCTTGTTCTGCCAGTGACCCGTGTTCATATAGATGTCGACAAAATGGCAGCTATCCGTGCATATGCCTTTGGAATTGAGTCGAGTCAAAGGTGTATACAAGTTAGAACATGATGCTTGGGGCCTAAGATGTGACTTCAACATAGGCGACATGCTTGGTACAGGGGTGTGGCGTCGAGTCGTAAGTCTTGGCATATAAGTTGTATTTGTTGGATCTGAGTTGTCTGGAGTTTAAGTCAGCAACCGCCGTAAGGCAAAGTCGGTCGACACAAGTTCAGAAGTCTTGATTGGGTCAGTTGGTAATAAAAATAGCAAGGGCCGCGAGGCGACGACATGGTTAAGTCAGACTGAGTTGTGAGGCATGGCCTCAGCAAGGGTTTGTAGCACGGTCACACAAAAATGGAGCCTCATCGTATAGTTGCGTCTCTAATTTAGGTCGTAAGGCAAACACGATTCGATAGGTTAACGTTGTTGACACGAGAAGGGTCTTAAGGCAAGGTATGAGTTAACGTTGTCGTTACAAGCACGAGATGGTCTTGAGACACAAAATAGGCCAAGGTGTCTGTCCTAAAATCGATCCTAAGGAAAGAGTAGAAAGACAATCATAAAGGGACTATGTTACACACAAAGTAAATTAACGTGTTGGTTTTGTATGGATGGGCGAGGAGCTCATTCTACCAGTACAGTTGAGTACTGACACCCATATAGTTTTCATGTGCAGGCACAGGTAGAAGTTCGTGGCACGGAGCTCGCTTGGATGCGTTGAGGTACGGAGTTCCTTGGCGATTCAAAGCGTACGGTCGCATGGAGTCAAGACTTATACGGGACATAATATATGGACGTCGTCTTCCGAAGCATCGCGCCGGCTCAAGACATGTAATTGAGAGATAAGAGAGAGCAGAGTGAACTTATAATGTGAGAAAAGTGAGCTCGAGAGACTTGTAATCTTGGCCTTGCGCCCATTGTAACCTTTGTTTCAATATCAATAAAGAGGTTTTTTGAGTAACTTGTATTTTGTTCTAATTTTTGCTGCTATTATTCAATGTCTCTACATGGGATTTCTGTGCGACGACCCCGTCGCAGCCGCTGGAATCGACCGTTATGGAACCTGTCTTGCACGAGTGCAATCTAGGCTCGTGTGATATCACGCCTTAGCGAAGACGATCGCTCCTACGGGAGCAGGGCGTGACATAATGGTATCAGAGTACGGCTTTACGTTCTTAGACAATCGATTGAATTCTTTAACTCCATTATTTTCGCAAACTCTGAATTGTTGCTTTCGTAAAGTTGAAATCGTTGGTGCGCTCTCTCTCAAATGTCCTACGGGATGTCCATACAATAAGTCTAAATATTTTGCAAAATATAGGAGAACAGTTTTTGACAAGAAATAAAAATATGGTTTGCGTAAGCACGGTCGGGTCAGTCGGGCTGGGCATATACACCAAAGTCACGTCGACCTTAGAAAAGTCGAGTGCGGGATTCGAATTGTGTTGGACGAGAATGAGTTAGACTCGATTGAATAAATGGGATGATTATCGATAGGGGTGCTATCAAACGACGATGTTATCGTCGATGCGATATAGGTGAGCGTGCTTAAAATTTAAGGAATCGTTCGAATAAAAATTCGAGTAGATAGAATTGTGAATCGAATGATAAGTTAAGGATTTGTTGAATGACTTCATCCCTGAGTGGTGTATGTGATAGCTTCAGGGATGTCGATCGATCAATTGAGGATGCGGGGTGTCGATGAGTCTATCAACAAGCGTCGTGTGTGTGCAAAGCCTTAGATTGAGTGTCGTTGAACAAGATGTAGTCTTGAAGATTTGGATGAGTTGATTTGAACAACCTAGAAATTGTTGCACACGGAATGTGCACGAGATCGAGGATTGCGTGAGTATGAAACGCGAAGGTGATTGAGTAGGTGAAATCAAATCGAGGAAAAGTTAAGATGTAGCGAACGGATGACTTGATCGAAGAAAATTAATACGGATCATATATAAAAAGTTAGCACGACAGGTAGATAGTGTGCATGAAAGGTTTGATTTTAGAATTACGCGAATGACTCTAAGGATTGGATCGAACGTTATTCGATGGTTTGAGTTAGCAAAGGGACGGTACAAATTGAGGAAATACGTTGGTCGATGACTTAAGATAATCAGATGAAAAATACGTGAAATTGAGTTTGAGGAATTTGATATTGAGAATGATTCGAGGAATAATGATCGAACTTGAATTTGAATGTCGAGGAGATTATCCAGTTGGACGATAGCAACATTCGCACGACTCGAAATTGGTTGCAAAGGAAGATCGTCAGGTTACGCATATCATCGATGGTGTTGAGGCGTATCAAATATCGATATGCGATAACTCGGGGGTACTCTGAATCGGCGAATGACGATCGTGCAACTGTTATTGTTCGGTTGGATGCAATACTTAGGATTTTGATTGAGAGGAATGTTGGATGAAAATGAAAGTGTCTTGAGGGTTACGCGGATAACCACAGCATCGACATTTTTGTCTTGCATGAGCGCAACTCTAGCCTCGCACATGCGTCGTGTCAGATTTGGGGTGATCGTTTCGCGTGAGCGCTGACATGGTGATCCATGTCGCAGGAATGATCGAACTCGAAAAATCAGGACACGACAACTTTGATTGTCTCGACTTGTTGGTTTGATACGAAGGAAAATTCGAGGATGTTTGGACTTGCGATTGATGATTGAATAAACTTGAGAATTGAGCAGGTCCAATCCGCGCATCGAGAATGAATTAGTCTAGACTCGAACAAGAGTTACGTCCCGATGATGATGATTTTCCTGTGAGAGCGTGCATGGTGATTCATGCTCACCGTAGATAATCTGACTCGCGTGAGATCGGGGCGTAATGTATTGTTAAGTCAGATGACCTTGTGATCGATTTCGTGAATTGGGATAAATGACTTAGGGAGTATGAAATGTGAATTATAGCTTAGCGATGAATTGTGTCGTAGCGTGTTTGACTTGGAAGGATTGATAGGCAGATTATATCGAATGTGTTCGAAGAAATAGACTATACGAAATGGCTTGATGAACGAAGTGATATTGATATGTCAAGAAATTGGTTGAATGTGAGTTATCGTAGGATGGCGTTGCTGAATGACTCGGATCCCGTGCGACAAATATTGGGATGTATGTAAGCAATCTATGCTCGAAGTTTAGAAATCGTAGTGATGCGAGCTTGGGTAGAAAATCTCGTACTATCAATTTGGTTTGACCTTAGGATGGGGTCAGTATTGATATTTTTATTTGGGAACTATGATTCCAATACTGACGGAAAGACACAGCCTAGCGGTTAGGCAGACGTCCGAGTGCGAAGTGGTAGGATTTGTGGAGGCACCACTCGCGAGTATCGGTTGACATGTATGTATATCAGGAACGCTTGAATATGTGCACGATCCGACTCGAGTGGTGATGGCGGGATTCGCTATCACGAGGCTTGGTTGAAATGCATGTATTTTGGGGACGCCTAAAATATGTGCACGATCCAACTAAGTGATACGTTGAATCAAGTGAGACTTGAAGAACAGGAAAGTGTCGAGGATTTTGAGATTGTAAGTTTTGAAGAAAAGATTATGGGTAGCACGAGCGTGGCTCGGATTTGAGGGAACGCATAGGAGAAGTGTGTGCGAGAGTCCTTGAATTTTGAGTAAAGTGATAAGTCGATAAATGTACTCAGTTAGTTTTGAGGACAAAACTTTTTCTGAGTGGTGTATGATGTAGTGCCCCATCCCACTCAGTCAATCGGAGGAATCGGAACACTAACGGCGTTCGGACTTAGCCTTGCAACGGCTGCTCGAAGACATCGCTCGGTCGAGGCGACCACTCGCTCAGGTGGGGTAGTTTCGGTGAACTTGCCTCATCTTAGCCTTCACATAATAATTCGCATGTTTTTAACTTGCACAAGTAGGCTTGATAATAAAAGAGATGAATCCACATAGATAAGGGAATAATCCCGACGGGTCGAATTGAGTTAGAATATGGAAAGGTCCAACGGTCGGCTTAGAGTTGGTGCACGACGTGCTTTGAAAATGACACTCGGTCCTTCGTCCCGTGGTTTGGGAGAAGAAAAGTTGGTTGAGTAGGTGAAGTCATGAACTTAGCCTAAGTCATAGACGTCGCCCGCATGAATGCTTCATAATGCATGCACGGTCCTATCGTCCAAGGCTTGGCATAGCCTTGGCTTGTCCATGAGTTAAGTTGCGTTGAACGGCTTATGACCTAAGTCTAGGCACCCGAGTGACTTGGTCGTTCAAGTCGAATGCGTGCACGACACGATCCATTAAGGCAAAGCTTGACGCAGCCTTTGCTCGTTGTGTTGTTGCAAAGTTAAGTTAGGCAAAGTTATGCCGGTCGACCTAAGACGTTACAAGTACCGTCTCGCTCCTTCGCGGTTTGTCAAAGTTAAGTAGCCCCACGATCTCAAGGCCCATCGACTTGGGCAGGAGTATTACGTAGAGCACGATTGGCTTAAGTCACGGTACACGGACTTAGTGTTTAAGGCAAGGACCACAATAGATTCAAGTGAGTTTTGAGAAAGGACTATCAAATAGGCGTTCCTGAGTTGAACAAAATGATAAGGTAACAAGGAAAGAATGCTCGCAACCGTGGGTCATCGAGGGATCTCAAGGATAGAAGTCTTGAACTTGGTTTTAAAAGAGATGGTAACACTGAAAGAAGGATGACTGTGTGAGCCGTCAGTTTGAGTCGAGTCTTGTATGGTCATGGATAACTTGTACAAGGTAAAAGGAAGGGTTTCCTCGGATCAACAACCTGGGGCCACAGGACCGATCCAGCCTAGGAGGAAACAGGTATAGCTGTGCCAGGTAAAGGCAACAGGTATTCGGTGGACGGTCATTGGGGCTCGCTACTTGCTTTGAGCGAACCATCCTATACGCCAGCTATGAGTCCAGGATGGCTTGTTCTGCCAGTGACCCGTGTTCATATAGATGTCGGCAAAATGGCGGCTATCCGTGCATATGCCTTTGGAATTGAGTCGAGTCGAAGGTATATACAAATTAGAACATGATGCTTGGGGCCTCAGATGTGGCTTCAACATAGGCGACATGCTTGGCACAGGGGCGTGGCGTCGAGTCATAAGTCTTGGCATATAAGTTGCATTTGTTGGATCTGAGTTGTCTGGAGTTTAAGTCCGGAACCGCCGCAAGGCAAAGTCGGTCGACACAAGTTCAGAAGTCTTGATTGGGTCAGTTGGTGATAAAAATAGCAAGGGCCGCGAGGCGGTGACATGGTTAAGTCAGACTGAGTTGCGAGACATGGCTTCAACAAGGGTTTGTAGCACGGTCACACAGAAATGGAGCCACATCGTGTAGTTGCATCTCTGATTTGGACCGTAAGGCAAACACGACTCGATAGGTTAACGTTGTTGGCACGAGAAGGGTCTTAAGGCATGGTATGAGTTAACGTTGTCGTTGCAAGCACGAGATGATCTTGAGACACAAAATAGGCCAAGGTGTCTGTCCTAAAATCAATCCTAAGGAAAGAGTAGAAAGACAATCATAAAGGGACTATGTTACACACAAAGTAAATTAACGTGTTGGTTTTGTATGGGTGGACGAGGAGCTCATTCCACCAGTACAGTTGAGTACTGACACCCATATAGTTTTCATGTGCAGGCACAGGTAGAAGCTCGTGGTACGGAGCTCGCTTGGATGCGTCGAGGCACAGAGTTCTTTGGCAATTCAAAGCGTACGGCCGCATGAAGTCAAGACTGTGAGCACCCTGAATTTCGGGTTGATTTTTTTTCATTTTATTTTATTTTCTGATTTATTGGTTTCATTAAATAATTTATTGAATTATTTTTCCTTAAGTGTACTTTTTCGTGCCATTGATATTTGGAGTATCAGGGATGTTCAATTCTGGAAATCCTCTTCACGAGTTTTGGAGTGGACACGATTACCTTCATGACGGTATATAGTGTCCCATCCAAACTTGTTCTCTTGTGCTCTTTCTGCTTCGCTGAACTTCGGTCGGTTTAGACCATTTGATTGATATTTATTTTTCCCACTATTTTCCTTGATCATTTTCAGCGCGTTACCATGACATTTAAATTGGGAGCGCCAGACCAGTCAGTTTCTTGAAACCAACTCCTCATTGATGATCTACTCGAGACGCTCGTCACCCATGACCTTTGTTTCCCACTCATTCATGTCATTTTGGGCTCCATTTGATTCGCACAACTTTCCGACGCGTGACCCGATTTTATTTCATGCCACGACGTCACATTCATTTTCCAACTTGATTTGCGGGTCCCCTGTCGACCAAAACCTGTCCGCCCCAATTATGGACATGGCCCACATTGAGCCTACTACCCGTCCGCCACTTGTGTCCCATTTATTGGAATCCCCATGTGCAACTTATTTACACATGATCATCAACGTCTATATTTTAATTCTATTTTCGCATCATGTCCGATTTTCGTCCAATCCGGCTCCACCGAGCCCAGTCCAGCTCCATGATTTTCTCCATCGTGATGCCCTCACATTTTTTGCCCAAAAATATTAATATTCCTTCTTCCCATTTTTATATTTATGGGAATTTTCTATTTATTTAATTCCCTTGGAATAACCTACTTCTCTATTAATTCCTAGCCTTTGGATTGTTCAATTAAATCCTATCCATTGATTTCCCAATCAAAATTTTCCTACAGCCTCCTCCTCATAGTGCCGGCCCTAACTTTTATGGGAAGCAACTTTTTACTTTTTCCTCTCTTTCTCTTATCTCTTTCTCTCTCTCTCATTTCTAAATTATCCATACAACTACACTCCAGCTCTCTCCATCAAAACCGACAGCTCCCCCATGCACACTCCTCCTCCTCACCTTCCCCCGACCACTCGAGTTTCTTCTCCTCCTCCCAAACCTGGCCGGACTACCCCTCCAGGCCGTCGGCCACTGGCCGCCGACCAACTCACCACAACTTCTCTCCATCTTCTCCTCCTCTCCATTGGATAACATCTCCACCACCACATGCCATCTCCACCACCACTCCCACACGACAGCCTCCTCCTCCTCCTTGGCTGGCCGGAGCCCGACCTCCTCCTCCTCCAACACCCATTGCTCTGCCACCCCCCACTTCGCAGCGCCACCGCGCGCGCCGCACGAGGCAGCAGCCGCGGCAACTGCAGCAGGCGCAGCGCGAGTGCAGCAGTACACTGCCAGCCCGCGCGCGCGACTGGCCGGCGGTTCAGCGCCGCCGCTGCCGGCGGGTGGCCGTGCGCCACCTCGTGGCCGGCCCCCCCATGGCCCACGAGCTCCGGCGACCCCCCTGGGTCCGCCTCTCCCCTTCCAGCGCGCCGAATAGGCGATTCGTGCGTTTGGCACGGGTTCCCGTCGTGACGAGCTCGGAAACGACGCTGAAATCGCGCCCCGTTGCAGCGACTTCGCGTGCATTTTCCTGGAGATCCGACCGTTGGATCGGTGATTTCTTCGCTCCGTCGCAATCTCGGTATATCCATCTTCATCCCTGTCAAATTTCGTCCGTTAATTTTATCGTTTGATACATGAAAACCGGCCACCAAGTTGACCGTTTAAATTGTATTAAATTTGGACAGTTTCGCGGGGCCAACTTCGTCAGCTTGTATCTCCTCCACCGCAGCTCCGTTTGGCGTGCTACTAGTTCCGGTGCGAAGCTGGTATAACCCTCTTCCTGCCCCCTTTAGATTTCATTTCAGTTTGAGCTTGTTTGATTGGTTGAATTCGACGCCAAAGTTGGTCGTCCGAATTCGTAATTTCCAACTTGTAAAATTCTATTTTTGAACACGGGACTCCAGATTTCATTTCTGACACCACCATTAGACTTGTGGCGTCGTTCTGGCATGTTTTCATATAAAATTTGTTAGATTTGGAGAACGTGGGCCCGGGCACGTTTTTCGGTGCAAAGCGGGTCCCACTTTCTGGGTCAACGGGACTTTTTGACGCCGGCTTATCGGAATCCAATTCCGGATATACCGATGAGTTCGTATCGTCATTCTGGACTCGTTGACATATAATTTGCTGAGTTTTGAGAACTTTGGCTCCGACACGCATTTCCGTGCAAACCGGAATCCCAAGTTCTGGTCAACGGACCAAATGGAGATCGGGTCAACGGAATCCAATTCTGGAGATACCGTTGGGTTCGTATCGACATTCTGGTTTCGTGGACATATAATTTGTTATATTTTATAGACTTGTTTTCTTGCACGGTTTTCGGTGCAAAACGGCTCCGACACGGACACCGTTTTGATCCGAAATTACCTTTTGCCCTTGTGTCCAAATTGGACCGTTGGGTAGGCTATCCTAGCTAATTTGACCATTCTGGACACGTTGGCGATGTTTATTTCATCGTCCGACAATGTTTGTTGATAGTTTCTCTGAGTTTAGCCTTGTAATAATTAATTAATAATTAATTCTTATAATGTTCGTATTTCGAGATTAGTACAACGAAACTGAGTTCAGTCAATTCCAGTGATCTCACATCGCTGAAATTGACAAGATGGGCACGTGGATCACTATAATAAGATTATCAACCTTACCATTGATATTCTTATCTCGATTTACGTGTCGTAAGTTTCGACGTACAAATAACGAAGTACATTTTATATTAGACTAGAATTGATCCTGTTTGACCAGAGTTGACCAGTTGACCCAAAGTCAACTGTAAGTCAACACTTGACCTAGTTTGACTAGGTTGTTGACCGGAGTCGACCTAGAGATGTTTTGACTTAGAAGAACCTAGAATAATATAGATGGCTAGTATAGTTTTATTTATTTCAACTTGAACACCTTGTAACCTGTGTTGCTTTAAATAGGACTCTGTGGCTTCAGTTGGACCCTCTATACTTATCAGCTCAGGACCACAGGCGAGTACATTCACTGATAGTTTTCATTGTCTTGATATCTACTATATCCGATTCAGTCGTAGTGTTTTACTTGATTCCCGACACGACAGTTCACGGACTAGTATGCGTCGGATCCTGGCATGAGATGTTATTCCTGGACTTTCTTGGTATATGGGTATGAGATATTTCCATGTTCATGTACTTATATAGACACACATTGGGAGTGGGCTGGCCCCCTGCTCTCGAACCCCGTGTCATGACGTGCCATGTCCGGATCCGTGATACTATTCGGGGGAAATATATTGGGGGAATTATTAGGTGTTATGTGATCAAGCCCCATGTCCCTATTTTGCTAGCGCCATCCTCACCTCACGTAGGGTATAGCAGATACCCCATGTCCATGTTATCCAGGTTGGCCGGCATGACCCTTTCCAGATTTTCATGTGATTGTCGGGCCAAGTGGATAATCATGCCATGACTCCCTAGCCGATCACATATCGCTCTAATAATTCAAATCACTTTTTATTTATTTGTTGTCATATCTTACATTCCAGCTCACCTTTACTTACTGTACTTTTACCATGCTACGATTCATTCTCATTATGCTCTATCTGTCTCTTATACTATACCTTGGTTATGGGACTAGGTTCTGTTCGGAAGAAGGGTTACAACCCCGGTCCTTGTTTGGTTTAAGGGTTGTAACTCGGCTTTCGAATGGTTTCCAAGTCGCCTTTACTCTTTGTCTTGTATTTCATTATTACTGTTTCTTATAGTATTTCTTAATTCACATGGAACTGCTGTTGGTGTTTGTACTTGCTCATTTTCCTGACAGGATACGTTGACAAAATTTTACAGATAGTTTGGAGGTTGCCTGCTAGCCTAGAGGAGATATTAGAGATTGTTTAGTTAGCTATTCTCAGTTGTCTGGAGTTGTATTTATTTTGTGGATTACTGTATTTGAGTTTGAGATGTATTTCTGAGTTTGTATCTTAGACACTTAGATTTCTCTCTGTTGTACCTCTTTTGGATTTTATGTTTTATCTATCTTCCTTTATGCTCTACCTTAGATGTGATTGAGTTTACATTCTGCCATGTCACCCCCATTCGGGGAGTATAAACTGTTAGTCTTATACTATTAGATGCATTGAGACCTAGGACAGCGTTCTACCGCCGACACTGCGGCGTAGGCTGGGCGTTGTTACGTTCTCGTGCCCTAACCCTAGGGTGCGGGTCGTGACACGTTTTTAGTGGTGGCCCATGCAGGTCGAGACTAAAGTGTAGTGGTATTCGAACTAGAACCACTACAGCCTGCAGTAGGATTAGGATATATTTTGAAGGTACTTAATCACAGATAGGAACCCTTGAGAGATTCCTGGGACGACCCTGGAGAATCTTATTTAACTTCGATTTGAAAACTCTTTTCCATAATTTGTTTTATCTTTATTTTCTGTTGTTGAATTTGATTTTAATGGATTATTGTTGAATTTGAGTTTGTATTTATTAATTTTGATGGAAGACTGTCAAATTTTGAATTTTGATGATAGCTGTTGCATCCGAGTTTGTATTTTCGTGGATTTTTGTACATTTTGGATTTTGATGTTCGTTGATAAATTGAATTGATTTTTGAGTGTTCGTTGTTGATTTAAATTAATTTGTCAAGATGAAATTATATGGGCTAGGTCATCTAAGTTGTGGAGTCTAGTCTTCTACAGTCATATTAGCCAGCATGGTGAGGACATATAGTCTGACTTGGATCTATTTCTCGGGTGTGGGAATTTAAGATTTTCGCAGCCATGCGCGCGGCACCGCGAAAACGTTAAATACCATGATTCTAGAGGTATGTGTCCAAGTCAAGGACTCTGTGATTATCGTAGCCTTGCTTACTAGTATGACGAGGATTAGGGGACCATTATTTTGGACAGACGCATATAATTATCAGATTGTACCTTAAATGTTTTCAAAATACGTTTTCTCTACTTTGTTTCTGTCCTTCAAAAAAAAATTACTTTAAGTATTAATTGTTTTGTTTCGTTGCTTCTCATTATTTAACTTAAAGGTAGGTTTGCCTGTTTTTATAAACATTTGCGTAACTTCTTGCTATGAGTTTCTTCTTAATACAATGAATCGATGATTTTGCTAGACTTTATCTTGGATTTGAAAATTTAGCTCTGGATTTCAAAATGGTTCTTCCTTAAATAGATAAGCAAAACAGATTTTTATCGTTATTTCTTTCTTGCTATTATTCTTACAAAAAAAAAAAAAAAATTGACTTTATTCCTTAAATAGTGATTTTGATTTTTCCTTGAATAGTACCCTTTTTCAGATAATTGGTAGTTACCTTCAATTTATTTTGATGAGTACCAGTTTTCATATAGGATGGTAGACTGCCTTACAGTTTTGATGGTTTGTTGTCTCTGTAACCTTTTGTTTAGCACCCTGGATTGCTTGTGTGTTTGATACCCTATAACCGTTTTGGTTAGCATGACTAGTATACCTAGATGAGACTTACTACCACCGTATGCCATGACCCTGTATGTCGTCCTTTTGATCACATGATTTGTTTTAAGCTGGGACTTTGATTTTGGGGGTTTGACCTAGAGGGAGTATGGACGTTTTAATTTCGAGGACAAAATTTTTATAAGGTGGATAGGATGTGAGCACCCTGAATTTCGGGTTGATTTTTTTTCATTTTATTTTATTTTCTGATTTATTGGTTTCATTAAATAATTTATTGAATTATTTTTCCTTAAGTGTACTTTTCCGTGCCATTGATATTTGGAGTATCAGGGATGTTCAATTCTGGAAATCCTCTTCACGAGTTTTGGAGTGGACACGATTACCTTCATGACGGTATATAGTGTCCCATCCAAACTTGTTCTCTTGTGCTCTTTCTGCTTCGCTGAACTTCGGTCGGTTTAGACCATTTGATTGATATTTATTTTTCCCACTATTTTCCTTGATCATTTTCAGCGCGTTACCATGACATTTAAATTGGGAGCGCCAGACCAGTCAGTTTCTTGAAACCAACTCCTCATTGATGATCTACTCGAGACGCTCGTCACCCATGACCTTTGTTTCCCACTCATTCATGTCATTTTGGGCTCCATTTGATTCGCACAACTTTCCGACGCGTGACCCGATTTTATTTCATGCCACGGCGTCACATTCATTTTCCAACTTGATTTGCGGGTCCCCTGTCGACCAAAACCTGTCCGCCCCAATTATGGACATGGCCCACATTGAGCCTACTACCCGTCCGCCACTTGTGTCCCATTTATTGGAATCCCCATGTGCAACTTATTTACACATGATCATCAACGTCTATATTTTAATTCTATTTTCGCATCATGTCCGATTTTCGTCCAATCCGGCTCCACCGAGCCCAGTCCAGCTCCATGATTTTCTCCATCGTGATGCCCTCACATTTTTTGCCCAAAAATATTAATATTCCTTCTTCCCATTTTTATATTTATGGGAATTTTCCATTTATTTAATTCCCTTGGAATAACCTACTTCTCTATTAATTCCTAGCCTTTGGATTGTTCAATTAAATCCTATCCATTGATTTCCCAATCAAAATTTTCCTACAGCCTCCTCCTCATAGTGCCGGCCCTAACTTTTATGGGAAGCAACTTTTTACTTTTTCCTCTCTTTCTCTTATCTCTTTCTCTCTCTCTCATTTCTAAATTATCCATACAACTACACTCCAGCTCTCTCCATCAAAACCGACAGCTCCCCCATGCACACTCCTCCTCCTCACCTTCCCCCGACCACTCGAGTTTCTTCTCCTCCTCCCAAACCTGGCCGGACTACCCCTCCAGGCCGTCGGCCACTGGCCGCCGACCAACTCACCACAACTTCTCTCCATCTTCTCCTCCTCTCCATTGGATAACATCTCCACCACCACATGCCATCTCCACCACCACTCCCACACGACAGCCTCCTCCTCCTCCTTGGCTGGCCCGAGCCCGACCTCCTCCTCCTCCAACACCCATTGCTCTGCCACCCCCCACTTCACAGCGCCACCGTGCGCGCCGCGCGAGGCAGCAGCCGCGGCAACTGCAGCAGGCGCAGCGCGAGTGCAGCAGTACACTGCCAGCCCGCGCGCGCGACTGACCGGCGGTTCAGCGCCGCCGCTGCCGGCGGGTGGCCGTGCGCCACCTCGTGGCCGGCCCCCCCATGGCCCACGAGCTCCGGCGACCCCCCTGGGTCCGCCTCTCCCCTTCCAGCGCGCCGAATAGGCGATTCGTGCGTTTGGCACGGGTTCCCGTCGTGACGAGCTCGGAAACGACGCTGAAATCGTGCCCCGTTGCAGCGACTTCGCGTGCGTTTTCCCGGAGATCCGACCGTTGGATCGGCGATTTCTTCGCTCCGTCGCAATCTCGGTATATCCATCTTCATTCCTGTCAAATTTCGTCCGTTAATTTTATCGTTTGATACATGAAAACCGGCCACCAAGTTGACCGTTTAAATTGTATTAAATTTGGACAGTTTCGTGGGGCCAACTTCGTCAGCTTGTATCTCCTCCACCGCAGCTCCGTTTGGCGTGCTACTAGTTCCGGTGCGAAGCTGGTATAACCCTCTTCCTGCCCCCTTTAGATTTCATTTTAGTTTGAGCTTGTTTGATTGGTTGAATTCGACGCCAAAGTTGGTCGTCCGAATTCGTAATTTCCAACTTGTAAAATTCTATTTTTGAACACGGGACTCCAGATTTCATTTCTGACACCACCATTAGACTTGTGGCGTCGTTCTGGCATGTTTTCATATAAAATTTGTTAGATTTGGAGAACGTGGGCCCGGGCACGTTTTTCGGTGCAAAGCGGGTCCCACTTTCTGGGTCAATGGGACTTTTTGACGCCGGCTCATCGGAATCCAATTCCGGATATACCGATGAGTTCGTATCGTCATTCTGGACTCGTTGACATATAATTTGCTGAGTTTTGAGAACTTTGGCTCCGACACGCATTTCCGTGCAAACCGGAATCCCAAGTTCTGGTCAACGGACCAAATGGAGATCGGGTCAACGGAATCCAATTCTGGAGATACCGTTGGGTTCGTATCGACATTCTGGTTTCGTGGACATATAATTTGTTATATTTTATAGACTTGTTTTCTTGCACGGTTTTCGGTGCAAAACGGCTCCGATACGGACACCGTTTTGATCCGAAATTACCTTTTGCCCTTGTGTCCAAATTGGACCGTTGGGTAGGCTATCCTAGCTAATTTGACCATTCTGGACACGTTGGCGATGTTTATTTCATCGTCCGACAATGTTTGTTGATAGTTTCTCTGAGTTTAGCCTTGTAATAATTAATTAATAATTAATTCTTATAATGTTCGTATTTCGAGATTAGTACAACGAAACTGAGTTCAGTCAATTCCAGTGATCTCACATCGCTGAAATTGACAAGATGGGCACGTGGATCACTGTAATAAGATTATCAACCTTACCATTGATATTCTTATCTCGATTTACGTGTCGTAAGTTTCGACGTACAAATAACGAAGTACATTTTATATTAGACTAGAATTGATCCTGTTTGACCAGAGTTGACCAGTTGACCCAAAGTCAACTGTAAGTCAACACTTGACCTAGTTTGACTAGGTTGTTGACCGGAGTCGACCTAGAGATGTTTTGACTTAGAAGAACCTAGAATAATATAGATGGCTAGTATAGTTTTATTTATTTCAACTTGAACACCTTGTAACCTGTGTTGCTTTAAATAGGACTCTGTGGCTTCAGTTGGACCCTCTATACTTATCAGCTCAGGACCACAGGCGAGTACATTCACTGATAGTTTTCATTGTCTTGATATCTACTATATCCGATTCAGTCGTAGTGTTTTACTTGATTTCCGACACGACAGTTCACGGACTAGTATGCGTCGGATCCTGGCATGAGATGTTATTCCTGGACTTTCTTGGTATATGGGTATGAGATATTTCCATGTTCATGTACTTATATAGACACACATTGGGAGTGGGCTGGCCCCCTGCTCTCGAACCCCGTGTCATGACGTGCCATGTCCGGATCCGTGATACTATTCGGGGGAAATATATTGGGGGAATTATTAGGTGTTATGTGATCAAGCCCCATGTCCCTATTTTGCTAGCGCCATCCTCACCTCACGTAGGGTGTAGCAGATACCCCATGTCCATGTTATCCAGGTTGGCCGGCATGACCCTTTCCAGATTTTCATGTGATTGTCGGGCCAAGTGGATAATCATGCCATGACTCCCTAGCCGATCACATATCGCTCTAATAATTCAAATCACTTTTTATTTATTTGTTGTCATATCTTACATTCCAGCTCACCTTTACTTACTGTACTTTTACCATGCTACGATTCATTCTCATTATGCTCTATCTGTCTCTTATACTATACCTTGGTTATGGGACTAGGTTCTGTTCGGAAGAAGGGTTACAACCCCGGTCCTTGTTTGGTTTAAGGGTTGTAACTCGGCTTTCGAATGGTTTCCAAGTCGCCTTTACTCTTTGTCTTGTATTTCATTATTACTGTTTCTTATAGTATTTCTTAATTCACATGGAACTGCTGTTGGTGTTTGTACTTGCTCATTTTCCTGACAGGATACGTTGACAAAATTTTACAGATAGTTTGGAGGTTGCCTGCTAGCCTAGAGGAGATATTAGAGATTGTTTAGTTAGCTATTCTCAGTTGTCTGGAGTTGTATTTATTTTGTGGATTACTGTATTTGAGTTTGAGATGTATTTCTGAGTTTGTATCTTAGACACTTAGATTTCTCTCTGTTGTACCTCTTTTGGATTTTATGTTTTATCTATCTTCCTTTATGCTCTACCTTAGATGTGATTGAGTTTACATTCTGCCATGTCACCCCCCTTCGGAGAGTATAAACTGTTAGTCTTATACTATTAGATGCATTGAGACCTAGGACAGCGTTCTACCGCCGACACTGCGGCGTAGGCTGGGCGTTGTTACGTTCTCGTGCCCTAACCCTAGGGTGCGGGTCGTGACAAAGACTTATACGAGACATAATATATGGGCGTCGCCTTTCGAAGCATCCCGCTGGCTCAAGACATGTAATTGAGAGATGAGAGAGAGCAGAGTGAACTTGTAATGTGAGAAAAGTGAGCTCGAGAGACTTGTAATCTTGGCCTTGCGCCCATTGTAACCTTTGCTCCAATATCAATAAAGAGCTTCTTTGAGTAACTTGTGTTTTGTTCTAATTTCTGCTGATGTTATTAAATGTCTCTACATGGGACTTCTGTGCGACGACCCCGTCGCAGCCGCTGGAATCGGCCATTATGGAACCCACCTTGCACGAGTGCAATCTAGGCTCGTGCGACATCACACCTTAGCGAGGATGATCACTCCTACGGGATCGGGGCGTGACAAATATCAACAACAACAACAACTACAACAGGCCTTCTCGCCACCAGCAGCAGCACCATCAGGCGAGGACCAATGACAGAGCGCCTCAGAAGCAGATTTTTGTCTGTAATTTCTGTAAGAGGCCAGGACATCAGGCGAACATCTGCAGGAAAAGGATAGGACACTGCCTAGTTTGTGGGTCTGCCACCCACCAAGTGAGGGACTGCCTCACGGCATTCAACCGGACCGGAACTACACAGCAGAAGGCTCCCCTATCCACTCAGCAACAACAGTTTGGGCAACACCAATAGAAGACTGGGCTAGCCTTTACCCTAACAGCAGACGAGCAAGAGCCAGAGCAGGAACCCACCGCTGATGTCATCACAGGTTCCATTTATGTGCATTCATATCCTGCTTTAGCATTATTTAATTTGGGTGCATCACACAGTTTTATAGCAACAAAATTCATCTCTGCATACCGCCTAGTTACGGGATTTAGCAAGATGATATGTAGAGTTATGACCGGTGGTGGACCCATACCCATCACCGATATATGTAACTGTCCCATAACTATCTCAGGCCACAAATTCTTAGCACCCTTACTTGTGATGCCCTTACCCAACTATGATGTAGTCCTAGGGATGGACTGGCTAAGTAAGCAGCATGCGCTGATAGATTGTCACAGAGGATGTGTAGTCTTCAGCCCACCAGGAGAACCGGAGTTTGAAATCTCTCAAACTTCAAAAGATATGGAGGGTATTACCTACTCCTCTATCACCGAAGAACCCAGGCCTCCTCATCCTATCATAGCAGAATTCATGGATGTCTTTCCTGATAATCTTCCAGGATTACCCCCAGATCGAGATGTGGAATTCACCATTGATCTAGTTCTCGGCTCTTCCCCTATTTCTCGAGGATGCTACAGAGTCAACCCCAAGGAGGCCAAGAAGATGAAGGACCAGATTGACGAACTGAAGGCCCAGGGATTTATCAAAGATGGAGCTTCACCCTGGGGAGCACCAGTTTTGTTCGTACCCAAGAAGGATGGAACTGTACGGATGTGCATCGACTACCGGGCGCTGAACAACATCACCATCAAGAATAAGTACCCTCTGCCCCGGATCGATGACTTGTTTGATCAACTAAGTAGAGCTAAGGTATTCTCGAAGATAGATCTCCGATCTGGCTACCACCAAATCAAGGTCAAGAAGGAGGATATTCTAAAGACGGCGTTCCACACCAAATATGGACAATATAAATTTTTGGTCATGCCATTTGGATTGACGAATGCCCCTACGGTATTCATGAACCTCATGAACAAGGTCTTCCATGAATACCTGGATCAATTTGTTGTTGTCTTCATCGATGACATTCTGATCTACTCGAAGACCGAAGAAGAGCATGAAGAGCACCTGAGGAAAGTTCTGAAAACTTTAAGGAGGGAGAAGCTCTATGGTAAGCTATCTAAATGTGAATTCTTCATAGACAAAGTGGATTTTCTAGGCCATGTTGTCACAGGAGAAGGAATTTCGGTGGATCCAAAGAAGATAGCTGCTATTGAGAAGTGGACTACACCCAGCTCAGTTGCAGAAATCAAAAGCTTCTTGGGCTTAGCTGGCTACTACCAAAAATTTATGAAGGACTTTGCCAGAATTGCTGAGCCAATGACGAAGCTCACCAGGAAGAATGAAGAATTTGTGTGGACTGAAGCTTGCCATTCAGCATTTAAGGATCTGAAGAAGAGACTTACAACGGTATCGATACTTGAGCTACCCGCAGGTACTGGCAGTTTCTCAATCTACAGTGATGCTTCCGATAAAGGATTGGGTTGTGTTCTTCAACAATACGGGAAAGTAATTGCTTACGCATCTAGGCAATTACGGACTCATGAGAAGAACTATCCCACACATGATTTGGAGCTTGCAGCGGTGATATTTGCCTTGAAGTTGTGGAAGCACTACCTCTATGGAGAGAGAGTGGAAATATTTACAGACCACAAAAGTCTTAAATATATTTTCACTCAGAAGGAGTTGAACATACGACAGAGACGATGGCTGGAGCTGATAAAAGATTTCGACATCGACCTGCAGTATCATTCGGGTAAGGCTAATGTTGTTGCAGATGCACTTAGTCGATACCCGACGACGATGTTTTTGACGAAGGAGCGGCATTTACTGGAAGACATAGAGAAGCTTGGACTAGAGATTATACTGCCTGAAGAGGGAATAAAGAAACTGGGAAGAGAAGCAATTGTACCAGGAGCTGATTCATCAATGATGCAGTTGCAAGTGCGTTCAAGTCTGATGGACAAAGTCAAGGAGAAACAATTCCAAGATGAGACGCTTTGCAAACTCAGAGATCAAGTGCTGACAGGAACACTTGAAGGATTCTCAATCCCCAGCGATGAAGCACTAAGGCATGGTACGAGGCTTTGTGTACCAACTGGTAAACTGAGGAATGAGCTGATACAAGAAGCGCATCAGTCGCAGTATTCCATACATCCAGGAGCTAATAAAATGTATCGGGATATGCATACTGTAGTGTGGTGGTACCGAATGAAGAAGGACACATCTAGGTATGTGGCTAGATGCTTAGTTTGTCAACAAGTGAAAGCTAGCAGACAGAGACCAGCAGGACTGTTGCAGCCGCTAGACATCCCGGAGTGGAAATGGGAACACATAACGATGGACTTTGTGTCAAGACTGCCTCGATCCCAAGGAGGGAAGGATGCCATTTGGGTTATTATGGACCGACTGACGAAGTTAGCTTACTTTATCCTCTTCAAGGTTGGTCTATCCATCGAGAAGTTGGCGGTACTGTACATGCAGCACATCTACCGGGTTCATGGAGTTCCTGTAAGTAACGTATCTGACAGAGATACCAGATTCACCTCTCATTTCTGGAAGAGTTTGTATGACAATCTGGGAACACAATTGAAGTTCAGCACCATCTACCATCCCCAGACTGATGGACAATCGAAGAGAACCATCCAGACGTTAGAAGATATGCTGAGATCTTGCGTCTTGGAATTTGGAGGGTCTTGGGAAGACCACTTGCACTTGGTAGAGTTCTGCTACAACAACAGCTATCAAGCTAGCATCGGTATGACTCCGTTCGAGGCACTTTATGGACGTCGTTGCCGTACTCCACTTGCTTGGGATGACGTAGGAGAAAGAGTATTGCTTGGACCTGAGATGGTGACCGATGCAGCAGAGAAGTTAAAATGATCAGAGATAAGCTCGAGATTGCTCAGGACAGACAGAAACATTGGGCTGATAGTAGTCACCGACCACTGGAGTACGAAGCAGGAGATAATGTCTTCGTCAAGATCTCACCTACCAGAGGAACCATCCGATTCGGCAGAGTAGGAAAGCTAAGTCCTAGGTATATTAGCCCTTTTGAAGTACTGAACAAGATTGGAGAAGTAGCTTATCTGTCATATCCCTATTTTGATAATAGGTATATGATCGTATATGGGTTATTATTAAATTTCGTATTTGTTTAAAATTTTATTTATTTTTTCGGACTTGTGCTGGCCTTACTTATTTAGGCCTGACATTCGATTATTGTTCCCATTGAATTGTTATTAATATTATTTTATTATTTTTATTGGGGTTAACATGGTTAGCTTTTATTAAAATATTTCTATTATTATTAATGTCATTACCATTATTATTATTATTATTATTATTTTATTATTATGTTATATTTCTTATTTCACTCACCCTCTCTTTCTCTCCCCTTCCTGGAGAACAGCACACCCCCCTACCTAACCCCTCTCTCTTCACACAACTCATCTCTTCCCCCTCACCTTTCTCTCTCTTCACTCTCCTCTTCTCCCTTTTTCCGAGCTCGTCCCGGCCCCCTCCTCTGCGACCGTCCGCGCCACTTCTCCGGCGTAACCCCCTCCCTCTCAGTCTCTCTCCCTTACCTGTCCTTTCCCACTCGATCTACGGTAACCCGTACCCCCATGGCCGCCGCCACCGTCATGGTGACCACCCCCATCGTCGCCATCGCCTCCCTCACCACCACTGCCTCTATCTCCGGTACTAAAGCCATGGTCGCCCCCTTCAGCCACCAGCGCCACCGCCATCACCACTTCCAACGCCACCACTATCGTCCTCGTCGCCTCCGACCACCCTCAGCGTCGCGTCGCCGTCTCCACCACTTCTCGCTGCCACGACTTCCATCTCTCCCTCTCTCACTGTTCCCGACGCCCGCCAGCACCGCGGCCGTCCTTGTCTCGACCACCGCCGCCAACTCCCATCTCTCTCTGTCTCCTCCCTCTGTCGCCGGGAGCCCCCGATCCGACTTGGCCGAGCTCCCCGACGGCCTCCATCTCCTTCGCCGTTCTTCTCCGGCCAGCAGTGCCACCCCGACCTAGCTCCTGCTGCTGACCAACCTCCCCCGCTGGTGGTCCGACCTGATCCGACCTGGCCGATTCCCCCTCTGGTGAGCTCCGCCACCCTCCTCTCTCCCCTCCTCAGGCTGTGAGCTCCTCGTGGAGCGAGCCCCTCGATTGGCGCACCTCAGGCAGCGTGCTGCCTCGTACAGCGTGTCACCTCGGGCAGCGCACCCTCGGTTGGTACGCTTCCTCGTTCTTCGTGTTTTGGGACGCGTGTACCTCGGTGTACGTGTCAGTCTTATTTTTGTGCAGCTCGGTCTACGTGCTACCTTGGACAGTGGGATGCCTCGAGTCCCGTGCTGCCTCGGGCACCGTACCCCATTAGTTTGTGTATTGCCTTGTTTCATGTGTCTCGGCCTTTGTGCCCATCTCAATTTTCGTGCCACTCTGATTCGCGTACCCGTACCGATTTGTGTGTCGCCTCGGTTGCGTGCTACTTTGATCTCCGTGTCGCATCGATTTGCGTATATGCATCGATTTACGTGCCGTATTGGTATATATGCCACATTGGACTTTATGCCATCCCAGTTTGCGTGCACGTACGAATTTATGTGCCGCCTTGGTTTGCGTATCACCTTAGACTCTGTACCGCATCGATTTGCGTGCATACATCAATTTGTATGGCGTATTGATTTGCGTGCTTCCTTAAATCTTGCTTCGTCTCGACTTACGTACATGCCTCGATTTGCATGTCACGTTGATTCGTGTGCCATCCCGATATTCGTGATTTCCTCGATCTACGTATGCATCTCGATTTACGTGCACGTTGTCTACTGTTCATCTTGATCCTCGAGTCATCTTGATTCTCGTGTGCATCTCGATATGCGTACACATCTCAGTTTGTATGTATATATCGATCCGTGTGCCTCGATTTCCATGCCAGATCCCTATACTACTTACGGGACCCGTACGGTATAGCCTCGTGCTATTCTTCATAATTTTGTCATTATTTTATTATGTAATTCTAATGATTGTTTATTATGTGTTCCGAGGACCTTGATTGACGTGCAAGCTTGGATCATGATTGCTGCTTACCTAGCCGAGCCCTCTAGGCAAGTATCCCTTGCTCATCGACGGCTCTTGCCCTCTCTCATGGATTTTATTATGTTTAATTAATTTGTACTTGTAAATTGTATAACCATGATTAGTGTAGCCTAGTAGTAGAACTGCCATGATGATAACTTAGGATAGCTTGGTCCGATACCAGGATAGACCGTATCGGACAACTCGAATGGGTCATCCACACCTCCGAGGACACGAGCATGACTCACTTGTACGGATTGTCCCCGTATGTCCCGTGTCCGACTCGCGGTCGGGTAACGGCTCTGGCTAACTATTCTTGTGGCTGTGATTATGCTTGGGTTAGAACTATGGACATGTGCTGTGATGCGTCCTTCGAGGCAATTTTTTGTTATATGTGTAGGCTTGGCGCCCAGTACGCATTGTAGTACTGCTGGAGGCCGGGACTTAGTGGTCTCGGGTTCGATTGGTTTCCAGTACGCATCGTAGTGCTGTTGGAGGCCGAAACTTAGTGTTCTCTGCTATCGATTTGTTTCCAGTATGCATCATAGTGCTGCTGGTAGCTATGACTTAGTGTTCTTAGCCTACGATTCTGCGATTCTGCGGTGGGTTGCGCCGAGTGGTTTTAGCCCCAATTTGTAGGATGCTTCCGTCCAGATTACAATGGAGACTCTGCCGGATTTTTTCCAGAATTCCCGATCGGGAATTTGGTTCGAAGGATTGGACAGAACCATTTCTTTGGTTTGCTGGACTGGGCTCGTGCATGTTCACCTTGGCATAGTTTACCTGATCCTATTACCTGCTAGGTAGACTCCAGACTAGATTAGTCGCCTAGCGTCTTGACCTGTCTTGTCCGTCAGATAACGTAAGGAGAGCGGTTCTACTCGAAAGACGGTCTGCAACCCTGGTCCTTGTATGGTTTAAGGTTTATGGATCTGCTCCACAGTGGTTCATGCAATCCTTACCATTTTTCGGCGGCATTAATTAATAAACACTTGTACCTGTTTGCCATTGATTGTAATAGTACAGAATAATTTATATATGAGGACTGAACTTAGACTCACAATACAAACTCGCTCGTACAAAGAAAACCTAGGGACGAAAACCTAGGTACAACAATCTAAGTACAATTGTTTATTTTTGATTCTGGGGGGTGACGATAGAGGCTCGGGAAAGCGACGGCAGCTCTGTCTTACTCCTTAGACGATCGGACACGGTCTTGGCTCTGGGGAAGAAATGCTCTGTGTCTGACTCTGTACGTATCTCTCTGTGCTCTCCTTTTTGTGTATATGCTCCTCTGCGCGCCTCTCTCTGTATGCGTCTGTCTCCGTCCATTTGCAAGAGAATAGCACCTTGCTATTTATAGGAGTGGGGGATGATCATTAGGGTTTTCAATGATTACCCATTTTGAAAAGTCGGCGGCTTAAGAGTTATCAATCTGGACCGTTCATCTTGAATATAATAAATTTGAGCAATTAATATGATTGCATCAAATCTCTGTGGGCAATAAATGTTGATTGCCATGAATATTCGTGATTTGTGATAGCCTGCCACGTGTCCAATTTGCTTGATTTGATTTGATCTGGACAATTATGACGATCGCAACAAATCTAATTTTGTTAGAATTTGTTAGCACCCATAATTCCAGGGAAGATAAGACTGCCACGTGTCTCAATTGTCGCGAAGAGCGCCACGTGTCTCAACTAGACCGTCCTGGCAGAGCCGTATATAGGTGGTCCTCTCAGCCGCATGAAGCATGCAGCCGCATGAGGATGCGCGGCCGCATGAGGATGGACAGCCGCATGGGGATGGACAGCCGCATGGGGATAGGCAGCCGCATGCAGATGGGCAGCCGCATGGGGATAGGCAGCCGCATGCAGATGGACAGTCGCATGAAGGATACAGCCGCATGAAGTGGGCAGCCGCATGAAGTGGGCGGCCGCATAAATGCAGCAGCCACATGAAGTGACCTCGGGACTTGTGGATCTTGCCAGCTATAAGAAAATTTTCTCTTCTTCTCTAGGAACATGCAGAGCTGTCATAGCTGTCATTTGTCAGAGCAGCCGTCAGGGCATTAAATGCAGCAAAATGTAGAGAAGAACTGTTGAAGGCTACGTAGCTTCTTTCTGGGCCGCATGGAACTATCCGAGCCGCATGGACTCCTGAGCCGTATGGACTTCTGAGCCGCATGAGGATCTTGAGCCGCATGGGGATCTTTCTGTCGAAGCCGCATAGGCCTTTCTTTATTCTTTTCCGTGCTTCTACAAGACCCCTTTCAAAGTTTTCAATTTGCAAAATTGAAATACTTTGAATAAGAAGCATGGCCATGTAAAAACTCTTCGGGCCGCATAGGATGTTCTGGCCGCATGGATGTCTCAGCCGCATGGCCTCCTCAGCCGCATGGCCATCTGAGCCCCATTTACTTTTCAGCCGTATAGGCTGTCTGGCCGCATAGGCTGTCTGGCTGCATAGGCTCCTTGCCACGTCTTTATGCCACATGTGCAAATCTTTGCATTTATTGCCTTTGATTTGCTGTCAGATTTAAAGTCGCTTTTTGGGGCAGGATCCCAAGAGTTTAGCCTTGAATAGTCGGATCGCCTTGATAACCGAAGAGTCGGTTATACTGCACATGGATCGATGCGTCGGTCTATGTGCTCCGCCTATAAATAGCAGCGTGTTTGGAAAAAAGACTTCTTTACTTTTTGCTCTTGTCCTAGCTTTCTTGTCTTCGTCTTCCTTCTCTGATCATCAGCAATGGCTCCCAAATCCTCCAAGGTTGCGGCGAAGGCTGCGGCGAAGGGTAAGGGCGTGGCCTCGACGTCGGCTACGGCACCCAAAGCTCATTCCGACATTCATCCTGCCGTTAAGGGTAAGGATTTGGAAAAGTCATATGCTTCGAAACCCTAACAAAGTCGGCTCTGTTGCATGCTTTATGCACAAGCCTTTAATGCGAACTGTTCAAATTGTATGGGCCGCATACATGTCCCATAACCGAGCCGCATAGGGGTATACCCTATGTCCGAGCCGCCTGGGAGTTGTCTTAGTGGGCTGCATGAACACTTCGTAAACTGAACCGCATAATGACCTGTCGATCAGAGCCGCATAGACTCTTTTGAACCAAACCGCATGGAGCCCCTCCTGGATTCATCAGCATAGGGCTGTGCGAATACCGAACCGCATAAGCTCCTCTGAATTGAGCCGCATAACGCTCTTCTGATTTGAGCCGCATAACGCCCCGTTAAGCATAATTGCATAAGCGTACGCAAAACAGAGCCGCATAAGCTTACACTAATTAATGCCACATAAGATCATATTCAACAATAGAACCGCATAAGTCCTTTGTAGGCTGGGCCGCATAAGCCAAAGCCCCTCTTTTAACTTGTTTCTTTTGTCTCTTTTCAGTAAATCTGCCAGTCAATGCTGCAGGGGAACTTCTGGTGGGTCGGGCCCAATTTGCTATGGGCTATCGGTATGACCATATAGTCGAGCATATGACGAAGCAGCTTTCGAAAGATCCTTCGGAGAGGTTGACTGCCATCAAGAAACAGCCTTTCTACTTTCTCTGTGCCATGATGAACTCAGGACAATTGGATGGGAAATATCTGAAGCCGGCGTTCCTCTTTGGGGATGCTTTGTCTATAAAGAATAACTGAGTGCTTGAGGTATCCGAGAGCTGGGATTTACTCTCGATGGGGTGGAGATCCACATCCCTTCGATGGAGCACCATTTCCCCCTGTCATGGTTTAACATGTTACCGTTGGAGAGGAGGATGGTGGAGTCCCTGACTCCAAGCAGGTCAGGGATCTTTGTGGGGGACATCCATTACAACGGACAGTTGAGGTCTGCGTATGCGGGAAAGGAACCGACAAGTCGGTTCGTGACGGGATTGGCCCCGAGTTCCTTCATAAATGCACCGGGCCCCAACTTCACTTTCTTTCAAGATGACACCTTCATAAACTAGCTTGCACAGAAGGGGTCCTATCCTGTCGGCCGGTTGGCACTGCCGAACTAGATAAACCCTATCCCTACGTGGGCCAATTGGACTTCATGGATTTTATGGAAGTACGAGGTTACCCTGTGTGAGATCGGCCTATACTACGCCATTCGGGGTACCAGTCACGGCTTACCTATAAATAATCCATTGTTTATGGCCCTCTTGGAGATGTACAACCGACAGACGGGAACTTTCTTCGCATCTGCCGGGGAGTTAGGGCTTGCTCTTCACGAGATGCATGTTATCTCTAAGCTGCCCTGGGGCACAGAAGTCTTTGAAGTATACACCCCTACGAACGAAGAGTTCGAAGATTTGGAGCAACGACATCCGGGTTTCGTTGCTGTCTATCAAGAGTTACTGTGTCACCACAGTTACTGTCAGCAGACGACCAAGAAGGATAGTAGCTCGGAGGGGAACCTCCCGTATACCAGGGCTTGGCTCTTCCACCTTTTTCAGCAAGGTGTCTCAGACCGGGTTACTTCCCGAAATCCTCTAACCCGAGAGCAAGTACAGGATCTGGTGTTAACTGCCAAGAAATCGAGGGCCTTGAGCGACACGTTTGGGAGTCAAACTGATTCCTTTGATTATTTTTATCAGGATACTCAGCCGCTGTCGGAGAAGGCAATCATGGCAGGGTTCCTGATGGTATGGCTACGGAATTGCGTGGTCTCCGGAGGAGTTGGCTCCATTGAGAGGATCAGCCAAAATTTCATCCTTCCTGCCGTGAAGCTGGCCTTCGGGGTCAGGCTGGCCCTTCTTCCGACCATGGTGTGCAGTATACACCTTGGCCTTCGTACTTTTTTGTCCAAGTTTATTACACGCGATACGGCGATGAACTTTGAGCGAATTGAGTTGCCCTACCATTATTTGATGGGGTGGCTATTAATGCATTACCGGTCTTTGATGAGACCTGGCCCAAAAGATGGTGTAACTGTTGATGATGCCTTCATTTTTCGATTCCGTCATCAGCCCTGGGAGTACAGCACTATGCCAGCTTGTCGAAGGGCGCTGGCGAGAGTGGACAAATACGACTTTTTTGTGTCTGTTCCTCCCTTTACCGCTGAAGACGTGAGGAGAGGTCATATTGATGGTACCGAACCTCATCTTCTCTTGCCCGAGAGACTACTCTGTTGGCTACGCAATATTCGTCCAGCACACTTAGTATATCGTCACCGCAACAACGTTTACTTGGAGCCCTATTTTCCTAGCAGGTTCTCCCGCCAGTTCGGGTACAGCCAGCTATCTTTTGACAGTCCCAGCCCTTGCCTGGGCTTTGAAGGTAGCGTCCTAGATGGTATCAGGGCATGGTATTATTATGACGCAGTTCATACTTGAGCCACCTTTTCTGTCCCTAATGACGAGGCGCCAGTAGAAATTCTGTATATGGCGGCCCTATACCATGTAACGGTGAATAAGCCTCCCGTTAATTTTGACCCGAGGATCAGTTTCATCGCGGGTACTGGCCTGGCGGAGAAGCCTCAGGGGTCGAGGACGAGGAAGCAGAGGGCGAACGCGGTTCCTGTGCCGAACTCAGAGTCCACCACTGCGGACGAGGAGGATGATGACCCTAACGTCGATAGTTCCCTCCCTCCTGCAGAAGAGGAAGTGGCAGATCAACCTCTATTGTGTATGATGAATTGGTGGCAGATCAGCCGCCTGATGTACCTACTGAGGTGGTGGCGGATCAGTCGCCTGTTGTACCTAATCCTTCGCGCAAGCGAAGTAGACTTGACCCTGCTGGTGACAGCAGAATTTATTCTGTGAAGCGGGCCGCGATCAGGTATCGCAGGCTGTTTATTAAGGAGAAGGGCGAGGAGGTCGACGCCATTTCAGAGTGAGTTAATTTACGGCTGTTTTCTCAATTCTTTAGTTCTTCTTTTTTCTGAATTATGTCCGGATCAATTTTCTTTTTCCTGTAGGCGTCCGAAGAGTCAGATTCTCGGGGAACGGATGCTGCTTCTGAACTTGATCCGACGCTGAGCACTTTGGTCAGTGACATGTGTGCCGCGATCATCTCTTCTGGGGTTCTTCCGGAAGTGGCTGAGGCTCCTTCCGTCGCTGAGGTCTCGACCCAAGGCGATGGGGTTTCTGAACCCATCCCTGAGACTATCGAATTTCAGCAGGGTGACGCTGAACCAGTCGTACCCCCCTCTGGGGCGGCTGGGGCAGAAGAACCAGTTGAATTTGACTCGGAGGTTGCTGGTGAGGGGACTCCAGCGGTTGTGAGCGATTTGCAGCCTCCATGCTCCTCCCATGGTAAGATAAGCCAAATCTTAACTTGTGAGGAGGCTTATCTGCTATATCATCACATCCTTCGGGTTAGACTGATTGATGGTTGCTCTGGACATACAGGTCCTGCCCCTCCAGTACCGATGACGGACATCGTCAGGATGGGTTCTGCCGGAGGGGATCTGGTAGAGGGGAGCGTACCTCCTCCTCTTCCGACTCATATCGAAGGGCCTCCTGCTGGCTCGGGCTCGGGAAGTCAGATGGCAGCACAGCCGGGGCAGGGGACAATGGTCCCTGCGTCCTCCTCTGTTCAGGCGTCTCCGCGAATCGACTTTTCTGCTTTGCCGAGTGTCCAGACTCTTCGAATGGCGGAGGAGGAGTTAGCTGCTATCCGCGCATCTTTTCGTTCGGAATTTGTCTCCCTGGTGGCAAGTTCTAGCATGCCTCCTTCAACACTGCCAGCCACACTTCCTTTGACGCCGTCCTCTACGGAAGTTCTGGACGAAGCGTCACAGGACGTGGCTGACAGCTTCTATCGCCACCTGAAGAGAGGGGTTGCGGCTGCTGTGGAACGGGGGACCCCTTTTGTCTTGGCCCGGCAATGCTCCCAAGGTCACATTGATATTCTTAAGACTCTTTCCGGTGGGGCGGGGATAGCTGTGCTTCTGGAGGCAAAATTGCTGGAGGCTGATCAGCTGGTGGCCCAGCTTCAGGTGCTGCGGCAGGCTGATCTGCCTGCTGCTATAGATCAAGAGCGCGGTTTCCTCATAACTGTCGTAGAGAAGATAAGGGCTACTCGGGATAAGACCAAGCCGGTCATACTGAAGGACCTTCGCGATCTGTCTCAGCTATATGATCAGTTTAGCCACGAGAGTGAAGATATTACGGCTTGGGAAGCGACTGCCTCCCGTGGGGTCATTGACACGCGGGAGCAGATCCTTGAGCTTCAGAGGAAGTTAGCTTTTCTGGAGTCTGAGTTCGAAGCTGCCCGTACCGAAAAGGGGCTGATTATCCAGGAGGCTGACAGAGTTAGTCGAGCTTCTGCTAGCCTGGAGCTCGCCCTGAAGAAGATGGAAGACGGCTGGTGGGCACACATGTATTTGGATAATGCGGAGCGGTTATCTCAGGAGGCCGAGCGCCAAGCTAAGCAGCTGCTTGAACGGGGGACCGCCTTGGTGAGGAATCGTCTCCTGGAATTATGTACCGCCGAACCATAGATGGCTTTTTTCCTTCTTTTGTTTCCGTTCTTTTCTCTTTCTTTTTTTTTTAGAGGGACGCAGTCCCAGAACATGTAGTACTTTTGGCTTTCAAATAAAAGAGTATGTTTTATTTTACCCTTTATTTGTGTTGCTTATTGGGTTTATGGTGTTGTGGTGGTGTTTGCCCCGCTTGGGGGACTGTTTGTGGACCCGTTACCCTTGGCATACCTAGGATTTAGGTATGGATAACAAGTTTGATGGGGATATCTAGAACAATTCCACGGTAAGGTGGTCATGGACGTTCTTGGTATCGGGAGAAAGAATGCCATAGAGCAGCTGGACTCCCGGGGCATGATGAGAAATGATGTGCATGTAGTAGGAAACTTAGTACAACATTTGTAGTCAGCAGAAGACATTTGTGGACCTATTATCCTTGGCGTACTCCGGTTTTGGATACGGATAATAAGTGTCACGACCCACACCCACTGTGAGGGTACGAGCACGTAACAACTCCCAGCCTACGCCGCAGTGTCGGCGGTAGAACGTTGTTCTAGGTCACTATCTAACCAACCAATCACGCAATTATATAATATACTTGTCAAAATATCAACTCCGAACGGAGGACAAGTATAGAAATAATGTAATCTCAATCACAGTCTAAGAACGATATGATGGCACAGAAGATTAAAACTAAGACTAATAACAGAAATAAAACCAACAACTAATAATATAATCTCAAACAATCTCAACTACAAATCTCAACTTATATACAACTCCAGTTCTAAAACATGAAAGCTAAACAAAACAACTAGCTAATCTCCTGATCACTCCTGAGTGTCGGGGCCATAGGTAGCTAAGCCATCTCCTGGTCAGTAATAGTAGGGCATGTGTCCTCAGGGCAATCATCTGTAAAATTTACAACAGGTCCAGTCAGGACAGGAACGAGTACAACTCATCAAGAAAACCCAAGTAATGACAGAAAACTATAAAGTAGTTATAGACTGTTTTATTGATGAATATGGCAGTTTATATTTAGGTGATAATATAGAGAAGCAGTAAGATACAAGAAAAGTAAAGTAACTAAAACAAGAGAAGAATGATGGCAATGAAGACTGTAAAATAAATCTAGCTGAACTAAAGTAACATAATAAGTCCAGACAGCAAATATAACAAGTATAAAACCTATGTAAATCCAGTACGGGACGAATCTCATACAAGATGAATCCAGTACAAGATGATTCTAGGTAGTGATCAAGAACAGGTGAGACCAGCTATACTCTAATAGTGTATTTTAAAATACTGAGATCGACATGTAAACGGCTGTAGGTAATCAGGCACATCTCTCACTGATAAGGCGAGAGATGGCTATGCTTCCAGTAGATTCCAGTTGGGAGATTCCAGATTTGGGGTATGTCTACATGTCTTACTCAATATTTCTTCGTCCCGCAATACAAATGAATCCAGAATTTGATACGAGAATCGAGATGAGTACAGCCAAAATATGATGATTCCAGAAATAGATTCCGGAATGATTCCAGTGATTCCAGTAATAGAGGCCAGATAAGTAAGGTATATGTGTTGCATACATGAATCCAGAAATATCCATACGTGTTGTAACAGATAATCACATAAAACTAACTATAACTGAAGTACAGTAATTGACAATTAAATGAGAGAACTATCAGAGAATGTACTCGCCTGATACTCTGAAAAGAGTAGTGTAATGTCAGATGTCTGCACTGGAGTCACAATGTCCTAAATAGAGCAGTACAGGTCATAATGTGTTTAAAATAAGACAAATGATTGTTATGATGCAATCTACATGATTTCTAGGCCAATCTAGGTCAAAGTCAAACTTGGTCAACTTTGGTCAACTTAAAACTGAGTCAATATTAGGTCAACTTCTTAGGTCAATTGGTCAACATTCTAGAACTTTGGCCGATGTGGACTATATAGTGTTTGGGCAACTAGGTATCAAACCAAATCAATCTAAATTAGACTCAACTATAAGCCACCATATGAATTAAGCTAACTTACCTCATATATATATAATATAAACACATACAACCTATTTGTATGTCCACAAGTTAAATACATGAATATAAATATATGTATCTATCCAAACTCTACATCTAGCTTTATAACTCATAACCCTATAGAGTATATAACAAACCCTCTACTACTTGGCATTTCCTACATATACTATGAATATACCTAAGATATCAAGAAAAGGGAAGAAACTGGACTGGATGAGTGGAAAGACACTAAAGTTCAGTATGGACTGAACTTGGATAGATGGGAACTAATACAAGGGAAAAATTCCCTTATAATGCAGACTGAAATCCACACAAGGCTAACCCATACACTCATGCCAAGCCAAAACAAGGCTGCCAACCTGCCTTGCCACTGCTGCAACCTCACTAAACTAACTCACTCACAATATCTCTATCATTAACCCTCATTTCAAATTGACACCAACTCAACCCTTCTAATATTTCTAACAATACCTTACTCTAACACTAACTTATCTTACTAACAATATCCTCACATCCCAACATATATCCTAACTAACCAAACTCAGGCATCTAATAATCATACTCAACATTTCAACCTAACTCCCCTCCCCCTCAAATCTATGGCCTAAACCATAGCCACATGGCCTACTGCTACTGCTAAAGCCACTGCCTGTTGCAGTTAGCTACTGCAATGCAAGGCTAAGACAGGCAAGCATGTTGTCTGCTGCATTGCTAAGGCTTGCTGCTGCTGCTTGCTTGCCAAGCAGGCAAAACAAGGCAGCAAGCCAAGTGTGCTGCCACTGGCCACTGCAAATGTAGGGCCAAGGATGCCCTCAGTGCTAATGCAGCTGCTACTTGCTGCTACACTGCAAAAGCCAGGCCAAGCCAAGGCAAACCAAGCACAGGCTTAAACAATATAGTTCCTGCCTATGGCCCTCCAACTCACAGCCCCCTCTATGATACCAACACTAAACATATACATTCATTCCCTCTTCCTAATACTCCCACCCTAACACAATTCGAACTCAAAACAGTGCATGACAGGAACCAACCAAATAATGGTGAGTGACAGGACAGTGTGTGTGTGGGTAACATGGTATGCGTGTAGCAAATAGAAAACAATGGGTGTGAGAGTTGTGGTGGCATGCCCATGTGTGTGTGATATGATCATTAGAGTGTGACACAAAGGGTGTTAAGGTGTGTGTGCTAGTTCTCAGAATTTAATGAGGTGTTCTCAGGTTTTTTTATGTGTCTAAACTCAGGATTCAGCCCAAATATCAGTGATGTGTATGTGTCATTGTGTGTACAATAGGACAGCCATATGCATCTCAGGGTTCAGTTCTCAATCTCAGGTTTCGTTCATCATGACAGTGTTATCATCCTAAAAGTAAGTTCAAACCAAAACATATTCTACTGAACTCAATGAAAATCAGGAATTAAATATCGATATTTCAGTCTATTCATTAACAGCCCACTCTACATTCGAAAATCTAAACAAAAACCCAATAAAAATGCCAAATTCGAATCAAATCATCTATAATCCAATCAACCTGAACTAAATGAACATAAAAAGAGCATGGGATAACTGAAAATTAGCATCCCTTCACTGTTCTCAGGTTTTGGAGCAAAATGACTGTTCAGTGTAACAGTCCTAGCATTCCTAATCCTTTCGAAAACCCAAATTCTCAATCACGAACCACAAACCAATATTCCAGTAAACTTTTACACGTATACATGAATCAATATGGTAATTAAAACATTAAATTTCAGTCTAAAATAGAAATCAATTTAAGAAAATTCGAAAACAGGGAGTATGTATCAGTGATTTTGGGGAAATACAAATTCGAAAATCAAATCATGATAATATGACCAATTTAATGGTTGGTAAATGACCCCCCACCTGTGCTCGTGTCCCAGGAAACTTTTTGTGTCACCCTTGAGCCGGACACGGCATATCCAAGCCTCAAAACACGCACAGACACGTTGTGCACAGGCTGCGTCGTGCACGCGTGCACGCGTGTCCAGTGCACGACACAGGCCACGTGGTGATACGTGGCTGTGCACACGTGTACGCCTAGGATAGGGGTACGTGTCCACGTGCCTATAACGTGTCCACAATACGTGTCGTATCAGTTAAACGTGCGTGTCAGTGAAGGATTGCTCGCGTGCACAGCGCGCGTACGGCCAGTACGAGTGAGTTTTCTCACTCGACATGACATAATTCGACACGAGACTTTGGGGGTGTCTTGTCAGACATTGCCCCTACCCCCATGTCAAGTTTGACGTGTCCACGTGTCCTGTGTAGGGAGGAATAGAGGTCGGGTAGCAGGGCATGAAAATCGGGTGTCGTGCAGTGAGTTCGTATCCGTTTTTGGACACGGACATGACACGAAAGTCGGCTCAGTCTTCATGAAATCTAAAACACATGCATAGGGCTACAAATCTGTTTAATTAGTTTTTGAAATTAGTTAAATTTATTCTATTCAAATATTTCATCAAACACCTAGCAATACACATAGACACGTGTCCGATACGGACACCAAACGGACATGAAATCTACCCAAATTTTGGGGACACCTAGGGGACTCCTAGATCTAGCTCTAAATGCAAAGAAAACAGAAATTTAAATCAATTTGTAGAGTTTTACCTATAGGTGCAAATTGTATGAAAAAGCTCCAAATGGGGGGTGTTCCTCTTGATGGCCAAATGCTCCAAATGAGCCCAAAACTGAGATTAACCTCCAAAAATATTAAACATACATAAATTAGAACCTAATGCAAAAGACTAGGATTAAAAATGAATTAAAATGGATTTATGGAAATTTTTGGAAAGGGGGAAAAATATCTTTTCTTCTCCAAGTGTTGGAATGATAAAAAAGAGGCAAGCCCTAATGAATAAGTGTTTAAATAGGGTGGGGATCCCTATGGCTGGTCATAAGCTCAATAATTAGGGTTAGGGTTTACTAAATGGCCCATGGGCTTAAGTCATGATCAATCAAATCATTAAGCCATAAGTCATTTCATGAAACCACAAGCCATGACTTAAATTCACTTAAACTAATCCTCCTAATCCAAAATTAGTTTGTAATGACTAAAAGTAGGTTAACCTAAGTTAGACTAGGGTCACCATGGCTAGGGTTAGCTTCTAGGCTATTCACTTGGTCTCAACAAGTCAAGCTCAACTAGAATTCACCAATTCAACAAATCATCAAATAATTCAAATAAGTCAAAATAACCAAATTATCCCTAGGCTAAAAATGATATTAAATCATCCTAATGACACAGTTAGGCTCTATGTCATGCAGTCTCTAGGGTTTCACTGGCAGCACATCAAAATCACAAGTGTCATTACTAAAAATCATAATATGAATCAAATATCAATAATTAATAATTATAATTAAAAAAATTCAAAATTACCCTCATCTGAAAAATTGGGTGTTACAATCCTACCCACCTAAAAAAAATTTCGTCCTCGAAATTAAGATGATCGCACCCTTCCTAGGTTAAACCCCCAATCAATCAAAGTCGAAGAAACACAATCCTACTGGTCGTGATTTTACAGTCTCGAACAGGGTAGCTACACTATCTAGCAATCACAACAATATCCTGGCAGGTACTAATGGAATCACACAGGAAAGTGGGGAGGAAGAATGAGAAGGACAAACCTGCTAACCAATCACCTGCAGCGTCGGTCTCCTCGAACGCCATCGTAAAAGCTCCACCCCTCTGGTGCTGAGCTACAGGTGGCCTAGCTCCCTCAAAAGGAGGTGCAAAGGGACAGTCTATCTTCTGGTGGGCTTCAGACCCACAGGAATAGCAAACCTTCAGCCTCTTCCTACACTGCTCCATGGTGTGTCCCAACTTCCTGCAGTAGGAACAACTGATCGTCTTTGGGTCCTGACCTCGATACTGATGCTGCACCTGCTGAACCATCACTGGTGTCCGAGTTTGCTGAATCTGAATGTGAGGCCTCTTGGCCTGGCCTCCGCTGCTGCTACCACTCTGGAAGTCACGACCCCTCTTCAGCTTCAACCCCAGGTCGTCCTCCGCTGCCATCGCCCCAGAAAATATCTCTGTAAAGGTAGCGTTCCGGTCGCTCTTAGTCAGCGACCGAACCTCCCTAATCAAGCCTCGGCAGAACTTCCTCGCCTTCGTCTTTTCAGTCAAGTCATCTATGAACCGGGCCAATCGACAGAACTCTCCGACGTACTCAGCTACCGTCTGGTTTTCCTGAACCAGACCCTCAAACTGTGCCTCTATACCTCCCAAGGCCACATCAGGAAAGAACTGCACCTTAAACAGTTCCTTGAACTGGACCCAAGTCTGGCCCTCAACTCCTACCCTGGGATCTGTCTGGTACCATGCACGGGCTAAGTCGTGCATCCGACTGCCCGCCGCCTCGATATGGAGTCGATCTGGTATCTCTGCCAGCCTGAATATCTCCTCGATATGCTCTATCCAGTCGTCTGCATAATGGATGCCCTCTGTACCCAGAAACTCTCTAGGATGCATCTTTTGGAAGTCCTGGATATCCTTCTCCTTCATGCGAGGTTGCTGCTGCTCTCCTTGAGCAGTCACCATCTCTACAGTAGTACGAACCAGCTGGTGGGCCTCGTCAATCCACTGACGGAAATCAGTAGTCTGTCGCTGCTGCTGCTGATGATGAGATGCTAGAATCCTCTCCATGAAAGAGAATAGATGAGCAGCATCTACCATCCCAGCAGGTGAAGGCTGCTGCGGTGGAAGGATCTCAGGAAGCACCGGGCTCTGCCTCCCAGCTGGTGGAGGTGCTCCTCCGAAAGCTGCTGAAACACCCACCCCAGCTGGCATGACTGGGGCTGCGGTACCAGGAACTGGCTGCTGAAGGTGAGAGGTGGCAGACCCCTCTGCAGCGTCCCCCGGTCCTGGGCGATGTGATCTCGTCTCAACCATCCTGGAGTCACAGATCAAACAAGAAATCAATACTGAGATAGAAGCGATAAATCAAGGGAGGACAGTTAATTTCAAGGAAGACAATCATCAAGATGTATAGATGGTATGAATTGAAACAGAATTTTTTCTAACTGTGATTGAGCGCCTCTCCGTTAAAGCCTATCTCTCAATCCTATCGCAGGCTCGCGACAGTACAACTAAGTCGTCGTACTACCACGATATCGCACTAATACGACTCTCGACCTGCATAGGCCACCACTAAAAATGTGTCACGACCCGCACCCACTGTGAGGGTACGAGCACGTAACAACGCCCACCCTACGCCACAGTGTCGGCGGTAGAATGTTGTTCTAGGTCACTATCTAACCAACCAATCACGCAATTATATAATGTACTTGTCAAAATATCAACTCCGAACGGAGGACAAGTATAGATATAATGTAATCTCAATCGCAGTCTAAGAACGATATGATGGCATAGAAGATTAAAACTAAGACAAATAACAGAAATAAAACCAACAACTAATAATATAATCTCAAACAATCTCAACTATAAATCTCAACTTATATACAACTCCAGTTCTAAAACATGAAAGCTAAACAAAATAACTAGCTAATCTCCCGATCACTCCTGAGTGTCGGGGCCATAGGTAGCTAAGCCATCTCCTGGTCAGTAATATGTAGGGCATGTGTCCTCAGGGCAATCATCTGTAAAATTTACAACAGATCCAGTCAGGACAGGAACGAGTATAACTCATCAAGAAAACCCAAGTAATGACAGAGAACTATAAAGCAGTTATAGACAGTTTTATTGATGAATATGGCAGTTTATATTTAGGTGATAATATAGAGAAGCAGTAAGATACAAGGAAAGTAAAGTAACTAAAACAAGAAAAGAATGATGGCAATGAAGACTGTAAAATAAATCTAGCTAAACTAAAGTAACATAATAAGTCCAGACAGCAAATATAACAAGTATAAAACCTATGTAAATCCAGTACGGGACGAATCTCATACAAGATGAATCCAGTACAAGATGATTCTAGGTAGTGATCAAGAATCCAGGTGAGACCAGCTATACTCTAATAGTGTGTTTTAAAATACTGAGATCGACATGTAAACGGCTGTAGGTAATCAGGCGAGAGATGGCTATGCTTCTAGTAGATTTCAGTTGGAAGATTCCAGATTTGGGGTATGTCTACATGTCTTACTCAATATTTCTCCACCCCGTAATACAAATAAATCCAGAATTCGACACGAGAATCGAGATGAGTCCAGCCAAAATATGATGATTCCAGAAATAGATTCCGGAATGATTCCAGTGATTCCAGTAATAGAGACCAGATAAGTAAGGTATGTGTGTCGCATACATGAATCCAGAAATATCCATACGTATTGTAACAGAGAATCACATAAAACTAACTATAACTGAAGTACAGTAATTGCCAATTAAATGAGAGAACTATCAGAGAATGTACTCGCCTGATACTCTTAAAAGAGTAGCGTAATGTCAGATGTCTGCACCGGAGTCACAATGTCCTAAATAGAGCAGTACAGGTTATAATGTGTTTAAAATAAGACAAATGATGGTTATGATACAATCTACATAATTTTTAGGCCAATCTAGGTCAAAGTCAAACTTGGTCAACTCTGGTCAACTATGGTCAACTTAAAACTGAGTCAACATTAGGTCAACTTCTTAGGTCAATTGGTCAACATTCTAGAACTTTGGCCGATGTAGACTATATAGTGTTTGGGCAACTAGGTATCAAACCAAATCAATCTAAATTAGACTCAACTATAAGCCACCATATGAATTAAGCAAACTTACCTCATATACATATAATATAAACACATACATCCTATTTGTATGTCTACAAGTTAAATACATGAATATAAATATATGTATCTATCCAAACTCTACATCTAACTTTATAACTCATAACCCTATAGAGTATATAACAAACCCACTACTACTTGGCATTTCCTACATATACTATGAATATACCTAAGATATCAAGAAAAGGGAAGAAACTGGACTGGATGAGGGAAAAGACACTAAAGTTCAGTATGGACTGAACTTGGATAGATGGGAACTAATACAAGAGAAAAATTCCCTTATAATACAGACTGAAATCCACACAAGGCTAACCCATATACTCATGCCAAGCCAAAACAAGGCTGCCAACCTGCCTTGCCACTGCTGCAACCTCACTAAACTAACTCACTCACAATATCTCTATCATTAACCCTTATTTCAAATTGACACCAACTTAACCCTTCTAATATTTCTAACAATACCTTAATCTAACACTAAATTATCTTACTAACAATATCCTCACATCCCAACATATATCCTAACTAACCAAACTCAGGCATCTAATAATCATACTCAACATTTCAACCTAACTCCCCTCCCCCTCAAATCTATGGACTAAACCATAGCCACATGGCCTACTGCTACTACTAAAGCCACTGCCGGTTGCAGTTAGCTACTGCAATGCAAGGCTAAGGCAGGCAAGCATGTTGTATGTTGCATTGCTAAGGCTTGCTGCTGCTGCTTGCTTGCCAAGCAGGCAAAACAAGGCAGCAAGACAAGTGTGCTGCCACTGGCCACTGCAAATGCAGGGCCAAGGATGCCCTCAGTGCTAATGCAGCTGCTACTTGCTGCTACACTGCAAAAGCCAGGCCAAGCCAAGGCAAACCAAGCACATGCTTAGACAATATAGTTCCTGCCTATGGCCCTCCAACTCACAGCCCCCTCTATGATACCAACACTAAACATATACATTCATTCCCTCTTCCTAATACTCCCACCCTAACACAATTCGAACTCAAAATAGTGCATGACAGGAACCAACCAAATAATGGTGAGTGACAGGACAATGTGTGTGTGTGGGTAGCATGGTGTGTGTGTAGCAAATAGAAAACAATGGGGGTGAGAGTTGTGGTGGCAAGCCCATGTGTGTGTGATATGAACATTAGAGTGTGACACAAAGGGTGTTAAGGTGTGTGTGCTAGTTCTCAGAATTTAATGAGGTGTTCTCAGGTTTTTCACGTGTCTAAACTCAGGATTCAGCCCAAATATCAGTGATGTGTATGTGTCATTGTGTGTACAATGGGACAACCATATGCATCTCAGGGTTCAACTCTCAATCTCAGGTTTTGTACATCATGACAGTGTTATCATCCTAAAAGTAAGTTCAAACCAAAACATATTCTACTGAACTCAATGAAAATCAGGAATTAAATATCGATATTTCAGTCTATTCATTAACAGCCCACTCTATATTCGAAAATCCAAACAAAAACCCAATGAAAATGCCAAATTCGAATCAAATCATCTATAATCCAATCAACCTGAACTAAATGAACATAAAAAGAGCATGGGATAACTGAGAATTAGCATCCCTTCATTGTTCTCAGGTTTTGGAGCAAAATGACTGTTCAGTGTAACAGTCCTAGCAATCCTAATCCTTTCGAAAACCCAAATTCTCAATCACGAACCACAAACCAACATTCCAGTAAACTTTTACGCATATACATGAATCAACATGGTAATTAAAACATTAAATTTTAGTCTAAAATAGAAATCAATTTCAGAAAATTCGAAAACAGGGAGTATGTATCAGTGATTTTGGGGAAATACAAATTCGAAAATCAAATCATGATAATATGACCAATTTAATGGTTGGTAAATGACCCCCCACCTGTGCTCGTGTCCCAGGAAACTTTTTGTGTCCCCTAGAGCCGGACACGGCGTGTCTAAGCCTCAAAACACGCACAGACACGCTGTGCACAGGCTGCGTCGTACATGCGTGCACGCGTGTCCAGTGCACGACAGGCCACATGGTGACACGTGGCCGTGCACACGTATACGCCTAGGATAGGGGTACATGTCCATGTGCCTATAACGTGTCCACAATACGTGTCGTGTCAGTTAAACGTGCGTGTCAGTGAAGGATTGCTCGCGTGCACACGCGCGGCGGCCAGTGCGGCCAGTGCGAGTGAGTTTTCTCACTCGACACGACATGACTCAAAACGAGACTTTGGGGGTGTCTTGTCAGACATTGCCCCTACCCCCATGTCAAGTTTGACGTGTCCACGTGTCCTGTGTAGGGAGGAATAGAGGTCGGGTAGCAGGGCATGAAAACCGGGTGTCGTACATGTTCGTGTCCGTTT
>JANAVB010010199.1:17146867-17326885 GCA_029216955.1 Iris pallida
TCCTATAGAATGACCATATGACCATCTAGGATCCCCGCTAATTAGTTCTTATGAAACTTATTCAGTTTTGTCGAGAAATCGATGCAAACGTTAAGAAAAATCTGTTCTGAAACAGAGTAAATGGCAGTCTCTCAACCCAACTTGGCAGTCATTTTCTGAACCGAACGTTAAGGGATTTTAAAAAATAATTGAAGACATTCCTAGACAACCTATAGGGCTACGATTCCCTTTTTTTGGAATCGGATTTCGTCGACTGTGCGTCGAGAAATCGGATTCCGAAATTAGCGAAAAACATGTTTTAAAATATTAGAAAATTTAGAAAATTCATCCACACGACGTGCGTCCCGCCAATCCGGGCGACGTAGTCGCGAACCGAAAGCATCGAAAGTTGCGTATCGAGTTCGTGGTCGTGTGGGCTTTGACGGAATTCAAATTGGTCGCGTGTGCGCGACGAATTTGATGCGTATCCGTCGAAATTCACCGTATCGAGCACTTTGCAAATTTCTCAATTACTTTGTGCACGCTCGTCAGATCGAGACGAAACTTGTGCCAACAGGATCTTATCATTTTTTTGGTCCTATATGCCAAGTTTGGTCCAATTCTGAGACAGTTGAATCGTACGTCGTTTTGCGGGCCCCACGGTCCCACTCAACGGGCGATTTTGTGCACGGCCCGCCGAAATCCAACTTTGGGCATACGGTTGGGTTCGTATCGTTAAACTGAATCCGTAGACATGTAGTTTGATGACTTTAGAGACCGTTGACTCTGGCACGCTCTTCGGTGCAAACCGGGTCCAACGGCGGACATCGTTTTGGCCCGAAATTACCGTTTTGCCCCTGTATCCAGAATTGGACTTAAGGATAGGCAATCCTAGCTAATTTGACTATTCTGAGAACATTGGTAATATTTATTTCAGCTTCCGGGGACTGTTGTACGGATTTTGACTATTGTGGCACATTGAGTAGTTCAGACTGTCGGTTTCACCAGCAGAGGACCACAAGCGAGTACAGTTTATTGTCTGCATTTTGATATTGATCTTTACTATATTTTATTGATTAGTCATTGGTTATGTGATTTTTATACTCTATTATAAATTGTTGAGTCGGGAATGAGAAGTACCAAGGATGTGTGATCCGACCGTAGACCGTGTTTATTTTCATGCAGTAGACCTCGTAGACATTGTTTATTTTCTGCAGTAGACCTCATAGATATTGTTTATTTTCATGCAGTAGACCTCGTAGACATTGTTTATTTTCTGCAGTAGACCTCGTAGACATTGTTTATTTTCATGCAGTAGACCTCGTAGACATTGTTTATTTTCATGCAGTAGACCTCGTAGACATTATTTATTTTCTGCAGTAGACCTCGTAGACATTGTTTATTTTCATGCAGTAGACCTCGTAGACATTGTTTATTTTCTGCAGTAGACCTCGTAGACATTGTTTATTTTCATGCAGTAGACCTCGTAGACATTGTTTATTTTCTGCAGTAGACCTCGTAGACATTGTTTATTTTCTGCAGTAGACCTCGTAGACATTGTTTATTTTCTGCAAGTAGACCTCGTAGACATTATTTAATTTTTGCAAGTAGACCTCGCAGACATTGTTTAATTTCTGCCAGTAGACCTCGTAGACCGTACGGTGTAGCACCCCAGACCGATCACATGTCAAAGGTACTTCTAACAGTTGGGAAAAGTATTTTGTGTCTATTTATTGCTATTGGTTTTTCGTATTTACTGTTTATTTTCAAAATTCATGATTGATGTCTAGCCTTTGTTTTATAGTCATTTTCTTTATTTGAAATTGTATTCAGTGGATTGTGCTCGTTCCATTCCTGACTGGAAACCAACATTTTCCAGGTTAGGCGTGGATTCACTTAGCATGGGAGATACGGGGGTACTTACAGACAAAAGCCTAGAGACTAGCTAGATAGTGGACTTGTAGTCATTCAAATATTTGTACAAGTTTATATTTTTCTGCAAATATAAAACTTGTGATAATTGTAAGTTAAATTAATTATGTGAATGAGCATTATTTGTGATTTTGATCTTCATGGCCATGACAGCGTTCTACCGCCGACACTGCGGCGTAGGCTGGCTTGGACACGTCTCGTATCCGTTTAAAAAAAACGGTTGTGGGTCGTGACACAGTGTTCAGTACCTGGGTTGCTCGTGAAACGACTCAGCATTCCCACGGCGAAAGCTATGTCAGGCCTTATGGCAGTAGTAGCATACATCAAACTTTCGATTACGCTTGAATACTCCAGCTGCCTGACGCTTTCCCCTGAATTAGGCTTCAGCTTCAGATCACACCTGTACGGCGTATCGATCCCTTGAAGATCCCGATACCCATAACGAGTGATCATTTTCTCAATATAATGAGACTGTGACAGCGCTAGTCCAGTGTCTGTCTGGATGATCTTGATCCCTAAGATCATATCAGCTTCCCCAAGTCCTTCATACTGAACTTGTTTGAGATGAATTTCTTTATCTCCGTGACACAGCTAATATCCGTACCTAGGATAAGCATGTCGTCCACGTACAGATAAACGATCACACCTCTTCCACCAGCAAACTTTGCGTAAACACACTTGTCCGTATCGCTGACCATGTAGCCATTTGACCTTATAACTTTGTCAAATTTCTCATGCCACATCTTGGGAGCCTGTTTAAGACCGTACAAAGATTTCACCAACTTGCAGACTTTGTCTTCAAGTCCCCTGATGACAAATCTCTCTGGCGGTTGCATGTAAATCTCTTCGGTCAGCTCACCATTTAGGAAAGCCGTATTCACATCCATCTGATGTATCACCATCTTATGTATTGCTACGAGAGCAATTAACATTCTGATGGTGGTCATCCGGGCTACTGGAGCATACGTGTCAAAATAGTCAATCCCCTGCTTCTGAGAAAACCCCTTGGCTACCAACCTAGCCTTGAACTTGTCAATAGTTCCGTCTGCTTTCATTTTCTTCTTGAAGATCCGTTTGCATCCGATGGATTTTGCTCCTTCAGGAAGATCAACCAACACCCAAGTGTTATTTGAGGTGATGGAATCAATCTCATTGTCAATCGCCTCCTTTCAGAAAACTGAGTCTCTGGTCTTCATCGCCTCATCATAGGTAAGCGGATCAGCTTCCACATGATAGGTGACAAAGTCACTTCCGAAGTCCTTCGGCCTCCTCACTCGCTTCGTTGACGGCTCAGTGAGATCTGGTTCAACCGTTGTTTCAACAATAACATCTTCTTGGACCACACCTTTATTGAAAACTTCAGTTTCCTGTGCACCCTCATTTTTCTCCGGTACATCCGCAAGAACAATATTCTTGTACCTTGCAAATTTATCTTCAAAATATTCTGCGTCGCGAGATTCAATGATATGATTTGACTCAATATCAAAAAATCTCCGAGCATCACTCTTCTCGGCATACCCCAAGAAGATCGTCTTAGTAGTCCTTGTCCCAAGCTTCTGAATCTTCAGATCTGGAAGCTTGACATACGCCAGACACCCCCACACTCGAATGACATTCAAGTTAGGTCTGACCTTGAACCAGAGTTCATGAGGAGTAACGTCAGAAGTTGCATGAGGCACTCTATTTAGAATAAAAGTGGCCGTCAATGCAGCTTCTTCCCAGTAGCACTTAGGAAGACCCGCAGTCAACAACATTGAGTTAATCATTTCTGTTAACGTTCTGTTCTTCCTCTCTGCTACTCCATTTGATTGAGGAGAGTACGGAGCCGTTGTCTCATTGACAATTCCATATTTTTTGCAGAATGATGCGAATTCATGAGACCTGTACTCCCCACCTCGATCACTTCTTATCCTTTTGAGTTGTTGTCCAGTCTGCCGCTCAGCTTCGGCTCTGAACTCCTTGAACTTCTCGAATGCTTCGTCTTTAGCCTTCAGCAAGTAGACGAACGCATACTTTGAGAAGTCATCGATGAAGGTTATGAAATACTTCATCCCGGCCTTTGTAGAGAACTGTTTGAAGTCACAGATATCTGAGTGTACCAACTCCAGAAGATCTGTACTTCGATTAACCCGAGGAAAGGGTTTCCTTGTGATCTTTGTTTGAGCACAAACTTCATATTTCTCTACCTTACCCCCACATTTGGAGATAAGTCCTAGACTAGACATTATGTTTATTCGTTTACAATGAACATGTCCTAGCCTATTATGCCACAACTCAAGAGTATAAGCAGAAGGGGTGATTTTATTAATCACATTAATTACATTGGACTGATTTACAAGCAGAATTTTGAACATTCTTTCGGTATAAAAAGCTTTCCCGAAATATGTTTCCTTGATAGACATCACTATCTGGCCAGCATTGATGTCCATCCTGAGGCCTGCATTGCAGAGTAGGCCTCCCGAGATCAGGTTCTTGGCGATAGCAGGTACGTGCTTCACGCCTTGAAGTGTCAGAGACTTCCCCGAAGTCAGCTTCAACACCACCGTCCCGATCCCGAGCACTTCAGCTTGTGCCTGGTTCGCCATCATAACCACTTCAGAAGTAGGGGTGTAGGTGGTGAACCACTCCTTACTGGAGCAGATATGGCAGGAGGCTCCAGTGTCTACCCACCACTCAGAGTCAGTCCTTACCGCATCAACCTGTGCAATCATAGCAACAACATCAGTGATCATAGATACCTTACTAGGCTCTCCTTGCTCTGATTGCTTGGTCTTTGCTTTACATTCATTCTTGAAGTGGCCCTTCTTGCCACACTTGAAACAAGGTATTTGATACTTTGCCTTCTTTCGCTTGAAGGAAGACCCCTTCACGTTCAGATTGTTAGGGTCCTTCTTCTTGCTGTGGGAAGCCGCCTGCTTCCCCCTTGGTTCCTTGGTTTGAACCAAATTGGCGTTAGCCAATTGCTTGGACAGTGTGTCCACCTTCAGTTGAGTCCGCATCTGTTCCTCAACATAGATTTCCTGCAAGAGATCTTCAAGGCTGATCTCTAGCTTCTTCCTATGCATGTTTGTATAGAACTTACTCCACCCAGCGGGGAGCTTTGAGACAATCCCTCCAACAACGAACTTGTCAGGGAGGGGCATCGCCTCGTCTTCCAACTTCTGTCGCAGCTTCAAAATTTTTTTTACCTGCGGCAGCATGGACTTCTCATCCTCAAAGAGCCATTTGTGATATTTTTCAACCACAAATATCTTGCTCCTATTTTTATCTTCTTCGTACAGTTTTTCCAGAGACTCTCATATGTCTCTGGCAATAGGTTTCTTACTGTAGGATTCTGCTAGAGAATCCTCCATAGCATTCAGGATAAGTAACCTGCAAATGCTATTCTCCCTTCTCCACTTGGCCTGAAGTTTAGTAGCTGCAGTAATTGCGGCAGCAGACCCAGTATCTGGAACAGTAGGTTCATCTTCAAGTTGCACGTGATCAACGTCTCTGAGTTGAAGAGTAAGATAAACCTTCCTCTTCCAGACTTGATAATGCTCTCCATCAAACTTTTCTAACTTAAAAAAGTCAGTATTGAGGAGTGAAGCAATAAAGTTTTCCATCGTAGCAATAAAGCTTTGAGATTGATATTGCCGGGGCAAAATTTTTCGATGGAAAACTAAAAATATGAAACAATTGTAAAAATAATGTTCCAACGCAACACTTCTAGGAAGGTTGCGCAAGTATAACGAATATCTAAAAAGATATCGTTATGATATTACGAGAATCTAAAAAGATTTCGTAATCACAGCAGCGATGAAGATGACAGGCGAAAGATGGAAGATGGCCTGCTGGGGTGAATGATCACCGTTGCTCAAAGCTTTATTCGCCCTACACAAATAGCTTCCAGGAACCAACAAGTTCGTCGGAGAACTTGGAACACTCCTGCTCTTCTGACTCCTCGGATGGACACGAACTCCCGTGCGAGAGCAACGCTGGTGCGGCACCTTTCCTCTCTCTCGAAGGCTGCAGATCAGAACTGTGTTAAAGAACACGTCTGAATTCTCTGTTTACTTGTGCTAAAGAACACTTCGTAAACCTTCTGGTGGCTTCTCTTTCTATTCTGTATTGAGCCTTGAGAGAGAGGATGCCTTATATAGGCCCTGCAGCAACTGGACGGTTTCCACAAAGTTAGGAACGTAGTAATAACCACCCCGAACTTGTAGCAACCGCCCAGAACATGCTAATGCACGTTCTGCTGCCAACTGCGCACACCCAGCGCTCTCCTTGCACTCTGCGCAACGAGCGCAACTATAAAGCGTACTATGTACGATGCTGACGTGCTAAGTGCAAAGTGCGCCAACAAAACGCCACATTACGCCTCATGAGCCCGAGTCCGAGTCGCTCAGCCCCTACGGGGCTTAGCTCCTATGGAAATAAATTTCCCAAGAGCAAAAAGCATGAATGCTTTAATTGTTGATTTAGTCCTTTTTCCATTAGAAAATAACCCCACATGGCACACCCATGTGCACCTCCACACCACATGTACATCTCTAAAATAGGAAAGCTATTATATAGAGAAACAACTCCTTTGGTCTAGCCGATGTGGAACTAAAAATCACTTTGAAAAAGACCAAACTCCAACAGTCCTAACCAAGGAGTTGTTTAAGTCCGATGGCTTGTCTGACTTATCTCAAGCCGGCCCTGATTATAGCCATAAAACATATACATGAAGTTGGAGGTTAGGCCATAGACCTTGCTTTTGTATATGACGTTTCAAGAAATCAAGAAACACCTTCCAACTTCTCGCGGACTATAAGGAGTCTTAAAGAAGAGGGGTTAACCACATGAACCAAGTTTAAGCCCCAGAGCTTAGACGAGTGATTTACCATCCTTGGGAATGATAGTTACCAAAAACTTGCCCCCCGGTTCTGAAACCAACGCCAATAACCTGCCAATGGCAATGAAAAAGAAACTCTTGACAGCAAGCGAAAGTCGACCTTCTGGTTTTGAACAAGTCGATCGGTACCTCCAGATCGTCTTTAATCCATACTAGTCTGTATTTTGTCAAGTAAGGCCGAGGAAGAAACGACCGGAGTAGGACAGCAATAGTAAGGCTCGTCCCAATATCTAGATTATAGAATATAAGAGTTCGTTTTGTAGAATAGTAAAGTTCAATTAAAGTTTCATGGTGGTTGTGTCCCAGCCACATGAGCTTTCCATTCAAGCCACATGAGCTATATAGCCTTGCCTAAGAATTTCTACATTCAGAATGATTTCATTTGGTAGAATAGTAAGGTCCAATTTGAAATACTAATTTCTAGATTCTTAATTTTATATTATTATAATTTTATATTCTTTCATCTCACTTGGATCTCAAATTTTTTATTATTATTCTCATACAATTTTTTTATTATTAGTCCCAGTCAATTTCCGAATGTCGATACAAATTTATTCTAATATTGTAAATATGGATAATTCACATTATTATTTGGTGTACATAACCTATGTCTTTTGGTTATCCATAACCTATGATGTACATTTGGTTATCCATAACTTATGTCTTTTAGCATTTCTCCTTTAATTATCATGATGATGTTAAACTTCTATTGTAAGCCTATATAAAGGACTCTTCTCAAGATGATTGAGACAAGTGAATGAAGAAACAATTTTCTTCATTTTTCTATCTACATTTCTTTGTTTTACAATACATTATCAGCACCATGCTTTAGGAAATAGAAGAAGGAAGAAATAGTTCTCTTAAGAAAAGAAAGGTATTGAAGAGACAAGTCTAATTTTATATACTTAGATACATGCATGTTTTAGTAAAATTAAATACACGTTTGATTTTTTTTGTTTATAAATCGATTAGAACGTAAGTTTTCTAGATCTACTTTTTTTTAGTTTTAAATCTAAATATGTATTGAACATGTTCACAATTTCATTCAAAATAGAAAATTTATGATAATCTATTTAAGTTTATGTATAAATTTTATTTCTATATGTTTTCGTATTGTCACGACCCGATCCCAAATTGTTGGGTCGAATCGGATCATGTCCAGCCTGCACCGTTGTTGAGACGGCGGCAGTAAGCTGTATTCAGTAGTGAAACATATGCAGATAAAATTTTAACGAATATAAAATCTTTTATTCAATTTGAAAAGCCTGAAATACAACAAACATTAATACAACATTCACTTATTACACTTGTTTCCAAAAGAAAAATAAATACTAATCCAGCTCTTAAGATTCTGGGGTTCCAAGTTCTGCGGGACCAGAGTTAGACATCAGATCCTCGACGACGCAATCACCTAAAAATGTTGGTCTCCAGTCAGGAGGGGGCAAAGTACAATTATGAATATTCAATAATTCAAATAATAATTTTGAAATTTGCAATATTAAACAATTTGAAATACTTGAGCAATATTTTCCAACAATTCTACAATCAAACAATGTGATTTGAATAGGCAACGAACTATGACCGGCTTGGGATGATTCAATTATATCCTAATGATACGGTCCGGCCTATCCTCGTGTATAGGAGGAATCAGCTCGCACAATCAATACAATATGGGGGTATTGGTCATAGACGCTACACTACTCCCCCAATATCCCGAGTCAATCAGATTCAATCAATGAGTCAATATTCGAACTCTAGTAAAGAGTTCCACAATCAATACTCTACAAGAGAGTTCCGTGTAGCAATGTGGTTTAAAATTGCAATAAAACAATTACTAGATAAATTATCAAATAGACATAACTGCACTTGCCTTTGTTATTGTGACTGGATCGAGAGTCTGTACCGGGGAACTAGGTCAAACACTTCCTCGAAATCCTACATTTGAGAATTTCTGACTTAGAACCAAAGTTGAACCATATCTAGGTGTGCTAGTTGCAATATCTAGAATTGATCCTAATCAAGTTTTAGTTTAATAATTAATTACCAGAAAAATCGTCTAATGTCATAAGATGCGTTCGTTGTCATTTATATGGAATAAACATGTTACTGGTTTAGTTGGAAAAAAATAGCAATTACCGGTTATTTGGCAAAACTTTGTATTTTTGATAATATATGTATAAAACTAGACTTTCTTTTAAATGAGAAATCATGAGTTTGTTAAACTACCAATTTGTAATTTAATGTGAGAAAATCTCATTAATTTTATATCAAATAATATTTATTTTAATTCTACGCGTCTACGCTAAAACCAGCAAAACCAGAAAAAGAAAGAAAAAGCTATGCTACAATAATTACAGGCCACAGAGAAAGAAATAGAAAAGTTGGGCTTACGCCCTTACAAATTATTTTACATAAATTAAAATAAGAAGAAATATTTGTTAGTTCTTAAAATTGTCCTACAATTTAATTACAAAATAAAACTATTAAATTAAATTAAATTAAATTACGAGTCTCAGACTTGGTCCAATCGTCACAAAAATAGCTAATGCCTCAACGTCCGGGCAAAACCGGTTTCGTTTGCACTTAGCTCGGGCCCATTGACTGGTTTGGTCGTTGCCCAAAAATCCAAAATAATTTTTTTTCTTTTCCGAAAACCACTTTAAAATCATATAAATAAATTTTATAAAAATTCCGGCAGCATTCCCTCTATTTTCGGGATAACCCAAAACTGGAAAAATGTGCCTCAACATCCAATTTAAATCCCAAACCAGTGAAACCAAATATATATAACTTTATATACAGAGAATACGTTCCCGAGATGAATTCGGAAAACCTGAAATAAATCGAAAATCCCGAATACTAATCCAGAAACACCACAACACCATAAACCCTCAATTTATCTCCACGGAACAAAAAAACCAACATCGGAAAATCCACAGAAACAACCAAATAAAATCCAGAATGTTTCCGAAGAAAGTTCGAAAATCCCGAAATAATCCCAAACCATCAGAACTCTTTTCGAAGAGTTCTCGGGAAAACCCGAAATCAACAGCAACTAAAAACCACAGAACAAAAATGTCAAGAATGGTTCCGAAATTCCCGGAAACCATAACGTAACAGAAAACCGAATTCCCGAAGAGAATTCGAGGACCAATTTCATCACAGACAATTACGGGAGGGACGAACTATTGTGATTACACAGAAATTATCCAAACGACGGAATCCGAAGAGTAGCCTCGGACTCGAAACGAAAACGGGAACCCACGGAACACGGAACAACACAGCGGAACGGTGTCGAGCAGATGGGGATAGCAGCGGCGGGCAGGGGCCATTCGGATCGGGCTGGCGTGCACAGAGGGGACCGGCCGGGGAGCCACGCGGGGTCGGGCGCCGGGGAGCGGCGGTCGGGGCTGGAATCGGTCTCGGGGGTCGGCGCTCGGGCGGAGGGGCGCTTGAGGGGGTGCGCCGGCCAGAGGGGTCGGCCAGGGGTCGGGTTCGTCGGATCGGGCTAGGAATTTGGAGTAGGAGTTTGGGGAAGAATAAATGGAGAAGATGATGATGGAAATGGGAATGGTGTGGAGGGGTTTTATAGGAAGGAAAGAGTGGGGGTTACCTAGAGGGGGAGGTGAGCGGCCGGCCGGGAGGTGGACGGGCGCCGATTTCCGGTAGTTCGGGAAATGGGGAGGCGGCCATAGCCGAAGCTACTTTCGGTTCCAACAGGAAGATTAAAGGATGAAAGAGAGAAAACTATATTAATGAGTGAGACATTCATTCTGATGAATGACTAAAGTTAATGGCTACTGTATTTAGTTATTGGGTTTCATTAGAAGTGGGCTATTGGGTTGTAAATGGTTTAGTAAGGGCTTTAGTAAAAATGGGTTGGGTTTTGGTAATCATAACATAGTTTGTGGGCTTTTATGCCATAGGCTAAAAATGGGCTCAATATTTTGGGCTATAAATTAAAATTATTCTTTTAAGAAAAATTGATAAATAAATATTTGTAACATTAAAATTAATAATAAAAAAAATGTTTTTAGAGTCAGATTGGGTTCGGGTCTGGCCCAGACAGTCAAAAGGCCCAGTGTAATTATTTTGAAAAGAATTTTACATTTTAAATAATAATACTAAAACACAATTAAATAAAAAATTGAAATTAGAAAATTTGCGGATTTCACACTTATGAATTATGAAATTAATCTAGAATATCTTAAAATTTTCTTTACTTATTTGGAGTTAGTTAATTTCTTTAAATTAGTTCATGTGAATTGGTTATTTCTATTATTTTATTTGTTTGAATTCTATAGTGTACTACTTTACATTGTTGTATATGTGAATCGAATTATATTAAAAAAAAAGTATCCAAAATATATTATTATATAATGATCACATTGTTGTATATGTGATAAACATAAGATATAATATTCTTTAGTAGCATTTTATCACATTGTTGTATATGTGATATACGTAAGACATAATATTCTTTGATAACGTTTTATCACATTGTTGCATATGTGATACTTCTTTGATAGCGTTCTACCACACTGTTGTATATGTAATACAAGGTATATTCTTTGATAGCGTTTCATCACATTGTGGCATATGTGAAGTTTTGTAACCTTTAAAGCGCTTATCAATTTTATTATTAATTTACATCTAATATAATTATTTTCTGTCATGTAGATGTCGAATCCTGTAAAGTTTGAATATTCAAAGCTCTTGATATGAGCATAGATAATTATTTATCACGACAATGGGCGCAAAGTTGCAATTGCAGTCCAACAAGCTTGATAGTACTATTAAAAAAAATTAAAGAAAGTTCTAAAGCCAAGATCAAGACTTTGATTTGATTTTTCTACGACATCATATCCAAGATGATCTAAAGACATGATATCTATGTGAGGATGATCCATTGAATTTGTGGGACATCTCTAAATGATAGATTTGACCACCAAAGGATGGTAATCCTTCTGACTGCTGAAACTGAATGGTTGAATTTAAGATACCATGACTGTAAAAATGTTAAATAATATAATTGTGCTCTGTTTAATATTGTTTCTCATCTTAGATTGTGCGGAAAAAAGTAACAGAGACTCAAATGATTGAGATAATTATCTTTATTTTTCATGCAAGTAATGTGCTTTTGTAGCAATAATATCGTGAAAAAAATTTCATAAATTACTCTGAACTTGTGACTATCTCAGTGTAGCAAAGACAAATAGTAACGTTCTCATGAAAAAATCACAACTCTAGACTAACTGGGTCAATGGCAATTCCTGAGGCAAATGCTAATTTTGGAATTAGTAGAGGTCGTGGTGGAGGACGTGGAAAAGGGAATGAAAAAAAAATTGTGGAAGATATGGTCATGGTTATCAACCTTACAAAGGTTGAAATAATGGTTCACAAAAGAATAAATGAAACAAGTGGACAACACCATCTAACAAAGGGAATCGAGTTACAAATGAACAGTTTGAGAAGATGCTAATACAATTTTTATTTTTATTAAATGAGCACTCGGTCAATATATGTTTATTTCAAGTATTTATAAACTATTTATATTTGAAGTCATGCTTTTGGTTTCTATCATGGAATGTCTAGGCTATAAGAGTTTTGTTTTATTGAAAAAATATATATTATAAATTTGGAGTTATATTTCTATAATATAATATTATCATTTGAAATGCTTAATTTTTCTTATTATACTTATGCTAGCTAGAATATATAAGTTCATAATATTTTTATTTTGCTTCATGGAGTAGTAATGCATGCTTGTCGTAAATATGACAAAGATAGACATTGATTTAGCAATGTCGAGCTATTAAAAAAGGGATTGAGAGATTGAAAGAATCTAAGAAAAATGACTTAGATATGTGTTTGGTAGATAGTGCTACAACACATATCCAAGAAAAATGACTTAGATATGTGTTTGGTAAATAGTATTACAACACAAATGAATTTGAAGAATCAAAGTTTTTGCCAAAGTTAGTATTTGACATGCATAAAGTGCCAACAATAGCTGGGCCAGCCATATAATTGAGGGCTTTGGAAGAGCACACGTCATGTTACCTAATGGTACTCAAACCTATTTGCAGAATGTGTTATATTCAAGTAGTTCCGTAAAGAAATTTATTAAGTTTCAATGATATACACAAAATATGTACCATAATGAAACTCGAAATGATAACAACAAAGAGTCATTATGTAGCACATCTAATGTTGGGAGCAAAAGACTCACATTAGAAAAATTATCTTGTCTTTCGGTGGGTTTGTATTTCACCACCATTGGCATAATTGAATCTAATATGAATGTGGCAAAATATAAAGCCAGTGATCATGTCTTATATAACATTTGGCATTGTAGTGCCCCGTCCCGCTCAGTCAATCGGAGGAATCGAAACGCCGACGGCGTTCGGCCTTAGCCTTACAACGGCTGCTGGAAGACATCGCTCGGTCGAGGCGACCGCTCGCCCAGGTGGGATAGTTTCGGTGAACTTGCCTCATCTTTGCCTTCACATAATAAATCGTGTTTTCAACTTGCACAAGTAGGCTTAATAATAAAAGCTACGAATCCACATAGCTAAGGGAATAATCCCGATGGACCGAATCGAGTTATAACATGGAAAATGTCACACGGTCGGCTTAGAGTTGGTGCACGTCGTACTTTGAAAATGACACTCGATCCTTCGTCCCGTGGCTTAGGAGAAGGAAAGTTGGTCTTTGACACAAAGTTATGAAATAGCCTAAGTCATAGGCGTCGCCTGCGTGAATGCTTGTTAAAGCATGCACGTTTCCATAATGCAAGGCTTGGCATAGCCTTTGCTCGTCCCTTGAGTCAAGTTATAGGCTCGATTAAGTTAGGCAAAGTTACGCCGATCGACCTAAATCATTTCTAGTGCTGTTCCGCTCTTTCTGCGGTTGTCAAGTTAAATAGTCCCACGATCCCAAGGCCCGTCATATGAAGTATGACTTGGGCGATAGCGTCGCGTATATCGGAAGTCGGTTTGAGACACGATGGCACGGTCCTAAGATTTTAAGGCACGGGCCACGGTTGATTTATTGAGTTTGGAAAGTGTTGTGAATAGTTGTTCTTGAGTTGAGTAAAATGATAGGGCAAGAAAGAAGTATGCTCGCGGCTACATGTCGGCGAGGCGGTCTCATAAGAAAGAAGTATGTTCGCGGCTACATGTCGGCGAGGCGGTCGCATAAGAAAGAAATATTGATCTTGGCCCTGAAAGAAATGGTAACACTAGAGGTAGCATGATTGTGTGAGACGTCAGTTTGTGTCGAGTCTTGCATGGTCATTGGACAACTTGTCGATGAAGTGAGAGTTTCCCCGCACGGTAACCCGAGGCCTCGGGACCGCTGCGGGCATTGGAAAACAAACAACTTGTCGACAAGGTGAGAGTTTCCCCGCACGACAACTCGAGGCCACGGGACCGATGCGGGCATTGGGAAACAATTAATTTAGCTGTGCTTTTGGCACGGGTTAGGCGGGGACTTGCAGCGGGGCTAGCTACCTTGCGCTGAAAGGGACGCCCGTCTAACAAAAGCTAAGAGGAGTCCACGATGGCTCTAGGAGTCAGTGACCAAATCATATAGATGAGTCGGCATGGCGGAAATCCGCGTGGGTGCCTTTGGATTGAGTTGAGTTGTTGAATGTGGGTACAAGTTAGAATACAAATATTTGGATTTAAGAATGAATACAACATAGGCGACGTGCTTCGGCACGAGATGTGGCGTCGAGTCTTGAGTTGTCGGCGTATAAGTTTGCATAAGTTGGTTGAGTCGTTTGAGTTTAAGTCAAAAAACCGCCGCAAGGCAAAGTTGGTTGAGTGATACTAACATTCACAAGTCTTGATTGGGTCAGTTGGTGGTCAAAGTAGCAAGGGCCGCGAGGCGGCGATATGGTTAAGTCTCACTGAATTGCGAGGCATGGCCTCAATATGGATTTCGTAGTACGGTCACATGGAAAAGGAGTCTATCGTGTAGCTGCGTCTCTGATTTTGGCCGTAAGGCAAACACGACTCGATAGGTTAACGTTGTTGGCACGAGAAGTGGTCTAGGGACAAAGTATGAGTTAACGTTGACATTGCAAGCACGGGATGGTTCCGATACACAAGTTGCGCTAAGGCGCCGGTCCTAAAACTGATCCTAAGGCAAGAGTAGAAAGACAATCATAAAGGGGACTATGTTGCACAAAGTAAAGTAAACGTGTTGGTTTTGTATGGGTGGGCGAGGAGCTCATTCCACCAGTACAGTTGAGTACTGACACCCACATAGTTTACATGTACAGGCACAGGTAGAAGCTCGTGGCGCGGAGCTCGCTTGGATGCGTCGAGGCACGGAGTTCCTTGGCGATTCGAAGCGTGCGGCCGCATGGAGAAAAGACTTATACGGGACATAATGTATGGACATCGCCTTCCGAAGCTTCCGCTGGATCAAGACTTGTAATTGAGAGATGAGAGAGAGCTGAGTGAACTTGTAAAATGTGAGAAGAGTGAGCTTGAGTGATTGTAATATTGGCCTTGCGCCCCCAATGTAACCTTTGTTCAATATCAATAAAGAGCTTCTTTTGAGTAACTTGTGTTTTGTTCTAAAATTCCGCTGCTATAATTCAATGTCTCTGCTTGGGACTTCTGTGCGACGACCCCGTCGCAGCCGCTGAAATCGGCCGTTATGGAACCCGCCTTGCACGAGCGCAATCTAGGCTCGTGCGGCATCACGCCCTAGCGAGGACGATCGCGGGACGTGACAGGCATGACCCTTTGGGTCATCCGGGACAAACTATGTTCAATCGGATCATTGGTAATTTTTGTGGATATTTATTGGAAAATTACGATATTGGCTTATCGAAGAATCAACTATATGTTCCTTATTTACAAAGGAAGATTATAACTAGACCATCTTTTCTAAAAGTTAAGAATGAGTCTCTTACTTTCTTGTAAAGAACATAAGAAGACATTTGTGGTCATATTCACCCTGCTAGTGGTTCTTTTTAAGATATTTTATGGTACTCATAGATGCATATATTAAGTGGTCATATGTTTTTCTATTGTCTACTAGAAATCTTGTATTTTCTCGTCTTTTAGCCCAAATTATTAAACTTAGATCTCAGTTTCCTAATCATACGACTATATTAATTAGTCTTGATAATGCCGCATAATTTATCTCACAAGCTTTTGATAATTATTATATATCATTAGTGACTGAGATAGAGCATCATGTTCCCCAGTGCACACACAAAATGGGTTAGCTGAGTCATTTTTTAAACATCTTCAACTTATAGCTAGACCTCTACTAATGCAATATAGTTTAAAAATTATGGCTTGAGACATGATATTTTACATGTTGCATCTTTAGTTAAATTTAGACCCATTGCCTACCATATTATTTTATATATACAACTTGTTAGTGGTAAACAATCAAATATTTTATATTTGAGAAAGTTTATATATACAGTATGTCCTAGTTCCATCTTCTAAAAGAACTAAGATGGGTCCCCAATGATGTTTGAAAAATATACATTAGTTTGAGTTTTCTTTCATAATAAGATATTTAAAAATCAATGACTGGTGATGTCTTTACTATAAGATTTGATGATTGCCAATTTGATGATAGAGTCTTCCTGCCGTTAGGGGGAGGTATAAGCAACAAATTATTCATATAGAACAAACTATTGCTAATTAACGGCGTGAATTGACATAGTATACGCCTACTCTATCAATCTCATTAAGTTCCAAGAACTCCACAATGTGACTATGAGATAAGAAGAATGATACATTTGCAAGAAATTGCAAATCAATTACCTGATGCATTTAATAATGCCGTAAAGGTAACTATATCATATGTGCCAGCCATAATCATTGTTCCGATTGGACCAAATTCAAACAAGACGGCAAATGAATCTACTACTACACTCAAAAGCGTGGTAGGCCTATAGGTTCCAAGGATAGTGCTCCTAGAAAGAGGAGAGCTAATGAAACATCTTGTCCTGATAAAAGTCTAATAGTGGCTGGAGCTCCGAAAACAAATAAGGAATATGTGCATGTTTCCAAATTCACTGAAATGCCTCTGGATGCCTCTAGAGAGGCACAGGTACCTGAAAATAAAGAGATCTCGATATTCCATACATGTTCAGGTGAATTATGGAATAGAAAAGCACTTGTCATTGATGACATATTTAGCTATGCAGTAGCTACTGAAATATCAAAGGACAATGATGATTATGAAAATGAACCACGTAGTATAAATGAATGTCGACAAATAAAAGATTGGCCAATCTGGAAAGATGCTATTCAAGCATAATTAAATCTTTAGAAAAACGTAGTGTGTTTGGACCTATAGTGGAAACACCAATGGATATAAACCATGTTAGTTTTAAATGGGTGTTTCGTGAGGAAACGAAGTAAGAGGAACAAAGTTGAGAGATATAAATACCGACTTGTAGCACAAGATTTCTCTGAAAGACCTGGAATTGACTATGTTGAAACATACTCTCCAGCTATGGATGTCATTACCTTTAGATATCTAATTAGTCTCGCAGTTTCTAAAAATCTTGATATAAGATTTATGGATATTGTAACTGCATATTGTATGAAGACTTAGATATTGACATCTATATAAAAATTTCAGAAGGATTTACAATGCCAGAGACTAAGTCAAAAGAAATGTGTTTAATTAATCTTAGACGAGCATTGTATGGGGTTGAAATAATTCACAAGAATGTGGTATAATTGTCTTATCATATATTTGACTAAAGAATGATACAAAATAGTCAAATTTACCCACGTGTCTTCACTAAGAAATTCGGAAATGAATTCTCAAAAGTAGCAGTATATATGGATGATATAAAACCTGATCAGGTCTCCTACAGAATTGGAAAAAAATGCAAACTATTTGAAGATTGAGTTTGAAATGAAGACTTGGAAAAAGACAAAGCTTGGTCTCGGTTTGCAAATAGAATGAAGTTCTAGTGGGATATTAGTGCATCATTTCCGATATATTGAAAAAAAATTGAACTGATTCATAATGGATAAAGTACATCCACTAAGTAGACCGATGGTTGTACGCAGGTTGGATTTGGATAAATGTCCATTACAATCAAAGGGAGAAAAAAAAGTTCTTGGTCCAGAAATGTCGTATTTAAGTGCTATTGGAGCACTACTATATCTAGTCAATGCACAAAACCGGATATTGCATTTTCTATTAATTTATTATCTAGATATAGTTCTGCTCCTCCACTTACATATTGAATATAGTTAAACACATATTGAGATATTTTTTTGGAACAACTGGCATGAGATTATTTTTTTTATATGATTCCACTAATAATTCTTATCTAGTTGGTTGTGCAGATTCAAACATATTTCTGACCTTCGTAAGGGTTGCTCCAAACGGGTTATGTGTTTGTTAATAACCATGCAGCTATAGCTTGACTATCAACAAACCAAGGTTCAGTAGCAACTTCCTCTAACCATGCAGAATTAATTGCATTACAAGAAGCAACAAAAGAAATATGTGCTTGTGATCAATCATTCATTATATAAGAGTAAATTGTCAACTACTCACTGTTACAGATGAGCCTACAATAATATTCAAAAACAATACGGCTTGCATTACACAATTCCGAGAGGGATTCATCAAAGGAGATCGAATAAGCAATTTCCACCAAAAATTATTTTATGCACATAAGCTCCAAAGGACGAAAGTGGTCAAACGAAGTCAAGCAAATTCATTATATCGAGGGGGAGTATGACTCATGAAGAATATTTTTTAGTTTTGCGCGTTGTACTCTTTTTCCTTGACTAAGATTTTTTTCCACTGGATTTTTCTTAGTAAGGTTTTAACGAGACAACAAATGCGCATACACCACCAACTAATTAATGGTAAATATCCAAGAGGAAGTGTTGTAAATATGGATAATTCACATTATTATTTGGTGTACATAACATGTCTTTTGGTTATCCATAACCTATGACATTTGGTTATCCATAACTTATGTCTTTTAGCATTTCTTCTTTAATTATCATGATGATGTTAAACCTCCATTGTAAGTCTATATAAAGGACTCTTCTCAAGATGATTGAGACAAGTGAATGAAGAAACAATTTCCTTCATTTTTCTATCTCCATTTCTTTGTTTTACAATATATAGTATGTAATAGAAAAACTTTGGTGGTGGAATTTTTGAATTCCTAAAATACCCTTGAGTATTTTAAAATATGGTGTTATTATATCAAATTGCATGTCATTCATGTTTTAGAGTCGAAGCAATAAAATTTGCATACTATAAAATTTTATTTTATTTTCATACAACTCTTCATGTTCCAATGATAATAAATTTTTCTATCCTTACCATTTTCCAAAAGTTATTATTCTCAATAGAAAATTAAAAAAAAAATCATACTTTGTTAAAAAAAACCACACATACATGAATACGTGCAAAGGACGTACATGTAGACTAAGTAATAAATAAGATGATTGTTTTTTTTCTTCTTGGTTACCAAGTAGGATCATTCCAATGCATGAAGGTACAGGCATATCTTATGAGCAGGAGAATAGTGGACAATTAGGTACCTGCCAAAGATTACTTGATGTGTTTTGTTTTCTTCTTGGTTACCAAGTAGGATCATTCCAATGCATGTAGGTACAGGCATATCTTATGAGCAGGAGAATAGTGGACAATTAGGTACCTGCCAAAGATTACTTGATGTGTTTTCTAAGGACCTGTTTGAAACCAGAAACGCCTAAACGATGACGTTTATAACACCAAAGTATATTAAAAAAAACACATTTGCCAAGTTCACAAACACTAACATACAGCGCAATAAAACATCAGACAAGAAAAAGAACATAGGCCGAAAGAGCAAGCTTCATTGCCGTAGAAATTCCTCTTTGCTAGGTCTTTAATGGATGAAGCTTCAACTGGATTTATGTTTTTAATTTCCTGGCAGGAATACTGACAGTAATTGATTGAAACTTTAGCATGTAGTCATGAAACGTACACCTTTGACAAATTTGTAATAAGATGCTTAAGGACATGGAGAAGTTACACAAAGGAGGAGCTTAGATTCAGAGTTATTGTACAGTCCAGAAATACTATATCCAAATATTGACTTTCTCCTGTATGAACTTTTTCCAATGAAGCTACAATTGATAGTAACTTATAACACTCTCGACGTTGTGCTACATAGGTTTCAACCCAGTAGAGTCGAATTCTACAGCTTCAAGAGAAGGGAAACAGATAATAGGTCCATCATTTAAATTTCAATATTCTAGGGGAGAAAAAAACCTGGACTCATTGCATTAGTCGGTACAAACTTAGGGAGAAATAAGGAGAAAAAAAACTAAAACTAACTTTTAGGATTCACATCTTACAGCATCAGTAAGTCACAATTTTTTTATATGAATAGAAACTTCCCCCAAACTACAGTAACTGATTCAATGCTTAAAAAGGGAGTATAACTGCATCCATTCCTCAGAAAGACAGAAACCATAACCTAACTGTCATCTGAAATGTTTGTAGAGGAGACGACCACCACTAAATCCAGTCAACCACTTGAAGAGACTATGTACTGCTCTGTGAACATCCTCATTGTTGGTTTATACAAATTTTGTTTACGGTTTTCCTTCTTTACAGCAGTGATACAAAATCCATTCAAACTGAAAGGTAGGGAAGCAGTGTAAAGGGAAGCCAAGCAGCAGATGACAAAATGCTTAAGAAGGAGCCTTGAGAGAGAATTATTTTGCAGTGTTTGGCAACCATAGCAAATATATAAATATCATGCTAGCCTTTTGAGTTATGTGTTAGGCAAACCAGACAACAATTAAGGACAATCTATGGCTTCAACGGACAGGTATACGGCACTTTGGACATCTGCATTTGAGAAGTAGAATAAAGATAACAAAATTGTGAAGACTTTCCGAGATAATTTGCAAATTCCTCTCGTACAGAAATACTACAAAATCCATTAGAATTGAAGAATAAAGCTGTCAGGGACAAGAGCATAGGTTTCCTGTCAATATCCTCAACATGATATACAACTAGCAAACAAATATAAATGAATATAGTTCAAGAGAATATTTAAAGGCCTCAAAAAGCAGGTCCTGTTTTTCTTTCATCTAACCAGCTAAATTTTATGGCCATATTACCGAATAAACTCTCAGTAATGATATGAAAAAAATAGTATTAGCCTAATAGGTTAAAAAAATAAAAAAAAAATAAAAAAAAAAAGCAAACTATCCAAATAAGTCATCATCAGAAGACAGAATGTGATGGAGAATTGTAAAGTGACCAGCAATACTGGACAAGCATTAAATTTGGCAATATAGAAAATCTAGATCCATGGGAAGCGCACTTAATTGGGAGGTTGAGGACCTGAGAAAGTTGCTTAACAACAAGAGAATGCAGTTCACAATAACAAAGGAACTTATTGCATGATGATATAGGACTAGGTCCAGGTATGTAGCGGCTAAGTTCACATGGCAGAGCCAGGAAGTGTTTCACTATGAGATGAAGACATAAATATGCATGCAATAGATAATTACCAAATGTAGATATTGGAAGATGAGACATTTATCCAAAATACACGGAAAAAAATCTGTGTAGTTAAAAGAAACTATAATCAATATGAGCCACCTTATGGTCAGAACAATATAAGTACGCATTTGACATACAGGTCAAGTATCACCGTAATATATCATGTTGACCGAACCATAGGGCTCAAAACATTTTGTTGTAGATGATGATGATAGCACCCTGTCTCTTTCATATAAAAAAGCGACCAAAACAAACACTAAATCTCATTTGGTCATGAAGAGGGAAACACAACAACAGAATCTTCATATGAATAAAAGTACACAAATTAGCTCCAGTAAGAAATTCAAATACTTGTTGGTTTCTTTTGTGAAGGCTGTCAATTCTACACAAACAAAAGAACAAAGTGACCATCACTCACTCTCTAGGTTGCATAGACATGGACACGACACAGATTCAGAATACATCGTTTCAGAAAGAATCTAGAAAACAGGTATAACACGGATACATATAGCACAGATAATAACTAGGTTCGAAAAAGTATTAGTAGGTACCAACTTCAACAGATACGTTACGTTCTAATATCTGAAATATGTCTGACATGATGATGACCATGCCAAGTCATTTTGGGCCCCGTTGGAACAAGCATTGTGTCAGATACATGTCAGAAAGGTCTTCTAGACTTAGCTACCTTTGATGGACAAATAAGTATGAAATGAATTATAAAACGAGCAAACTGTGACTTTCACATCTTCATAGCTGAACAATGACTGTAATATTGTAGTAGTAGACATTGCTAAGAGGTGTGCTTAACACAACAATAAGCAACAATTCTAAACCTGCATTATACCAACATTCGCCTACAATTACACAACCACACATATGAGTACACCCATATAGAAACCTAATTTGGTAATATGTCGTCTTTACTGGATTCTAACAAGCATATTCCACAATCATATTGTTCTAAAAACATGTATATATAAATCTGAAAACATCCAACTTTCATAGAGTAGAGGGCATCATCACATGATCAAAACAAACCAATCAACCAGCCCTTTACTTTTCCCCCTAATTTCAAACATATCTAGACAATTCACTACTACACCTACCCCCCAACAAGATGAAGTAATAAACAAACATCATAAGCTAAATTAAAACCACTACCTCGAGCGATCAAGAATCTGCAGCTGCCGCCGAGGCGGCAGCGGAGGCGGCAATCTTGGCCTTCTTCCTCTTCCTCTTCCCAGCCACCATCTCCCCGACGACAGCGTCCACGATCCTCCTCTGCGCCTCGAGCACCATCTCCGTCCTCCTGAGCTCGGCCTCCATCCTGGTCCGCTCCATCTCCCTGGCCATCTCCATCTTCATCTGCTCCGTGCGCACGTACCCTTCCCCCAGCGCCCTCAGCGCCCTCACCACCTCCGTCATCGGAGAATCCCTAGGGTTAGGGTTAGGGCTAGGGTTGGGGTTAGGGTTAGGTGCAGATCCCCAGATGCCCCTTGACCGCACCGCCTTGGGGACCTTGAACTTGAGTCCCCCGTTCGCGACGGGAGGCCTGCGGAGGAGGAACTGGTCCTCGTCGTCGTCGTCCTCGTCGTCGTCGGTGTCGCAACGGTGATGGGGTTGGGGAGGAGGGGGTTGCGGGGGCTGCTCCATGGAGTGGATGTGGGGGAAGAAGATCCAAGGCGAGGAGGGGGGGCCGCGGGGGTCGTGGGAGAGGGAGCGGTTGCGCTCGGAGCGGTAGCGCTTGCGGAGCTTCTCGATCTTGTGGCGGCACTGGACGGAGGTCTTGGGGGTGGCGCCGGGGGTGGAGCGGGAGCGGAGGGAGACGGAGTCGGCGACGTCGTCCCAGTGGGCGGCGCGGAGGTTGCCGCGGTTGAGGGAGAGCCACTTCTCCTTGTAGGAGTCGATGAGGGCTAGGGTTTCGTCGTTGGTCCAGCACGGGGGAGGGATGCGGCGGGTGGAGGGGGTGGTGGCGGGGAGGGGGGCGTTGGGGGCGGGGAGGGCGAGGGGGAGGAGGTCGGAAGGGGAGGCGGCGGCGATGGAGACGACGCCGGCGGGGGAGGGAGAGGGGGACGGGGAGGGGGAGGAGGGAGGAGAAGGAGACATTGGTGGTGATGGAGGAGGAGGAGGAGAGGATTTTTTGGGGAGGGGGTGGAGGCGGTGAGATTAAGAAGGGGGTGGGGGTGGGGGTGGGTATGGGTGGGTGGTGGTGGCGGTGAGATTAAGAAGGGGAGGTGAGTTGACCGCCTGAGGGGGTGGCGGTGTGGTGGGGGCGGGCTCGGCTGGGGGATGGTTGGCTGGCTCGCATATGATACGGAAGCTGTCATGCTGGCTGGCCCTGGCCCTGGCCCTGGCCCTGACTGTGGTGGTGGTAGATGGAAAATTTTGAAATTAACAAAAAAAATAAAAGTTAAAATTTAGGGATACATGTTATATGTTATGATATGTTATATTTATTTTTAATATAATTAATTATTAATGATTTTTTATTTCAGCTATTGTACTTTTGGACTATACTAGTAAGCTAAGATTACCTGTGCTTCCAACTTGTCACGCCCCAGAACCAGAATACTGGAGAGCGGGGGCAGACATAGCCAGCTACGTAATCCCAAAGTACGTTAATACTCTGAAATCACGTATAAGCTGTCAAGACATGGGGGTTACTCTACAAGCTATCAGTCAATCCTACGGTTTAACAATCCTAGGTATCTCAATCACAGGCAATTACACAAGAGCAAGGAGTACGATCATCATACATACAATAGTAAGGCGTCCCGAACCATATATACATGAATGATCATGAAACCAGTACCACAGAACTGATAAATAGCTAGAGTATTAGTCGTACATGATAAGGACTAGCTATAGTCTAGAATACACATATCATGATTATGCCCGTAGGCTACAACATCAAAGAGAATACCAAAACACGAGCTAAACACGTGCTCGGGACTAAACGTTTACAAGAAGAGAATTTACATATCAGTGGGAGGATGAAGAAGAAACCCACTGAGGCACTCTGGTGCTCCGGTTGGTCACCGTCGAGGAGATGGTCGGTAGATCCTTCGGGCTCTTCTATCAGAACATGGCCATGCAAAACCAGTGGGGTCTGACCCCAAATAGCAAGTACCACAAAGGAGGTCGAACTATAAACTTAAAACCAGCAATCATAGGCAATCAACAGGGAGAGAAAGCAATAAGTAAAGGAGGATCGAGATTCGTGTAGTACCAATGCACTTATCCCGAACATAGGAAGACAGTAAGTAATTCATCATTGAGCATAAAGTAAACTGGAGAACATGTTAAATAAATAGAACTGGATCTAGACAAGACTTAGACTGGAAAGGTGATATACGATGGGATAACCATGGGACTATTCAGATAACCAGGTTACAACCCGTAAAACCAAACAAGGACCGGGGTTGTAACCCTTCGTCTGAACGGAACTTGGTTTCTTCCACCATTTATCGGTAAGATAAAATAAGAAAACAGGACATGTAACAATCAAGTACAAGATCAAGACAAGACTAGACAGATCATTCTCCATTCAACAATCACGGCCAAGCAATAAGTACGGCTTGATACTTTAACTAACTAGGGTTATCACAATCCTAGTTACTAACAATATGCAATGAGATGTTCCTCCAGCCACAAGCCCTGCAGCTAATCCAGGTTATCCAGGCGACTTGGATTCATTAAGCAGTTATCAATAATTATTAGGTAGCTTGGTGTGCAACACATGACAGTGTGCGTAGAAATTGTTTCATGAAGTGCCCCACATGACAGTGTGCTGGAAATGTGCCCTACTCGACGGGAGGCTACAAGTCCAAACAATTGTGGCCGGGATAACGGGATCGCCTGTAACTGGAGAAATCTCTCATGACTACTGAATTATTCTAGTTATTAGCCTTAGCCATTTTCAGTGGGTACCCATGATCGTGGTACTCATGGGTCCCAGTCCTAGACATGATGCAAGACAAGACTGGTTCATTTGTACAAGCACAATCGTCCACGGTGTCCAGGTCATTCATTCTTGTCGTGTCATGTTAGCCGTCGCAACAGCATTTCAAGGAATATCATGTCAGGTTTATCATGTCAAGAGTGCGTCACGGCAAGCCACTATCAAGAATTATCATGTCAAGTTATCATGTCAATTTATCATGTCAAGAGTGCACCACCACAGGTCACTATCATGTCAGAGAACACACTTAAACTAATAGCACAAGCATACAAGTGGTAATTAAATAATATTATAATATGTATTCTTGAAGCCAAGAAAAAACTCTACAATTTCATGTTAGAAGTGGGAAGAAATTCTGACCACAATTCAGGCAAATAAAATATTTAAACAATCAAAGTGGGACCCATGCGGTCCAAAAGTGGGAGAACAAACATGCGATCAAAGAGAGTGGAAGGCCACCCATGCGGCTCCGAAATCAGTCAAACATTTAAGGCCAGCAAGCCATATGCGGCTAGCATACAATTGTGCATGCGGCCAAGAGTGGGAGGGACCCCAGGCGGCCAAGAAAGTAGAAAACCATCCATGCGGCCAGGAAACAATAAATAGGCCATAAAATTAAATAAGACAAAAGACAGTGGGACCCTCATTAAATGCAAAATTCCACTTTAGCAAGCAAGTCAACTAAAGGAAGCTATGTGGGACCCCCCACAATTAATGCAATAAGAAAAGGTTCACGTGAACCATTTAAATATTGGTTCACGTGGCCAAGCAATGATGACATATATAAAAAAATATATCCTGCAATTACAGGCAGCTCAATAAAAGCCATGCGATCCAATATTAAATTCAAAGTCCAAAAGTACAATGGCCATGCTGCCAGCAAGTGGGAAGAGGCCATGCGGCCAACAAACATTTGATTGGTCAACAAATAATTCCATGCGGCTCAGTAATTAATTGAAAGGCATGCGGCTGGCAAAATAGCCAGGCAAACCGGCATATGCGGCTGAACTATAAACAAGCATGCAAGCAAAAACATGCATGTATTAAATACAATGTATTGAAGATATGCATTAAAATATAGGTTATAATGTATTAAATATAGATTAGAGAATATATACATTGAATATGGGCTATAATGCAAAAGTGCATTTATTATGGGTGATAATGCATAAAGTGCTTTTAAAGAATGCTTCACATGCTTCCCTGGAGAGTTATACGGCTGACTCATTTCAATAATGCATTAAAATGCATTAAAAGTATTAAAAATATAAAGTATAAGCCTTATAAAGCATCCAGTCATAAAGTTAAGGACTCAAATGCATAAAGCATCAAGTCATCAGAAGCCTATGCGGCTCACTCATTTAATACCCATGCGGCTAGGTACAACTTTCATGCGGTCAAGACAGAATTAATGGCTAATAACCTATGCGGCCACAATTCATGATTGGCCAAATACTAAAAGTCAAGCAACTGTTGCTTTAAAGCCTTATGCGGCCCAAGCAATATTTTAATGATATGCGGCTAGGATAATTAGTATAGGCAAGCAATTCCCAAGTCCAAGCAAAATAATGCATTAGCCAAGCAATTGTTTCTATGCGGCTAACCATGCTTAAGCATGCATGCTGAGCCAAGCTCACATTAAGCTTATTAAAATAATACTAATGCTTTGTATAAGCCATGCAAAATACTAATAATTGCATTAAAGCAATACATGCACTACAGCAACTAATGCTTTAACGTATTAAATGCATTAAGGCATTCCATGCGGCAAACTCAATTGCAAGTGCACAACCAACCTAGCATTAATAATACAAGGCCAACCTTTAATAGCTATGCGGCCAGGAAGTGCATGCTATATGCGGCCAAGCAAGCCAAAGCTTGCATGCGGCAAATGCAAGAATTAAAAGCCTATGCGGCCAAAGCTTAAAAGCTATAGGCCAGAAGTAATTAAATATAAGCATGCTAAGACAGGCTAACAAATTAAGTAAATGGCCATGCGGCCAAAATGATTTGCATGCGGCCTATACAAAATAACATCATGCATGTGGCTCTAAAATGCAAGCAAACATGCAGCTCAAAATACAGATAATGGCTTTCAACAGAGAAGATGTCCATGGAAAATACCATGGCTTCTCCACACCACCAAATTTCAATCCGGAGTCCAAATTTGGACTTCCAAAAGTCAAAATAGGGTAGAACGAAATCCTCTACAACATGGAACTATCAAACAACAAGAACATGCAAGTTTAACAGATCAAAACCCATGAAAACTAAATTTGCTTCCAAGTTAGATCTACAACAATCTAGCCATCAAATTGGAAAACTCCAAGTTCTAAACATACTTAGAATGTAACAAGGAAGAGAATGGAACAAACGAAATTGAAATAATCCAACATTCGGCAAGGTGTACTTGCCTCTCTCCAATGGCTAGGGTTTTGTGGAAAAGAAATGAATGAGGGTGAATGAGGAGGGAGAGAGAAAAGTGGCTTATATAACAAGCTCAAGTAATCTCCACCATTTATTCCTCTCCACTCAATCTAAACCATACACTTCATCTCATGAGAAATCAACTAAACCAAACCAAGTCAAAGTGGAACCGAACCAAATAAAACAAAATCCAAGTTAAACCTAGTCATGAAAATCCTATACTTAGGAAAATTTTAAAATATCACGCAAATCGAGAAATACGAAATACGGCTCAATAAACACGTATCCGTAAAAAATACCGATACAGTGAGATGGGTTTCACACAACTCGAGTGACCCTTGTCGTTACTGAGGAGAGGCATAAGATTATCGCTGGGTGGCAGAAGATCAGTGGATCGAGTCATATATCAGTAGATCGAGCCAGGGGGTGTATTGTTTCTTGTATTTATAAAAAATGCACACACAAAATTAGGAGGTGCAACTTGGGTGGGCTCAACCCTACCTGAGTCAGAATCGGATAAATACATTAATGATATAGGTTAGGGTCGAAGATACTCGGATCCGGCTTAAAATATTTGAACCTCATCGAATAACAATAGAATTGGTGGAAAAGTGACAACCACAAATCATAAATTTATTCCCAATCTTCTTCCTAATTTCGGAGATGCACCTAAAGGTTGTCCACAATCAAGATACAACTCTAGTTCCCAATTTTCTCCCTCCATCATTTCCATTTCTTCATTTGCTATTGTTATTTTTCATTTCTTTTTAACAATTTTTTTCCCTAATCCTTGTTATAACTAAATATCATAATATAAGTTTTGGATGACTATTATCGTATTTATTATTATTATTATTATTATTATTATTATTATTATTATTATTTTATTTTTTTTGGGTTGAATTTTTGCCACACCCACGAGCTGGAAGAACACAGGTCTGTAGAAAATTTCTACAATTCTATATATTGTTAGGACTGTAGAAATTTTTTGCAGTCCTGAAAACGTACATAACTGTAGAATTTTTCTACAGTGTTGTGTTATTTCAGTCCATTCCAAGATTGTATAAAATTTCTACGGTCACTATGGAAAATTTAATTCTCTCTTAATTTACTTGAAATATTTTTTTACTTTATAGCCTTTTCTCGTGCCTCTCTTGCAATGGTGTATATGGTACATTTTGAGAAAAGAAATAAAAGGGACAACCGCATCTTTCGCCATCAAATAAATTTTACCGTCAGAGACAGCCAATAGCTGGAATGTAAAACTTGTGGCTGTCACTGCAGAAGAGATTAAGGTACGACAGGAATATGGATAAACTCTCACATTTGTATACTTTGCGACAAAAATAATCTTTTCTGCAGTGACGACCACAAATTTTATATTTTGAACAAGTACTACAACAAATCACTGCTACAATTTTCATTCTCATCTTTTGAAGTACCAGAATCTTAATCATTCGATGATTACCCTATAATTAGGAGTAGGTGGAAAAGTGAGACTGAAATGAATCGACACCAAATTCAAATAAAAATAGATATCTCGAGCTCAGTATTGCGAAACTTTGATTTTTTTTTTTTTTTTTTTTTTTTTATAACTTTGATGTTTGTTGTAATATGCTAAATTGTGAAATGGTTGTAATACTCTTGAACGGAATGCATTATTTGTTGGCATATTCTCCATTTCTTGAGATAGTAGGTTGCATTATGCTAAATTGTCAAATGATAAAGTAATAATAGCTTTTGAAATTCCTTTTTGTGGACTTCTTTATAGAGAGTGACGTACTTGCAATCATAAGGATGGAGTGTCCACAAAGGAGAATTGGGCGGAGCTATCCCGGACTGGAGGACGTTGAAACAAACACCTGCCACAAATTATTGAAACTGATCATGTACAACTAATAATTATTGGCCACATCAAACCGACATTAAATAGAACCGAAGTTTAATTTTATTTAGGAGATCAGGCACCATGTTTTAAATTTTTATTTAAGACTGTCAAAAATTTTAACAATCCTTCCAATGAGTAGGACTGTCAAATTTATAAAACATGTTATTTTCAAACAGGACTACCAAAATCATCATCGTTTCCGTCACGAGTGTGGACGAACCCGAGAGAAATTCGTCCAAATTAAATTATAAATCAAATTTAGTTATTAGAAGATGAATTATAGGCATGAACATGAATTGAGAACATTCTAACTTATATAGAATAATGGATTTTGGAATTTGGAAAAGAAAAAGAAAAAGAAAAGAAGAAGACAAAAGGCAAAAAAAAAAAAAAAAAACCCTTATATTATATGTAGTGGACAATCTAAATAACTTTTTCTAGTGAAAAGTTTGCAAAAAAATAAATATATTTTGGACTACTTCTGAATAATTTTGCATATGCATTTGTAATTTACCTATCTTTTTTTATTAGCGGATAAAGTACATTTAAACACTCCTTAGATGTTACGAAAATACAATTAAAGACTTCCTGATTTGAAAAACTCAGTCTGTTACAAAAATGCTCAAATCACCCCCTTCCCTCCCCCTCCCCTCCGTCGTTAAAAAATGTTAAAAATCGTCTTAAAAGACGATTTTGTCCCTCCCCCCATCCTCCTCCTCCCCCCCCCCCCCCCCCCCCCCCCCCCCCACCCCATCTCCCTCTCTCTCCGGTGGTGGGGGCGGGTCGGAGGGAGGGGGGTCGGGGATGGCCGGCAGAGGGGGGGAGGGAGGAGGGGGGGGCGGGTCGGGGTCGGGTTAAATACAAACGAGACAAATCTAGGAAGGATTTAAATGCACTTTAAACATTTTTAGCCCACGGATTCATTCCACGAGGACAAAGTAGTGGCACTTTTTCGACCATGATAAAAAGGCAGAAATGGCGCTGAACATCCAATAGGCAATTCCAGCACCTCCCCCACCTGCATCTGTTTGTTGATAATACTCAAGCCACTTGGAACTGTCTCTTTCTTAGCTAGTCTCTGGATGACACAAGTGACGGCATGTTACAGAAAAGCTGGTCTCACTCTGGCCTCGTTTGGTTCGCGGAAAGTAAAGAATTTTTTATTTATTTATTATATAATATTTATTTTCTTTAAAAATTTGTAATTTCAATTAATTTTCTTATCGGTGTTTGACAAAACAAATAAAATTGAGAGAGAAAATAAATCCTTAAATAAGAAAAATAAATCCTTGGATTGGTGGAAGAAACTAATTTCTTTCCTTTTTTTTCCTCCTCTTAGGAGTTTCTACCTAGAACTTGTACAAACAAAAAAAATACTCTCAAAAAAAATACTAACCATTTCTATCCTAGGTGTCACAAAATAAAATGATCAATTTAATGGTGTGGGGTTTCTATGAGAATTTCTATCCTACATCGTGGAAGAAGTTTTTTCTTTTCTTTCATACAAATAGGGAAGATAGAAACTCCGAGATGGTCTTAGGAATCAAATTACTTTTCTTCTCATTTCCTTTTACATCAAAAAAAAAAAAAAAAATAATCACTTTTCTTTTCCAAGGCTCAAACTCCGCAAACCAAAATATAGGAGTCACTGTAGAAAGGTTTTAAATACATCACGGATTCACATTATAGTCACATGTCCAAACTACTTGATATTTGATGACAAATAGCAGCAATGAGATGATTAGGCAAATAAACACACACACGGACAAATCATAATATTAAATACTTCTACTTTTACAACATTTCAAACGGATAGCAAGCATAGGTTGCACTATTGGCCGATACCAATCCGATACGACCGATATCGATACAGATTGACATGTCCTCATACAATACTAACCGATAGCGACATTTAGAGTCTCTTTTCTAGCCAATTCAGAAAAAAAAAAAAAAAAAAAAAAAAAAAGATTGATCAACAAGATTGTAAAAGCATAATAAAGTTGTAAAAACATGTAAAAAAAATTATTTTTATCTAGAAAGTACTTAAAATTATGCCTAAATGTATAATGTTTTCTAAAATTGTAGCAATTTATTGATAATCATTTATTTTCTGATACCAAACAATCTGATACTCCGATCCAACACCGTCGATATTGTCGATATCTTAAATCCCAATACTCATAGGAAGGGTCTGATTCCGATTCCGCTACTACGAACCTTGATAGCAACATTCAATAATTAAGACATACATAATAGTTTCTCTAATCAACACCCAACAACCATAGAAAAGAAGAAGAAAATATTGATAATATACTCATGAGCATTTAACAGAAAATAACCAAAGCACCTTGGCCTCCATGATGCTGTCCTTTCTCGAGTAGGAAAGAAAAGATGGTGTCCTAAACAGAAGGGGAAAGTAGCAGCCAGAGAGGATACACTTTATGCACTAGAGTCATCAGTCATGGTCAGTGTTTTCAGGATAACTATCATGGCATGTAGGCTTTATCTACATGCCAGGGGGGAAGTGGAAGAGGAGTGGGAAGACACTTTCAAGTTGCTTGTAGACAACAGTGGGAGATATGGCCATTAGATACTTGTATGTCACTTTGAAGCTTGAAAGAGAGACAAGGAAAGAGTGGGAAAAGCTTCTTGATATGAAGGACAAGAACTCACTTTGATCAACTTTCTAATCTAATTCACCAATTTATCTAATGGACAATTGCAGAAATATCCTGTCCAAATATTGGGAAACTGTGTAAGCAAGAACCTCATGGCACTGGGACGCCGCCCTCTCATCTTAATGAAATCTCAACCAAGTCTACAAGATATACGGAACACCGTGTCTCTTGATAAAATCGTCCCCTTCAAGAACAAGAAGAAAACTGAAATGGCATCAACATGTCAAGTGATAAAAGTTCAAATGTTGAAAAGTATATATATGCTCAATAAGGTTACACCCATATTCGAAGTTCGGGTATTTTTAGTATATAGTGCTTCAATCCATGATCCAGATCAAGTCATCCATGTATAAGCATCGCAACAATACATCTATTTTGGGGGATCTCATTTGCGGCCTAAAGAAAATTGATTGGTGCACAGGTGGAACCCAAGAGGTTGCCACTTGGGGCTGCCCAATTGGCTATCAATAAATAAGATAACTACGATAATCTCGCAAATGAGATCCTGACTTTGAAATGCATCAAATAAGACAATTTTCGAGTGCCCAGGCAGAAAATCGTTGTAGAAGAAAGACACCTCTTCAGTAGTATGGCCTGTAGCGCATTGGCCGCCTGAACCTCGGAAACTTTCTGTGTATAAAAATGGAACATAAATTGTTAGTTGAAGAGTAAACAAAAAATGTAAGAGATGAAAAATCTACCTGTCTAAACTATATACAAGTCAAATTTCGCATAAACCGTGAAATTAGTAAATTATGAAAATAGAAATGTGGTGATCAAAGTAGCATAAGAATTTAGCCTTAAAAATGTCAGTACAGTGAAGGGTAAGAAATGATACAGAAAGGGCACAGCTTACTGGCACTACTAGGGCGTGTTTGGTTGCACGGAAGTGTATGAAAGTGCGAAAGTGAAAAAAATGAAGATAAGTTTTGACTTTCCAAATATTGTTTGGTTGGTGAAATTGAAAGATATGAAAGTGGAGGAAAAAGGAGTTTGATTGTTTGGATGGTTTTTTTTTTTTTTTTTTTTTGAAATTCTTTGGAGAGAAAAAAGGAGTTCGGTTGTTTGGATGGTTGTTGAAAATGAATGTTTGTTGGAGATGTGGTATCCCAAGGTAGACTTACCCCTAACTAATATTATTCTTTTTTTTGTATGATTAAAAATTTAAGACTTTGATATAAATAATTAGAAAATCATGTGTTTAAAATTAAAAGTTGAAAAAATTTTAAGCCCCAAATTTTTAACAACTTTGATAATAATAATAATAATACACTAATTTAACAACTTTGATACAAATATTACACTAAATTTTAAGCATATACTTATTATTATTATAAAATATTTTTTCTTCACTAATTTAACCCCAAATTATTATTATTATTACTATAAAACATTTTTTCTCAAAGTCTCTGGATTAGTCATCTTCTTATACTTATTAAGCTTATACCTACCAACCACCCTCATTTTCCTTCACTACAATCCAACCCACCCTCATTTTCTCAGTCTCTCTCTCCACTCACTGGATTCGTCATCTTCTTCAAAAAAAATTTGTGGCTGGAGAGTGACGGCCGGCTCCGGGACCTCTGGCGTTCTCCCTCGACATCTGGCTCCGAGATCTCCGACAGTCTCCCTCGACAGCTGGCTCCGGAACCTCGGACAGTCTCCGTCGACAGCCGTGTTCTCCCCTCTATAGCTCCGGCATTCCACTTCCGAAGCCCGGCTCTGGTGCGGTGCAGCTCTGGTCCATCGACGAGTCCGGATCCAATTTCGTCGGGGGAGAAGGTTGGAGGTGACCGGAAGAAATATGGTCGGAGAGAAACAATCGGCTTCTTCCCATGAGTTTTCTTAGGGGTGAGCGTCGGTATTTGGTCGATTTTTTCGGTATTTTTTAAAATCGGTATTTGAAAAATCAATACCAATATAGTACCATTTAGAATCGGTTTTTCCGGTTTCGGTTAAATCGGTATTCAGTTGATTTTTGTTCGGTATCGATATTTTACCAATTAATATTTGATCAATTAACACACTTAATATTGTAGAACCTCTTAACCTATAATATATATATTTTTCTTTTTGGAAGCATTAACTTTAAAGCCAAGCCTCTACCAAACAATTAATCAAAATTATTAGAACAATATGTAACAAGTCGCAAACACCTAAAAATGAGCTTAAACTATCAAACGCGGTCACTAAGTTTAATCTTTAGTATAAGTTTAAGAAACCAAAATTCACTTCAAAATTCTATGAGAACACAAAAACATAAGCTCAAAAGATCAAAAACTCAATTTTTAGCATTCTTAACATAAATTCAAGTCCACTAAAATCCATTCCAAGTTCTAGAAAACCAACCAAAACAAAGATAAAAATGAAAATGAGTAATGTAAAATTAATCATGAACAATATTAAAAAATGTGTGTGTGTGTGAATCGGTTCGGTTCGGTATTTTCGGTACGGTATTACACTCAAACCGTTACCATTACCATTATACCGTAATTTAGTCGGTTCGGCAATTCGGTATCGGTACATAATTTCGGTTCGGTTTTTTGGAATATTTTTAATCGGTATTCGGTCGGTTTTTCGGTATCGGTCGGTATTTGCTCACCCCTAAGTTTTCTTTCCTTAGGACTCTTTCTCTTTCCTCAGTTCCATAGGACTTTCCTCAATTTTTTTTCGAATGTCAAAAGTGAACAAAGAACGGGGGGCAGGAACTGCTGCCTGTCTTGTCACCCCTAAAACAACACTTGCAGAACATTCAACCAAACACATGAACTCTGAAGAGTTCAACGACTTTCATCCAAATTCACTAAATCCAGCCAAGTTACATCCAGCCAAACAGGCCCCTAGTTTGACGAACGTCTAAAGTTTTTGTCAAAAATGGAATTACTGGCACTAGGAGCTTGACAAAATCAACAAATCTCAACTCAACAAATTAAAAAAAAAATTAGAAAACCCATATTGCTTGAGCCTAGGGGTGAGTGTTCGGTTTATTCGGTTTCAACCGAACTGAAATAGTCAAAACCGAATAAACTGAAATTCTTAAAATTCAAAACTGAAACCTAACTGAAATTAGAGAAAACCGAAACCGGACCGAATAATTGATTTTGTTTATTCGGTAATCGATTTTGTTTATTCAGTTTGTTCAGTTGGGCTATTTCTATTGTTTAACGAAAAGGCTATTTTGCCCGCATGTGGGGCTGATCCGCGCTGGCCCACGCCCACGTGGCGGGCAGCCATTGCCCCCCCCCCCCCCCCCCCCCGCTAACCTGCCCCCACCCCAGGCGGGGGGAGCCAATGGCATCCTGCCACGTGGGGGCAGGCCAGCCCCCCGGGCAGGGAACGTAGCAGCTCTCATTGTTTAATGGGTCGGACCCAAAGTTGGAATCGTGGTTAAATTTTATACACACATTTGTTGTATTTTAAAGATTGTGTCTGCAAAGATGTGAGACTATAATAATTAGCAATTTAAGAGAAACCATCTAGTAGCTCGTACAAGCCTCATAAGTCTTTTGTTGATACCAATAATTAAAATACAAATGAAAGTGAAAAGAAGATGAGTTGAAAGACTATAGTGCTTAACTTCAGGGAACACAAAAAATGAATCTATTGTAAGCTTGCAAGATCTGTTATAAACCTTAAGATTATGCATCTTAAAACCTCTAACAAGTGAATTTGTTCACATACACATGTTTATAGCATATAATGGTAAAATTATTAATGTATCCTTAAATTTCAAATAACTCCTAAAACTACTTCAAAATCTCCCTTGAAAGTAGATTTCCGAAACTAAAACTTAAAAAAAATGCACCCGGACACCTACTATCGTGGACTCTTAACTGCTCTAACTTGCTATAACTTTATTGTAAACTAATTGGATGAATAAATTTGGCATCTCTAGATACCAACTTCAACCATATCTTTAACATGCCTCTGTTCTCAAAAGTTGGACAACTTAAGTGAAACCAAGTTACACAATATACAATAACTTGAAATCTACACACTATGCATGATAACATGTTATAATGGCTCCAATCAGTAAATATAAGTACCCTCTCCCGATAAGAGTGTGTCACGAACATGAGGCTGAATTTTGCTGAGATTGTTGCCGTGTGCCAAAGAGAATAAGATTTATGACAAGCTAATTTCAACACAAAAAAAATTTACATTTCTTTCATTTTAGAGATCCATATGAAAGAAGACTTGCGGAGAACAAATAATAAACCATTAAAGTACGAAGGGAAAAGCTAACCCATATCCAAAAGGAGAATAAAATGGGGGTGGCATGAAGGGCCTTCGTGATCGAAATGCCGAATATGGGCTAGGTCGCCGACCCCGGTACTGCTTCATTCCCGGTACATTCGTCCTCTTTGCTGACACCTAAGTAATGAAACAGGTTACAAATTTGACTGAACCTAAAGCTACATGGTCAACTCAAAACATACCTTCAACTGACGACCATGCAATTCAGATTCATTTAACAAGAGAGCATTCTGGACAGCCTCTACTTCAACAAATTCCACATACGCAAAACCCTTGGGCTGACCAAACTTGTCTGTCAAAATTGTCACTCTGTTCACAGTCCCACAAGATTGGAAATGCTGTTGTACTTCCTCGGGGGTGCAAGCATAGTCAACCTACAAAAGGTCATGCAAGAGACCACAGTGTTATGATAATTCTGATGTGGCACACAAATAATAATCCATTTGTAAAAGAGCATACATTGTTTGACAAGATATTATCTGACATAATATTGTTTCCGTATTCTCTACATTACAACTGCAGAAAGTACATAAAATATTGCTACCACATGATTTTCCAAATGAGCGACAGTCGTGCTTTCCCTGACTATGACAGCACCTATTATAAACTAGATCTACATTACAACTGTAAAAAGTACATCATTGCTACAAGATGACTTTTCAAATGAGCAACAGTCGTGCTTTCCCTGGCTATGACAGCTCCTGTTATAAACTAGTGATTGTTTAGAAACCATTTCCATGTCAATCTAACCACTAACAGATCTCCCTCCATTAAAACTCCCCTTAGCTGATTAGAAGATATCACTCTTAGTTGTCCATTCAAATTTCTACTATGAAAAATTATTGCATTGGAAACTATACGTCAAGCAGACTGCGACTTAGCACCTCAATACTACACAGAGAGGAAGTGGATGTTGCTTGGGCCTAAATTATATTGACATAATTGTTAGACAGGAATAGGCAAATGAATTACCAGTCTGTCCAACCTTTTCGATTGTTCAAGAACAACCAAGTCTCTCTCAAGTACAAAATAAGAGTATGATTACTAAAATAAAATCCCTACACAATTTTGTGCAAAGAAAAGGAAATAAATCAATTCAATATCCCACATAAAGAATATTCAGAATAGACGGGAAAGGTGAGAGTAGTCTCAAGGCAATCCAAGAAGAGACAAAATAAGAAATACAAATATAGACCAATGAGATAATAGAAGTCATAAGCCATCATAGAACGAAGTACAGACATGTTATCCAAATAAAATTTTGGTTTCTGATAGGCAACAATTTTTAAGCAACAATTTCATGTCAAATTTATGCTAGATAATACCAATTATAATTAACATACTATATCAATAACTTTATTAACTAATGTTCCCCAAATTCAACAGTCTAAAATCCATGTCTATTTGAAGAGTAATATTATATAGCAATTTTGATTATCCAACATCCCAGGTGTTTTGACCTAGAATATGAAGACATTGTCCTGTTTGAAGTTTGACAGCCTAGACCAGCTAAGTCATTAAGTTCTAGAGAACAATGCAATGAAAAGGTAAAATATAGCTCAGATTGCTTTTAACGCCAAGCTGTGCAACATAACAGTAATTGTGTTGAAAATGTTACCAATAGCTACCCATTTCCCAACCATGTCTCCAAGATGTTTTAATTTAGCAGATAATGACAGTTATATTGAAGTTGGACAGACTAAATCATGTCATATTCTTTTTCCAATTAGATGGAACTAAAACCAGCATGTTTCTGAAATGTTTCATTTGCTCAAAGGGTCATAAAGCTAGAACTTTACCAGAAAGCTGTGCAAGATTATAGTAAGAAGAGTCGAAGAAAGCTAGAATCTTTTGTCAGCAAGCATACCAACACAGTTTTCTTCCCATGATCATCTATGACAAGGACATATTTTTCCAATATTTGCCAAAAGCCTGTGACCCCACCCCTGTCCTACCTTGCTTGTGTTTATCGTAACAGAGAAACTATATAATAATAACAGTCTGCCGCGTAGAATATACTTATGCATAGATGCATTCTAAGGGTGGAAGATTCTTGAGGACATCTAAAATCTAACTGGAGTATTAGATTCCAGGATCAAACTAAAAGCTAAGCCAAAGGTTACTTCAAATAGGCTTTAGAAGGTACGGCAATCTGCCTATACTTTCATACTTATATATAAGTTAGTCAGTCATTATAATACATATAAAATCAAGGTCCTATTTTGATATTAAGAGACACCTACACTATAAGTTGATGACTATTTATCAGAATATTGAATACAAGTGCCAACTACCATATCATCAACATAAAATTGTTTATATAGTTGCTTATGTGATAAGTGTCAGCCTACTCTGAAGGAGCGATATTATCTCAAATAGATCATGTTTCCAGCAACTAGTCAGTTGTGGTTGCTTCACATTGAGTGACAATGTTCCATTGTCTTCTACTTATATGCCCCAGCTATATATTCTGTTGTTAATCAGTTCAAGAAAGATGTTGTGAAACGCCATGTTTTTATTTACGTCTTCCTTCATGTTTTGTGTTCCTAAACTCAAGCTGGTTTAAGATATATCTACCCATAACCTGGGAAAGTTTATCCCACAAGCAGCACCAACCTTTATGTTGTGTAAAGAAATATTTTCATTGTATTCAAATACAGAAGGAAACACAGCAAAGAACAAGGACCAAGAAACCTCACATTACCAACATAGATTGAACGAGAATCCGCCTCCTCTTTTTCAGCTTGGGTAGCAGCACCATTAGATGAATCTTCTGGAAAGATCCAAATCATAGAAATGGTGTTAGGCAATGAAAAGTAAATCCTCATCTCAGTGATCACTACACAACGATATACAAGAACAACGGCATATGAATATAATTCATGAACATGATAGCATCATTGTGAGCTAACCACACCCAAGGTTGTAAAGATTACTGAGCTAAAATGCTTCCAAATGTTAGAATGTAGAGGTGCACTCGAACCACACTTTAGTTTTTGAAATCATTAAGATGCGAAAGTTGCAAAACAATTTGTTGTTTACTTTATGCACACAAATTATAACACATAAGTTTCTGCACAAATATAAGCTAACATTAGCCTCATAATACTACAGAAGAAATACTACATATCTACTTTGTCAAACAGTTAAGTCCGTGTTGATTGTAACTCGTGCTTGTATACTTTGACAGGAGTAAATATGAGCCAAAGTTTCAGAATTTTACAATTTACAATCCAGTCTATGACCTATCTTACACGGATATGGAAAATTGTTGTCCATATCTGTATCGTGTCTATACCCGTATCATTGTCCGTATTCGTGCAACATAGGTGATTATATTTGTACCTATACAAAAATGTGTGTATCCCGTATCATGTTCTTATCCCATCCATGTCCGTATTTGCGCAACATAGATTCCCGTCCATAAAATAGAAGCGTCTTCAATCCAGATCAGCCAGGATCAAGACCCTGAAGAATCTTACAAGTGGGACTGGAAGTGATTCTTGGAATATGATGGATTATATGACCAATCAAGTTTGGGTCATCCACATGCAAAACAAATTGTATAAGTACATTAGATGTTCTACCAGTCAAACAACTCAATGATTATGTTTAACATCCTTTTTGTCCAACCAAAGACCCTTTTCTCACACCTCTTTCGTCTTCGCAAGTTCCATTAAACGACTACTAGATGAGAGACAAGGGATTCCAAATTCCTTATGTAGGATATCTTCAGCATTCACACTATACAGATGAAGATTGATATAACATTCTGAAAACTGAAGTGGTCAACGAGACTTCCTTGAGGTTGTTAAATGCTTGTACTGCTTCCTCACTTCATTTTGATGGAATCTCTTCAACACTTTGGTGACCACAAGAAAGATTGCAAGGCTTTCGTACCTCTCAATGAACTTTCTATAATAATATATAAGCCCTAGGAACCAACTTAAAAATTCCAACTTTCTAAGGTAGTTAGAAATTGCCACAATAAATTGAGACCATTTTGTCAGATAAGTGTCATTCAAGAGTTGATATATCCCAAGTCCTAAATAGGTAGAACTCATTTTTGCCAGAGAAAATTTTCCCTATTGGCATGCAATGATGTTTAAAGATACTCCAAAGTTAATTCAGGTGATTGAGAAGTTCTTACAACCTTTTTCTGGTTATCAAGTAGTCATCAAAGAAGACGAGAATAAACTTGGACAGATGCAGCTTGAAAATTGTGTTTCACTAAACCAGGAAGATGACAATAACTGGGAGCTTTTATAAAACCAAAGTAGCATTATTAAGGTGCCATGGTGGTCATCATTAGTTCCATTTGCAATTATGTACAAATCTTGCTTGCTTGGATTCTAAGATATTCCAAAAGCAAAGCTAGCTAGGAGATTGCAGTTCTGCTAACCCATCCACCAGCTCGATGATTAGGGGATTATAAAGCTTAACTTCTAATCATGCTTGATAACTTGGTTTAGTTCGTTGTGATCAAAGCACATCATCCATCATACGCTCTGCGAATCAAGACCACGGGCAAAACATACAAGCTCGAACTAGATTAGATCTCATTTCTAAGGAGGTAACGATGTCGAAAGTTGAAACTTGAAAGGGCCTGAAGATCCATAGCACTGGCTACATATCTGGCATAAATGCGAGGAGGACGTATAACTGATTTAGAATCTAGCGGAACAATATTTGATTATACAAGTGGTTCAATAGAAACGGAAAAAAAAAATCGAACAAAAGGATCAGAGCATGCTGATAGGAAAAGAGAGAGAGAGAAAAAAACAATGCCAAAGAGAAAACAAAAAACTTCCACTGTCCCCACTGGGTTTTGAGTCTTGACCCAGGACCTCTCCTCTCCACCCACCCCCACCCACCCATCATCATCTTTTATCCATCAACCATTTGTCCTTTGTTCCTCTTCCCTTCATCATCTTATTTGGGGATCATCCCCTCCATGAAAACCCAGTGGGAACTAGAACTACTCAATGCATAATTAATGGAGACTATTCGTACACCAATAGTGCAAGAAAAGTTAAGATAAAATTCGCATTGCAAAAATCTTGCTGCCTGCCACCACAGAAGGAGATGGACAGACACATCTCAGTTATAAATAGGAAGGAGAAGCTCTGAAGGGGATATCGAAGTTAAGGGCTCTCTATGTCTTTATCTTGTATGCTTGTAAACATTCCACAACTATAATTATTCCTCCCCTTGTAAAAAATCTATCTGGCCTATGCAACAATTTCCAAAGAACCAAACCCCTATAATAAAACCCTAGGAAATGATAGAATCAGGAAGTAATTGACCCTAGCAAGTACAAAGTCGGCTAAACAAGAAAATCTCCTACAAAGAAGCAAATACCAACCAAATAGAATATTTTTTTTTCTCTCTCAAGAAAGAAATTTTCTTTGAAAGGAACAAATCAATAACTTAGAAACAGGCAGATGATTGTGCCTATTCTAGGGCCAATCTTTCGCTGTCCCCACTGGGTTTTGAGTCTTGACCCAGGACCTCCTCCCCCCACCCACCCCCACCCCCCCCCCCCCCTCCCCTCCCCCCAACCCCTTACTACCCCCACCCACCCAAAAAAAAAACTTCCGTAGAACAAAACAATGCTTAATCATATCTAGTTTAAGATTGAAACTTTCTTACTAAATCAAGGAAACTGCTTCCGAACAAACAAATCCCTAGACTGAAAACCCCAAAAATAGAGAGAACCGGGCAGCACTTAACCTAACAATTTAAAGATCAAAACTTATTACTGTAACAAGGAAATTGCTTCCGTAGAAACAAATCCTCACATCAAAAACCATAAAAGAGACCTAAGTAGACAATACTTAATCCTATCAAATAAAAGACTGAGAGTCTGAGACTTCCACACTGAAATGGAAATTGTTTCTCAAACATACAAATGCCCAATCAAAAAGCCCTATATAGAGGTAGAATTAGACCATCCTTAATCGCAGCAAGTAAAAAAAGATGGATACTTTCTTACTGAAACAAGGAATTTCTTCCAAACAAACAAACCTCCGCATCAAAAACTCTAAACATAGATAAATAGTTAATCTCGGCAAGTAAAGATCGGAGCTTTCTTGCTGTAACGAGTAATTTCTTCCAAACGAACAAATCCCACACCAAAACCCTATAAAGAGAGAGAACCAGAGCATACTCAACCCTAGCGTGTAGAAGAAGATCGAATCTTTCTAACTGAAATAACGAATTTGTCTTCAATCAAACGAATAGCGACATCAGAACCCTAAAAATCGGAACTTTATTAATGAAACCCCAGAGAGCGAGAGCGAGAGAGAGAGAGAGAGAACGAGGGATTGAACCTTGGACCGCCGACATCTCCTTCTCGACCTTGGTTTGCATTTCGCGGAGCGCGCCGGCCTCCTCCTCGATTTCCTTGAGCCTCTTCTTCATCTCCTCCAGATTCTGCACCAATAGAGAAACTAAGAGCTCTATAAAGAGAAAGATAGGTCATGAATTCTAGAGAGAGGGAGAGGGCGAGGGAGAGAGAAAGTTTACTTCTTTGGAGGACTGGGGGTCGGGGTCCTCCTCATAGTCGGCGGCGGCGTGCATCTCCTCGTCGGCCTCCATCTCCCCTTCCTCCTCCGGGATCTCTCCTCCGTACACCTCGTGCTGCTCCTCCATCTCCCCTTTCTTCTTCTTCTGATTCAACCAAAAAAGAATAAAAAGAAATCACTTTTTTCTTATGTTTATGTTCTTCCGCTGCTGCTTTTTTTTGGCTTTTTATATGGGCGCTGTTATAAACTAGAGAGAGAGCAATAAGAGAAAATGGAGAAGAAAGTTGTATATCATTTCATTCATCCGATATGGTCTTTATATAGGTTTACAATGGATTGCCAAAGGTCATGAGTTATGAAATAAAAGGGCATGAGTTACATAAGTTATGAAACCAAAGGGCATGAGTTACATAAGTTATGGATGACTAAGAGTCATGGGACATCCATATTTACAACACTCCCCATTGGATGTCCGATGTAATATGGGATATGTTTCGTTAAAACCTTGTCAAGAAAAATTCAATGGAATAAAAACTTGGACGAAGGAAAAAGAGTACATATTACACAAAATGTGTAAGCGTGATAAACTGCCTCGTTAAAACCTTGCCAAGAAAAACCCAATGGGATAAAAACTTGGTCGAAGGAAAAAGAGTACAGTTTGAGAATTAGTGATCACGCTCCCCTGATGCTGGCAAGAGATCCTTTAGCTGACGCATCCCAATATTCTGAATCATCTTTCTGAATGTTGTGGTTGGTAATGCTTTAGTGAATAAATCTGCAAAATTCTTGCTTGATTGTATCTGCCGAACGTCAATGTCACCATTCTTCTGTAGCTCGTGAGTGTAGAAAAATTTAGGTGATATATGCTTTGTTCTGTCGCCTTTGATGTAGCCATTCCTGATTTGTGCAATACAAGCAGCATTGTCTTCATACAATATTGTCCCAGTATTCTTTGTTGAAGATAACCCACATGATTCTCGGATATGTTGAGTCATCGTTCTTAACCATATGCACTCTCGACTTGCTTCATGCAAGGCCAAAATTTCTGAGTTATTAGAAGAAGTTGCTGCTAATGTTTGTTTCACTGAGCGCCATGATATTGCAGCACCACCACAAGTAAACACATATCCACTCTGAGATCTTCCTTTATGTGGGTCAGATAGATAACCAGCATCAGCATAACCCACAACTTGTGATTCTAAATTTTTTGAGTAAAATAAGCCCATATCAGTTGTTCCACGAAGATAACGTAATATATGTTTAACACCATTCCAATGTCGTTTTGTTGGTGCTGAGCTATATCTTGCCAGTAAGTTTACTGAGAATGCTATATCAGGTCTTGTACAATTTGCAAGATACATCAAAGCTCCAATAGCACTAAGATATGATACTTTCGGACCTAATAATTCTTCATTATCCTCTCGAGGACGGAATGGATCTTTCTTTACATCTAAAGATCGAACAATCATGGGGCTACTCAGTGGATGAGATTTATCCATATAAAATCTTTTCAAGATTTTTTCTACATAGGTAGATTGATGGATAAAAATTCCATTTGATAAATGCTCGATCTGCAGGCCGAGACAAAATTTTGTCTTTCCGAGATTTTTCATCTCAAATTCTTTCATTAGATAGTTAGCAGTTTCTGTGAGCTCTTCGGAAGTTCCGACAAGATTTAAGTCATCAACATAAACTGCAATAATTGAGAATCCATTTTTAGATCTCTTGATGAAGACACATGGGCAAATTGGATTGTTTATATATCCTTCTCTAACAAGGTACTCGCTAAGGCGATTATACCACATTCTTCCAGATTGTTTTAACCCGTATAGGGATCGTTGTAATTTGATTGAGTATAACCCATGAGATCTTTGGTTATTTGCTTCATGCAATTTGAATCCTTCTGGGATCTTCATATAAATGTCATTATCCAATGACCCATACAAATATGCGGTAACAACATCCATAAGCCGCATATCAAGTTTTTCTGTGACTGCTAAGCTGATCAAATATCGTAATGTGATTGCATCGATCACAGGGGAATATGTTTTATCATAATCGACTTTAGGTCTCTGTGAAAAACCTTGTGCAACAAGTCGTGCCTTGTATCTCACAATTTCATTTTTCTCGTTTCGTTTTCTTACAAATACCCATTTGTATCCAATAGGTTTTATACCTTCAGGGGTTTGGACTACTGGTCCAAATACTTTGCGATTTTCTAAGGATTTTAATTCAGCTTGTATCGCATCTTTCCATTTTGGCCAATCATTTCTATGTCGACATTGTTCAATAGATTTTGGCTCAGGATCCTCATTTACAATATCAAGTGCAACATTATAAGCAAATATATTGTCTATAGTAATTTTCTTTCTATCCCAGCTTTCCCTTGTACTCATATAATTCAAAGAGATCTCTTCTAAAATATGTTCATTATCATGTGCCTCTTCAGGAGTTACTTTAGACTGATCAGTCAAATTTTCTATAGCACTTTCATGTTTCGAAACTATTTTCTCTTCGGGAGTAATAACTTGTACCTTTTTCTTTCGAGGGTTCTTATCTTTAGCGCCAACAGGGCATCCACGTTTCATGCACGATTTTAATGTGCCATCATATTGTCCTTCAGGGATATCAATCCGTACGGGTACGTTTATAGCCGGTACATGAGATTTTGTCACTTTCTTAATATCAGTGAATGCATCTGGCAATTGATTTACAATATTTTGCAAATGGATAATCCTTTTCACTTCTTGCTCACATCTACTTGTGCGTGGATCAATAAAAGATGATACATTCCATGTAATTTTACGCCGTTCTACAGGAAGTGACGTTTTATCTCCCCCTAACGGCGGGAAAACTGACTCATCAAAATGGCAATCAGCAAACCTTGCCTTAAATAAATCGCCCGTCAGGGGCTCAATGTATTTTATTATAGATGGCGAGTCAAAACCAACATAAATTCCAAGATGCCTTTGTGGGCCCATCTTTGTTCTTTTAGGTGGAGAAATGGGGACATAAACTGCACAACCAAAAAAATTTAATTGAGAGATATCAGGCTGCTGGCCAGAAACAATTTCCAATGGTGAATGATGATTAAATGAATTTGGTCGAATACGGACCAATGCAGCTGCATGTAGTATTGCATGTCCCCAAACAGAAGTGGGTAAACTTGACCTTAAAAGTAAAGGTCTAGCAATCAATTGTAATCTTTTAATAAAAGACTCTGCAAGTCCATTTTGAGTATGGACATGTGCAACTGAATGTTCAACGTTAATCCCAATTGACATGCAATAGTCATTAAATGCTTGAGATGTATATTCACCGGCATTATCGAGACGAATTGTCTTAATAGAATAATCAGGGAATTGAGCCCTTAACTTTATAATCTGAGCAAGAAGTTTGGCAAAAGCAACCGTTCTTGTTGACAATAAACATACATGTGACCATCTAGATGATGCATCTATCAAGACCATAAAGTAACAAAATGGACCACAAGGTGGGTCAATAGGTCCACAAATATCTCCTTGTATTCTTTGTAAGAACATAGGTGACTCAAGATTAACTTTCATCGGAGATGGTCTTATAATTAATTTTCCTTGTGAGCATGCAGCACACACACAATCACGAGGTAAAAGAATCTTCTGGTTCTTTAAAGGATGTCCTCGTGAGTTTCTAACTATTCGATGCATCATACTAGATCCAGGTTGGCCAAGCCGATCATGCCAAAGCATAAAAAGTTTTGGATCATTGAACTTCTGGTTCATCGCAGTGTTAGATTCTATGGCACTTATTTTTGCATAATACAATCTTGATGAGAAAACTGGAAGTTTTTCTTTCACATGCTTCTGGCATGAATCATTGGATGTAATGCATAGATATTCCATATTCCCCTCATTCATAGTCTCGATATGGAAACCATTGAGACGTATGTCTTTGAAACTTAGCAAATTTCTTTTTGACTTGCTTGAATACAAAGTATCTTTTACAAAAATATTTATTCCACCCGGTAATATAATATTTGCTTTTCCAGAGCCCTCAATTAATTTTGTAGTAGCAGAAATTGTACTAATATTTGCTTGTACCAATTTTAAGTTCGAAAAATATTTTCGATCTTGAAGAATAGTGTGCGTTGATCCACTGTCAACCAAACATATATCTCCACCGTTGGAGTTGTTCACAGCATCATTATTTTCCATATTTCTATAAATACAAATAAATTAAGTAAGAAACATTTAATTTATTGATAAAAACCAAAGGTTAAAACAAGCATAAGAACGGATACTTAGAAATATGATAAAACAAACATAAAACTAGAACTAAACTGGAAAAGTTCAAATAATCTCAAATTCAACTTAATCATTTTTGATATTTTCGTTGCCATCATTAGCATCATCACCCCAAAACTTAATTCCTCCACTTGGCTCGTTTAAGTAATCTTCAACATCCAAATGAGTGAATTCTATTGGATCATTTTCATTTTCAAGAATGTTGCTGAAATTTGCAAAGTTGCTCTCTTTCTCTTTTCTTTTACTCTTGATAGATGTTTGGTAAAGGTCAATTAGGTGCTTTGGTGTACGACAGGTACGAGACCAATGCCCTTTTGCTCCACATCTGTAGCAAGCTTCTTCATAATTCTTCGGAGAATCAACTTTTGCACTCTTTTCTTTATCTTGTTTTCTGCCATTTTTGTTCCACTTCAAGTGGTATGGCCCAACCTTCTTGTTGAAGGGTTGATGGTTAGGACCACCATGGTTTTGAATTTTACCATGACTATAATCGTGACCATGACCGCGACCACGACCGCGACCGAGACCACGACCACAACCTTGTCCATAGTTATTTGCATTCGCTTCAGGGAATGGCTGTGATCCAGTAGGGTGGGAGTTGTGGTTTCTCATTAGGAGCTCATTATTTTGTTCGGCAACAAGAAGACATGAGATCAATTGAGAATATTTTTTAAACCCCTTTTCACGATACTGCTGCTGCAGGAGCATGTTCGTGGCATGGAAAGTAGTGAATGTCTTTTCTAACATGTCTTCTTCAGTAACATTATCTCCGCATAATCTCATTTTAGACACAATTTTGAACATTGCAGAGTTATATTCGTTTACCGATTTGAAGTCTTGCAACCTCAGGTGCATCCAATCATAGCGAGCTTTTGGAAGTATCACACTCTTTTGGTGATCATAACGTTCCTCTAAGTTTTTCCATAGAACTGATGGGTCTTTAACTCCAAGGTATTCGGATTTCAGCCCTTCATAGAGGTGATGTCGAATGAATATCATTGCTTTTGCTTTGTCTTGTTCGCTTGCCTCATTTTTTTCTTTGATTGCATGTGTAAGGTTCGTTGCACTCAAATAAATTTTTGCCTCAAGAACCCAAGTTAGATAATTTCTTCCGGAAATATCAAGAGCAGCGAACTCAAGCTTGGTGATGTTTGCCATTGTCTGAAAAAAATATATATTTATTTAGAATATAATTGTCACGCCCCAGAACCAGAATACTGGAGAGCGGGAGCGTACATAGCCAGCTACGTATATTGAAGTGCAACCCACCTCGCTATACGGTCACGGCTGTCTAGATACATGAGGGTTTAACTACAAGCCAACAGTCTCCTATGGTCGTGAACAAGCCTATTGTCTCAATCACAAGCAAGTAATAGTAGTTACAAGATGTCAGAGCACCAAATATATAATAGCAAGGCGTCCCATACATTACATATTGGATGATCACGAAGCTAGTCGTACAAAATGTCAGGACTAGCAAGAGTTCAGTCATACATGATCAACCCTAGGATCTGTCAATCATGTTATAGCCCGTAGGCAGACAGTAAGTAAGGTACAATCGAGCTAACACGTGCTCGCCGGCTAAACGCCTCAAAAGAATAATTTTACAATAAAGTGGGAGGACAAAAAGAAACCCACTCGTTGCCAGGGTTACGCCTGGTGGTCACCATCTGGCTGGATAGTAGGTAGATCCTCTGGTGCTGCTCCGATATCTGGCCACACAAAACCAGCTGGGTCAGACCCCAGAAAGAGCAAGTGACACAAAGGAGGCTTCACTTAGGAACTAAAACCAGCATATCACAAATAAATAGTAAAGGTAATTAAAAGATAGTGATAATAGCTGAGATAACAATAATATTTTGAACACGGAGAAACCATTCAAGTAGCCAGACTGCAACCCTTAAACCAAACAAGGACCGGGGTTGCAATCCTTCGCCTGAATAGAAACCCGCCTCAATTACTATTGATAAGGTAACAAGAAAATAAACGAAAAGAGGACACAGAACTGCTCCGGGAGCCAGGTTACAACCCTTAAACCAAACAAGGACCGAGATTGTAACCCTTCGCCTGAACAGAACTGGACCCCTGATCTTTATTGTTAAGGCCAGTATGAATAATCATGGTATTAAAGTAAAGGTAAAACATGACGAGCATGACAGGGGGTTACAATAAGACAATAAACGAAGAGAGGACACAGAACTGCTCCGGGAGCCAGGTTACAACCCTTAAACCAAACAAGGACCGGGGTTGTAACCCTTCGCCTGAACAGAACTGGACCCCCGATCGTTATTGTTAAGGCAAGCATCAATAAGCAGGATGATATATGATAAGATAACCATGGAACTATTCAGATAGCCAAGTTACAACCCTTAAACCAAACAAGGACCGGGATTGTAACCCTTCATCTGAACAGAACTTGGTATCCCATCATTTATTGATACAAGATATCATGTCCTGATACAATCTTGTACCGGATCAGAATAAGACTAAACTGGAATAAACTTCATCCAATCAATCACGGCCAATCAAGAGTACGGCTTGATACTTTTAACTAACTAGGGTTATCACAGGCCTAGTTACTAGCAAGATGCAATGAGATTATCCCAACAGCCACAAGCCCTGCAGACCATCCAGTTATCCGGGTCGAATGTCCGTTATGAAGAATGCAACACGTGACTGTGTGCTGGAAATGTGCCCTACTCGTCGGTAGGCTACAAGTCCACTTAATGCGCCCAGATAACGGGATTGCCTGTAGCTGGGAATCTCTTCATGACTACTGAATCATTCTAGTTAATTAGCCTTAGTCAATTTCAGTAGGTACCCCTGACCGTGGTACTCAGGGATCCCCATCCTAGACATGATGCAAGACAGTACTGGTTTATTTGTACAAACGCAATCGCCCACGGTGTCCAGACCTTTCATACTTGTCATATCAGTTTACTTGTCAAGAGTGCGCCACCGCGGGCCACTATCGTGTTCTATTCTTACATTATCATGAATGAGAAAGATTGTATAAAATAACTAATGACATATTCTTGAAGCCAAGGAAAAGATCTACAACTTTCATATTTTGAGTTTTTTCAAGATTCTAGCTACAAAACAACTTAAACAGGCAAAAACAGTAAATTCTTGCACAATCGGCGCATGAGATTCCTGCGCGAATCGGCGCATGGGATTCCTGCACGAATCGGCGCATGAGATTCCTGCACAAATCGGCGCATGAGATTCCTGCACGAATCGGCGCATGGGATTCCTGCACGAATCGGCGCATGAGATTCCTGCACGAATCGGCGCATGAGATTCCTGCACGAATCGGCGCATAGGATTCCTGCACCAATCGGCGCATGAGATTCCTGCACGAATCGGCGCATGGGATTCCTGGACCAATCGGCGCATGAGATTCCTGCACGAATCGGCGCATGGGATTCCTGCACCAATCGGCGCATGGGAAACTCACGTTGCGTCTTCAATACATGCGCGTAAGAAACCTACGCACATGACACGCTCGGAGTTAAGGAATGCGTTGCCGGGACTTCACGGCGCGTGGCCTCCCGGCACATGGCCTCCCGGGCGCATGAGGTTCCCGGCGCATGGGGTTCATCGTCCCCAAACAGCAAGTTCAGCCATGAAAGTTCCGAAAACTTGTAATGGCCATAACTTACTCATCCGGAGTCGAAATCAAGCGAAACAAAAGCCAAAACTGAATGAAATTGAATTCTCTACAACATAGAACCATTAGTTTTCAAAAATAACCAAGTTTTAGAGATCAAAACCAAGAAAACTAAACAAGAAGGAACTTAAAACTTAGATCTACAAAAATATAACCATCAAAACCCAAAACTTCCAGTTCTAAAGAGGCTTAGAATCTAGTAAGGAAGAGAATGGAACAATAAAACATGAGATCCATCATGAAGCAAGTTTGCACTTGCCTAAGCTCTCTCTCTCTCTCCTTCCTGGTAGGTGTAGAAGTAAATGTGGAGAAGAAGAAGAATAATGAAGAGAGAGAAAGAGGAGGGGTTAATAAATGGGGATGGTGGTGGTAGGTAGGGGTTCTACCCTTGGTTCATGATGAACCAAGGCATCCCAAGCCTAGCCGAACCAACCCAAAACAAACCGAGCCAAGCCAAGAGATATGCAATACAAAATAAAATACGTACACGTATTCCAAGATACGTAATACGAACTACAGGCATTACAACTCTACCCACCTTAAAAGAATTCCGTCCTTGGAATTTAATCAAGAGGCTAGAATTGCAAGGACAAGCTATAATAATCGTAAGCTATAACAAGCAGTCTATCATGCAGTCATTTATTCAAGCAAGGAATTGAAAGCATAAGGCATAAGGAAGACATTATACCTTACGAGTCAAACAGGTCGGGATATCGCGATCGGATATCATCCTCACGCTCCCACGTTGACTCACCCAAAGAGTGATGACCCCAAGCAACACGGACTAAACTAATAGTCTTGTTCTTAAGTATCTTCTCTCTCCGGTCCAATATAGACACGGGCCTCTCCTCATACGAAAGGTTGGTACCAACAACCAATTCCGAATGATCCAGGATGTGGCTCGGGTCCGGGATATACCGTCGTAGTTGAGATACATGGAATACGTCATGCACCTCACGTAGCGACGGTGGAAGAGCGAGACGATAGGATACATCACCTACTCGCTCCAGAATATCGAACGGGCCTATATACCTAGGACTAAGCTTTTCCCGTACGCCGAAACGAATGACACCACGGTTAGGCAAAATTCTCAGGAATACATGGTCGCCGACCGAGAATTCAAGGGGTCGTCGATGGAAATCGGCCCAATGACGCTGGCGATCTTGGGCAACTCGAAGATGATCTCTGACTTTTCTGACCACTTCAACGGTCTGAGCAATCATTTCCGGACCAAGCATCTGCCTCTCTCCAACATCATCCCAGGCTAGCGGGGATCGACACTTTCTACCATACAATGCCTCGAACGGAGCTATCTGAATACTGGCTTGGAAACTGTTGTTGTACGAGAACTCCACCAGGTGCAGGTGATCTTCCCACGAACCACCGAAGTCGAGTGTACAAGATCTTAACATATCCTCGAGAGTCTGGATCGTACGTTCTGACTGGCCATCTGTCTGCGGGTGATAAACTGAACTGGAGGTGAGTTCCCAAACTTTCTTGCAAGCTACGCCAAAAGTGCGACGTAAATCTTGAATCTCTGTCGGAAGTGATACTGACTGGTACACCGTGCAACCTGACAATCTGCCGGAGATACATCTCCGCTAGCTGAGCCGTCGACTGACCAACTCTGAACGGGAGAAAGTGAGCCACCTTCGTGAGCCTGTCTATAATAACCCAAATAGCGTCTCTGCCAGCCGGGGTTCTAGGCAATCCAGTCACAAAGTCCATGGTTATGTGCTCCCATTTCCACTCTGGAATCGGCAACGGTTGAAGTAGTCCAGCTGGTCTCTGATGTTCAGCCTTAACTTGTTGGCAGACTAAACAACGAGAGACAAACCGGGCTATCTCCCTCTTCATGCCATTCCACCAAAAGTGCTGGCGGATATCACGGTACATCTTCGTACCGCCGGGATGAATGGAATACTGCGAACTGTGAGCCTCCGTCATGATCTCCTGTCTAATATCTCCACTGGGTACACAAAGACGCTTACCATGTCGAAGTGTACCGTCTTCATGGATACATAACTCTGGTCTTCGTCCTGCCTCACACTCTGCTCTAAGTCGCTGAAGCTTGGAATCTGCTGACTGCGCCATCCGGATCCTCTCGACTATAGTGGACTGAACTTGCATGCTGGCCATCAATGCCATACTGGTAGGGAGGACAACTTCTATTCCCATCTTCTGAAGATCGGCTAACAGCTCTGGTTGCGCTGTTAGAAAATAAATTCCGGCTCTCCTGCTCAATGCATCCGCAACAACATTGGCCTTCCCTGGGTGATACTGCAAGTTGATATCATAATCCACAAGCAGCTCTAGCCATCTTCTCTGACGCATGTTAAGATCCTTCTGGGTGAAAACATACTTCAGGCTCTTGTGGTCGGTGAAAATTTTCACCCTATCTCCGTATAGGTAGTGCCTCCACAACTTAAGTGCAAACACTACTGCTGCCAGCTCCAAGTCATGGGTTGGGTAATTTCTCTCATGATCACGAAGTTGTCGTGACGCATAAGCTATTACCTTCCCATGCTGCATCAGAACACATCCTAAACCTCTGTCCGAAGCATCACAATACACTGAGAATCCTCCAGTTCCATCTGGAAGCGTGAGAATAGGAGCTGTCATCAAGCCTCGCTTCAACCTCTCAAAAGAATCCTGGCATTCTGCTGTCCAAGCAAACTGCACATCCTTGCGGGTCAACTGGGTCAATGGCGCTGAAATCCGAGCAAAGTCTGAAACAAATCGTCGGTAGTAGCTGGCCAATCCAAGAAAACTACGAACTTCTGCAACTGTGCTGGGCACTGGCCACGACTCAATAGCCACGATCTTCTGGGGATCCACTTCAACTCCTCCTCGGGTGATGATATGACCCAAGTATGAAATACGATCGAGCCAGAACTCACATTTACTAAACTTGGCATACAACTGGTGCTCTCTGAGAATCTGGAGGACAATTCTGAGATGATGCTCATGCTCCGCCTCACTCTTACTGTAGACCAGGATGTCGTCCAGGAACACAATCACGAACTTATCCAAATAAGGCATGAAGATACGATTCATGAGATCCATGAATACTGCCGGCGCATTGGTTGCTCCAAATGGCATCACAAGGAACTCCCAATGCCCATATCTCGATCTGAACGCTGTCTTCGGGATGTCCTGCTCTCTGACTCTAATCTGATGGTATCCTGACCGCAAGTCGATATTCGAGAATACTGCTGCCCCCTTGAGTTGATCAAACAAGTCATCTATCCTCGGGAGAGGGTATCTGTTCTTGATTGTCACTGAGTTTAAGGTACGATAATCTACACATAATCTGGACGTACCATCCTTCTTTTTCACAAGAAGCATCGGAGCTCCCCAAGGTGATCCACTAGCACGAATGAATCCCTTGGTTCTGAGTTCTTCAATCATCTTGTACAATATCTCTAGCTCTGACGGCGCCATCCTGTAGACTCTCTCTGACACTGGGGCTGTTCCGGGAATCAAGTCGATGGTAAACTCGATCTCTCGCTCTGGCGGCATCCCTGGAAGCTCTTCTGGGAAAACATCTGGAAACTCTTCGACTATCCGAGGTAACTGCACTGCTGCTACTGCCATCCGCAATAATGGAGGAGAAGGTTCAACTTCGCCTCGGGAGAAAGAAAACTCTGGCTCGCCTGGAATGCTAAAAATAACCCTGCCAATGTGGTAGTCTATCCTAGCATACTGGTCCCTCAACCAATCCATCCCTAAGACCACATCATAATCGGCCATCGGGAACTCTATCAATCTAGCGGAGAATTCTCTACCGCTAACTACGATCCGACACGAGGAAAATACTCTATCTACTCCCACAAGTCCGTTACCAGTAAGTATATTGAGCCTTACTGATAATGACTCGGGCTCCAGTCCTACCCGTGTCGCAAATCGTGCAGACATAAATGAATGCGAGGCACCAGAATCAAATAATACTGAAGCTGGAAAGGTGTTGACGAGAATAGTACCTGCTACCACCTCACCTGGTGCTATTCCTTCTTCTCCCATGGTCAAAGCCAGCACTTGACCATGTCCTCTGGGTGCGGGTCCCCTCTGCTGAAAATTCCTCTGCCTGCTCTGGATCAGGGCTTGGGCTTGGGCATACTGCTGCGGCCTCTGCTGGTGGAATGCCTGGGCCTGCGTCGGCAATGGCCTCGGGAACGGGTACTGCAGCTGCTGCTGCTGCTGCTGGATTGGTGCTGGTCCTCTAACTGAAGGACTAGAGAAAGCGGATGAACTCCCCCTGTTCGGGCAATTCCCAACCCTGTGGTCCGGGGTACCACAAACCAAGCACAAACCCTGTGCTCTGCGACACTCTGACACCACATGCCCTGGCTTCCCGCAGTGTGAACATCCCACTGCGGAAGACTGCTTCTACTTCTGCTGCTGAGGGTGCGTCGGGGTGGAATGCTGAACCGACGTCACTGAGGCCGCCCGCCTCGGACCTCCAATGGTCAAAGCCCTGGCTGCCGGGGCTGGTGCTGATGACTGATTCATCTGGCCGTGAGATCGCTTCCGACCTCCGGTCCTATCCACGATCCTCTGGGATGTATACTCATGCCTCCGGGCTGCTCTCAACACTGCATCAAAAGTCTGATGCTCAAACTGCTCCACCGCCAATAAAATCTCCAGATGAAGCCCCTGCTGGAACCGCTGGGCTCTATCGAACTCGGTCGCCACCAAGGTAGGAGCAAACCGACTAAGTCTCGAAAACTCGACCGCATATCCATCGACCGTCCTGCCCATCTGCTTCAGATTGGTGAACCTCGTCTGTAGATCATACCGAGCTACAGCATCAAAATACTTGGTCTGGAATCTCTCCCTGAATACTGCCCATGAAATAGGGGCCACTAATCCATCGGCCTGCGCTGCCCACCAGCTGCGGGCAAGATCTAGTAACTGCAGGCGCACTACGGCCACCTTCTCGTTCTCTGGAGTCTTGGCTGCTTCTAGAATCACCTCTGTGTCCTGAAGCCAAGCATCTGCAGCGATCGCATCTTCACTGCCGTCGAAGAAGGGAGGGTTCAAGCGCTTAAAGCTGTTGGCCGCGCTATTACCCTGATGACCTCCTCTGGTCAAAGCATCTGCCACCGCCTGGTGTAAGGCATCTCCGCGACGATCCTGGGAAGCTAATAAGGACCTGATGAGACCCACCAAAGTGCCATCTTCAGGCTCTGCTGGCTGGACGGGCTGAACTGGTGGCTCTCCTTCAGTAGGCATGACTCTGGAGGCTACTCCTGAATGCTGGGCTTGATCTCCAGGTTGCTGCTGGTCCGCGGGAGGTGCCCCGCCTTGCTGATCGGCAGGTCCAGGAATAATGCCGCTGAAGAAGACGACATAGGGAACAATAAGGAAGGACCAGGACAGATCAATGATACAAGCACGTGATCAGGTCAAGATTTTCAGGGATCAAGAGGATACGAGTAGAGATCAAGGGCGAGTATTGATTGAGACATCTATTCGATAAACCCCTCACATATCTTGATTTACAAGACCTGCATGGGCCACCACTTAAACCATGTCACGCCCCAGAACCAGAATACTGGAGAGCGGGAGCGTACATAGCCAGCTACGTATATTGAAGTACAACCCACCTCGCTATACGGTCACGGCTGTCTAGATACATGAGGGTTTAACTACAAGCCAACAGTCTCCTATGGTCGTGAACAAGCCTATTGTCTCAATCACAAGCAAGTAATAGTAGTTACAAGATGTCAGAGCACCAAATATATAATAGCAAGGCGTCCCATACATTACATATTGGATGATCACGAAGCTAGTCGTACAAAATGTCAGGACTAGCAAGAGTTCAGTCATACATGATCAACCCTAGGATCTGTCAATCATGTTATAGCCCGTAGGCAGACAGTAAGTAAGGTACAATCGAGCTAACACGTGCTCGCCGGCTAAACGCCTCAAAAGAATAATTTTACAATAAAGTGGGAGGACAAAAAGAAACCCACTCGTTGCCAGGGTTACGCCTGGTGGTCACCATCTGGCTGGATAGTAGGTAGATCCTCTGGTGCTGCTCCGATATCTGGCCACACAAAACCAGCTGGGTCAGACCCCAGAAAGAGCAAGTGACACAAAGGAGGCTTCACTTAGGAACTAAAACCAGCATATCACAAATAAATAGTAAAGGTAATTAAAAGATAGTGATAATAGCTGAGATAACAATAATATTTTGAACACGGAGAAACCATTCAAGTAGCCAGACTGCAACCCTTAAACCAAACAAGGACCGGGGTTGCAATCCTTCGCCTGAATAGAAACCCGCCTCAATTACTATTGATAAGGTAACAAGAAAATAAACGAAAAGAGGACACAGAACTGCTTCGGGAGCCAGGTTACAACCCTTAAACCAAACAAGGACCAGGATTGTAACCCTTCGCCTGAACAGAATTGGACCCCTGATCTTTATTGTTAAGGCCAGTATGAATAATCATGGTATTAAAGTAAAGGTAAAACATGACGAGCATGACAGGGGGTTACAATAAGACAATAAACGAAGAGAGGACACAGAACTGCTCCGGGAGCCAGGTTACAACCCTTAAACCAAACAAGGACCGGGGTTGTAACCCTTCGCCTGAACAGAACTGGACCCCCGATCGTTATTGTTAAGACAAGCATCAATAAGCAGGATGATATATGATAAGATAACCATGGAACTATTCAGATAGCCAAGTTACAACCCTTAAACCAAACAAGGACCGGGATTGTAACCCTTCATCTGAACAGAACTTGGTATCCCATCATTTATCGATACAAGATATCATGTCCTGATACAATCTTGTACCGGATCAGGATAAGACTAAACTGGAATAAACTTCATCCAATCAATCACGGCCAATCAAGAGTACGGCTTGATACTTTTAACTAACTAGGGTTATCACAGGCCTAGTTACTAGCAAGATGCAATGAGATTATCCCAACAGCCACAAGCCCTGCAGACCATCCAGTTATCCGGGTCGAATGTCCGTTATGAAGAATGCAACACGTGACTGTGTGCTGGAAATGTGCCCTACTCGTCGGTAGGCTACAAGTCCACTTAATGCGCCCAGATAACGGGATTGCCTGTAGCTGGGAATCTCTTCATGACTACTGAATCATTCTAGTTAATTAGCCTTAGTCAATTTCAGTAGGTACCCCTGACTGTGGTACTCAGGGATTCCCATCCTAGACATGATGCAAGACAGTACTGGTTTATTTGTACAAACGCAATCGCCCACGGTGTCCAGACCTTTCATACTTGTCATATCAGTTTACTTGTCAAGAGTGCGCCACCGCGGGCCACTATCGTGTTCTATTCTTACATTATCATGAATGAGAAAGATTGTATAAAATAACTAATGACATATTCTTGAAGCCAAGGAAAAGATCTACAACTTTCATGTTTTGAGTTTTTTCAAGATTCTAGCTACAAAACAACTTAAACAGACAAAAACAGTAAATTCTTGCACAATCGGCGCATGAGATTCCTGCGCGAATCGGCGCATGGGATTCCTGCACGAATCGGCGCATGAGATTCCTGCACAAATCGGCGCATGAGATTCCTGCACGAATCGGCGCATGGGATTCCTGCACGAATCGGCGCATGAGATTCCTGCACGAATCGGCGCATGAGATTCCTGCACGAATCGGGGCATGGGATTCCTGCACCAATCGGCGCATGAGATTCCTGCACGAATCGGCGCATGGGATTCCTGGACCAATCGGCGCATGAGATTCCTGTACGAATCGGCGCATGGGATTCCTGCACCAATCGGCGCATGGGAAACTCACGTTGCGTCTTCAATACATGCGCGTAAGAAACCTACGTGCATGACACGCTCAGAGTTAAGGAATGCGTTGCCGGGACTTCACGGCGCATGGCCTCCCGACGCATGGCCTCCCGGGCGCATGAGGTTCCCGGCGCATGGGGTTCATCGTCCCCAAACAGCAAGTTCAGCCATGAAAGTTCCGAAAACTTGTAATGGCCATAACTTACTCATCCGGAGTCGAAATCAAGCGAAAAAAAAGCCAAAACTGAATGAAATTGAATTCTCTACAACATAGAACCATTAGTTTTCAAAAATAACCAAGTTTTAGAGATCAAAACCAAGAAAACTAAACAAGAAGGAACTTAAAACTTAGATCTACAAAAATATAACCATCAAAACCCAAAACTTCCAGTTCTAAAGAGGCTTAGAATCTAGTAAGGAAGAGAATGGAACAATAAAACATGAGATCCATCATGAAGCAAGTTTGCACTTGCCTAAGCTCTCTCTCTCTCTCTCCTTCCTGGTAGGTGTAGAAGTAAATGTGGAGAAGAAGAAGAATAATGAAGAGAGAGAAAGAGGAGGGGTTAATAAATGGGGATGGTGGTGGTAGGTAGGGGTTCTACCCTTGGTTCATGATGAACCAAGGCATCCCAAGCCTAGCCGAACCAACCCAAAACAAACCGAGCCAAGCCAAGAGATATGCAATACAAAATAAAATACGTACACGTATTCCAAGATACGTAATACGAACTACAGGCATTACAATAATACACATGCTCAAATCTACATGTTTGAGTTCTGTCAATTAGGCTTCAAGCCTAACATATTATATTTTAGCTTCAAGCCATATAGTCATTATAGGTTTCAAGATGAAACTTCAGGTTCATCAAAGCACTAAGGTGTTTGCCATAAAGTCACAAAGTCTGAAATATAAAAAAAATCCTTTTTTTTAAACAAAAGATGGTAACAATATATTTCTCCCTTAGAGTTTAGACATGCTTAGAGTACTATAAAAGATCTGTATCTTTTGTCTTATTTAAATATGCTACAACGAGATAAACAAAAGATGGTAACCATGATTGAACAAGATAAACAAAATGTGTCACATCCAATACTCCAGTAATTTTTTACTTAAAATAGTTTAATATGGAAAATGCTTTAGATTACTATTTTTTTTTGTGGTTCACAAAACAGTACTAAGTTAAAAATGAAGTATATTGAACAAGAGTAAGCAAAAAGTGTAACATCTATATACTTAATGTAAAATTTTCTTTCTTAATTTTTACTTCAGTTATCCAAACCAGACTCGGGAGGGGGGGGGGTACCTTCTCTTCTTCCAGTTGAGACACCTACCAAACATCAATTAAATTATGCACTCATGTGTTAAATTGATCCCCTCGTGTAGACTAACTAACACAATGCAGTCTCATCCATACAACTGGGTGTCATGAATTTGTTTTTCTTCAGCTTAGGGATAAGAACCTCTTTGATTCTTGTGCCAGCCATATACTAACTCACTTGGTATATTTTATGGCTAATAAAATTCATGGGAAAATGAGATATTGATGAATCCTGGCCACTTAAATTCATGAGAAGTCCCAAGTTCCCTTTTTCTTTTTTTCAACTAATATTTGGCCTAGTCCAAAATATTTAACAATATCCAAAATATTAAAAATAGCTATGATTCATCTAAGTATACTGGTTTTGTATACAAAATTATGCTACAACGACACATTATTAAACCAAATTACAATTATGGACACCAAAGGTCTGTATTTCCTTATTGTTGGACATAACAAATCAATTATATACGACAAATTTCATTTCCAAAGTAGTATATTATTGCCTAAAGAATTTCTTGAAAATACGTTTGTAGTCAAGTTCTTGTTTTGAATAAAGTTCAAAGCAGTTTGTGAGATTGCATAGATCAACAAAGTATACGTGATTAAAAAAAATCTAAGCTATATGAACAATTTTCTTTGATATTAGGTTTAATTATACAATATGAATCATGAAAAAAATTCAAGAACAGAATATATCACATGCACACCCGTGAACAACAAAAATATAATTTTTGATATTAGTTTTGGGATTTAGATCATAGCAAAAACTTCTTATCAAAAGAAAATATATAATCTATGAACCTGATTGGATCTTCCTGATCTTTGATTTTCTCGGTGATGTCCTGAAACTCTTCTAGCAGTCGTGCTGATAACGTGTTATAAACTAGAGATAGAGCAACAAGAGAAAATGGAGAAGAAAGTTGTGTATCATTTCATTCATCCAATATGGCCTTTATATATGTTTACAATGGATTGCCAAAGGTCATGAGTTATGAAATAAAAGGGCATGAGTTACATAAGTTATGAAACCAAAGGGCATGAGTTACATAAGTTATGGATGACTAAGAGTCATGGGACATCCATATTTACAACAGGCACATCCAATTGTTATCAAGGCTAGCCCATTTTTTTTTATTTATCTACAAGTTTGCCATTGGAAAAAGTTATCATGGCTATCCCACTCTTTGGTATAAAAGCCAAATTTTCTAATTTTGTTCTTCTTCTTCCTTAACTCATCCAAGAAGAAGAAGAACAACAAGAAGAACAAAAAAAAGAAGAAGAGGAAGAAGAAGAAGAACAAAAATAAGAATTCTGATGGGGTTTAAACCCTAATTTTCTTTCTCAACTCATTCTCACTATCTCCAAGTATAATGGGGGTTTAAACCCTACTTTTCTTTCCATTTCGAATTTCGATTTTCAATCGATGGAGAAGAAGAAAATGAGAAGAAAACATCCAAAAATTAAATCCTAATTTTTTTCTCATTTCCAATTTTGATGGCATCCAAAGGCTCCTCATAATGCACAAACCCTAATATTTGTGGAAACCATAATATTGATGTTCAACTAGTGTAAACAAGGACTGCCCAATTTTCTGGCAGTCCTATAAACTGAATGGACTGCCAGAAAACTGGACAGCCTAAGTCACAGCATGTGAAACAAAGGACTGCCCATTTTTCTGGCAGTCCTTACTGTATGTTGGACTGTCAGAATAATGGGCAGTCCAACTCACAATATGTGTAACTTTGGACTGCCCAACTATCTGGCAGTACAGTCTGTATGTTGGACTGCCAGAAGAATGGACAGTCCAACTCACAACATGTGTAACTTTGGACTGCCCAACTATCTGGCAGTCCAGTCTGTATGTTGGACTGCCAGAAGAATGGGCAGTCCAAAGTTACACATGTTGTGAGTTGGACTGCCCATTCTTCTGACAGTCCATTCAGGTTGTAGGACTGCCAAAAAATTGGGCAGTCCTTATCGACGCAGAGTTTTCTCGTTCGTTTATACTTGGGTTTAATTTAAGTGGGTAATTTTCTACTCTGTATGTAGTTTAATTCATTCAAATGGGCTACAAAGAATTGAAATAAACAATGTAATTGATGCTTGAATTTTTCAAATTAATTTCTAGGGTTTTGGAAATAAATTGAGAAAGAATTTGTGTGCTTGAATTAATTTCTTCAAACGAGGAGGATGGTGGAGGAGAAGTGGAAGATGTTGAAAATTTAGGAGTTGTGGATGAGAAGAGGTAGATGTTGGGGATTGAGGAGAGGTGGAGGAGAAGAGGTAGATGTTGGGGATTGAGGAGAGGTGGAGGAGAAGAGGAGGAAGAAGAAGAAGAAGAGAGGGGTGAGGATTTTGGAAGAGAGAGAAGGGATTTTGCAAATGAAGGGAAAAAAATGGGTTTGGGGGGGGGGAGAATTTGGGATAGCCATGATAAAAAATTTGGGCTAGCCTTGTGAAAAACAAAAAAAATTGGGCTAGCCACAATCCGGGCTAGCCATGATCATATTTGGTTGTGCCCATATAAAAAGCCTTTTTTTTGGGGGGGGGGGGGGACGGCTATACACACCCCAAGACTTGCTAAGGACACCCCACATAACTTAAATGTCATGTTAAAAGACCAATATACCCCCAAGGCTTTCTAAGAACACCCCACCAAAAAAAAATCTGCGACAAGCACGATAAATACTTGTCGAACGGACAATGGTCTGTTCGACAAGTATTGGTCGAACATGTCTTCTTCTGTTCGACAAATACTGGTCAAACGTGTCTTCTTGTGTTCGACAAACACTGGTCGAACATATTCTAATCGAACATGCCATCTTCTGCTCGACATATTCTGGTCGAACGTACACACTATAGTTCGACTGTCGTGGGTAGAACATTGCTCTGTGAATTCGACAATCCAGGGTCGAACCTACCCGTGAATACACCCAAATTTTTTTTCTAATTTTTTTTTGTTTTAACAATAGTTTATGGTCGACGGAGGGGGGATCGGAAAGTTGGGGGAGGGGGAGGAGGAGGAGGCGGGTCCAGGGGGTGGGGGGTCGACGGAGGCGACGGCGGGTCGGGGGAGGAGGCGGCGGCGGGTCGGGTGAGGAGGAGGGTCGGTGGAGGGAGGAAGGGAAAGGGAGGGGAGGGGAGGGGAGGGGAGGGGAGGGGAGGGGAGTATTGTCATGACCCGCACCCACTGTGAGGGTACTAGTACGTAACAGCGCCCAGCCTACGCCTCAGTGTCGGCGGTAGAACGCTGTCCTAGGTTACTATCTAACCAACAACTCACGCAATTATAATGTACTTGTCAAATCTCAACTCCGAACGGAGGACAAGTATAGATATAATATAATCTCAATCACAGTCTAAGCACGATATGATAACACAGAAGATTATAACTAAGACTGAACACAACAATAAAACTAACTACTAAAATAATATAATCTCTAACAATCTCAAATCAACATATCTCAACTTATTTACAATTCAAGTTCTAAAACATGAAACTGAACCTAGTCACTAGCTAATCTCCCGATCACTCCTGAGTGTCGAGGCCAAAGGTAGCCATCCCGTCTCCGGGTCCATAATAAGTAGGACAAGTGTCCTCAGGGCAATCATCGGTAAAATTTTCAACAGGTCCAGTCAGGACATGAACGAGTACAACTCATCAAAAAAGTCCCAAGTACATGACAGAAAACTATAAAGCAGTTATAGGCAGTTATATTGATGAACATGGCAGTTTATACGAGTAATGATGTAGAGAACAGTTAAGGTACAAGAAAAGTAAAGTAACTAAACAAGAAGAGAAACATGGCAATGAAGACTGTAAAATATAATCTAGCTGAACTAGAGTAGCATGATATAAGTCCAGACGGTATAATAAGAGTCATGTGTGAGTCCAGGCAGTAATCTAATACTAGGTGATTCCAGCACAAGATGAGTCCGGTATAAGGTGAGTCCAACCAGTAATCAATAATTCCAGGGTGAGTCCAGCCTATACTCTAACAGTGTATTTTAAAATATTGGGATCGACATGTGAACGGCTGTAGGTAATACGACACAGCGCACACTCGGCCAAGTGTGGGATGGCTATCATTCCAGTATAATTCCAAGGGAGTGGTACCAGTATTTGGGAATGTTCACATGTCTACTCCAATATTTCCCCGCCCAACAAGTATAAGTGAATCTATAACCCGACATGAAATAAGTACAAGTCCAACCAGAGTACGAATGATACCAGTAAGTGATTCCAGGGTGATTCCAGTAGGTGATTCCAGAAATAGAGGCCAGACATGAATAAATGAGTGTCGCATGAAATGGATCCAGTAATAGCAATCGTATTTGTAACAGAGAATCAAATAGAACTAACTACAACTGAAGTACAGTAATCGATAAGTAAATGGAAGAACTATCAGAGAATGTACTCGCCTGATATGTAACGATCCGCTCCGCCCTAGCGGAACGCCGATTCAAACGGCAAGTGCAACGACTAAAACGAGCCGTCGACCCAAAGAGTTGGCATCGACCTGATGAAGAATCGATGCAAGGCTTACATTGGCCCGTCAAGATGAATCCAGACTTAGACTCTCAAAGGCGCGCTCGGAGTATCGCTCGGCCGATGCGAACATCGCTAAGGTGGGTGGCTCCGATGAACCCGACTTTACTTAGCCTAGACACATAACAATACGGACACTATTGCTAGAATCGCTAGGCGATAACACCGCGCATGCTAATAAATGACTCAACACACCTAGCTAAGGGAATAATCCCCTCTTGTATGCTTGTATAGAATATGGAAAAGGAATATGGAAATATGAGAACTCTCGCCACCGCGCTCCACGCTCGTGCCAAGGCACAAGCTTACATTTAAGTTCCCTATGCGTTCAATAATGAAACAATGAATGGATTACAACAATGAAACGGGAAGACTATCAACATAGTCGTTCCGAGTAGAGTATAGCAACATTGAAAGATTATGGGACCGATGGGTCGCCAAGGCGACTCCCGCACGGGGAGTTGCATAATGTGTGAATGAAAGAATAAATGGATAAGTGAATGAATGAACCAACGAATGAAAGAATGAATACGTGAATGAATCAATGAACGAACAAACAAGTGAAAGAAAGAAAGAAAAGAAAGAATGAATGAAAGATAAAGGAAGAAAAGAATGGTTAGCGACAGGTGTGACGGGCACGTGCAACGGGGCTCGCTACCCGTGCTGCACGGACGCCAACCTGGTCGATAATGCATTATGGCTAAGGGTTAGCCTACGGATCGGAGACAGCCGTTAAGTTAAAATGACAATAAAATACGAAATGGTCGTGGACGGCTCGTGCACGAGTGAAAGGGATTCCAAGGACAGCGAACGACGTTTTCGTGGCCGACCTAGGCGGAATCATGGCCTACGGGCGGACAGAATGTGCGAGCTTGGGCACATAACCAAACGTAGGGCCGGTTATTCAATAGTCTATCAAGTTGTACCAGCCATCACGCTTGATAGATGAGAATGCCACAGGAGAAAATGTCCAAAATGGCTGACATGCCAGCGACCGGTACATATAGATTAGGTGGACCTTGCTGGTGGCAATCCACGTGCAAGTCCTTGCATTGAAATCAAAGTAGTCTAAGTTAACTGAATGAAGCGCCTTCTGAATAGGCTTAAAATGTAACACACCAAATGATAAAGAGTACTTCATGCAAATGAGTTAGAAAATACGCTTACGACGCGATAGGACCTGAGACAGGGACACGCACGTGACATTGAAAGTTCATATTCAATTGTTGACTAACTTGGTTTACTTTGGACAGGGAAGGCCGGACGGTAAGTATGGGTAAGTCGTACATGCATTTCCATGCGACACTTGAATTCAGCAACACGAGATAGGTCATGATATTTGCCATGACATTGACCCTAAAGCAAGATTAGAAAGACAATGAATGATAGACGGTGCACAAAAGTAAATGGAACGTGTTTGGTAATGATAGAATTGTGGGCGAGCTAGCCTCCCCACCAGTGCATAACAATGTACTGATAACCCTACAGTCTGCTCGCAGGATGCAGGAGATGCCGGCGGGTGCGGAGCTTCCATCGAACGTGTCAAGGCGCGGAGCCAACTCTGGGGCCTTGGAACGTTGCAAGAAGCTGAAGCACCCTATATAGGACATAATGTATCGGAACATCGCCATGAATTATTCCATCTTGTAAGCCACTTGGCACCCCTTTTATGTTTCAGAGAGAGATCTTGAGCGACTTGTAAATTCGGCCTAGCACCGCTTGTAAACTTCTTAAATATCAATAAAGAGTTTGAATTCGTTTTAATTTGTGTTCATTTACTTTCTGCTGTAAATGGGGACACTCTGTACGACTCTGTGGCCTAGCTCAAATCGACCGTTTCTGGACTTGGCCTTGCACGGGCGCAACCTAGGCCCGTGCGGCATCACGCCTTAGCGAGGACGATCACTCCTACGGGAGCGGGGCGTGACAGATTGGTATCAGAGCACGGCTTTACGTCCTTGGACTTCATTTCGATTTTCTCAGTTTTGAAAGCTCGTTGGAAATAAAGAAGTATACGCTCTCTCTCGTTGTTCCTTGGGATGTTCCATACAATAAGTCTAATATTTTCAAAAGCTCGTACAAGTACTCGGTTGAACGGGATCGATAGGCGAAGGCCTTTGTGCCAAACCACGACAGACTTGAGTCGAAGGAAAACTAAAATGCTAGAAGTTAGCAAACGCAAGGCGTGCTTGAATAACCTTATGCTAACAATGCCGAACGATGTTAAACTTGAATCGATAGAGAACACATGCTAAGTTAACATGTCGCATGCGTGCCTGACTAGTCTTGCATCGACCTAGCAAGTGAGCGTGCAAACTCGGAATATAGTCCGCACGAGATGGTTATGCGGCACAACTTAGTCCGTGTGTCGCGCACCTCGACTTTTGGGTGCAATCGGGTTGCGAGCGATATCAAGTATCGCTCGATCGAGAAGGAGATACACTTTGAGTGTCTATCGATAGGGACGCTATCGAGTTAACGCTTAGGTGTACCCGAAAAGATTGGCTTGGATTTTGAGGATTAGTGCGAACGACTTAGTACATCGAGGCGACGTGAGAGATTACGCTAGAGATTCATCGAACGAATCTGAAGGATGTCTTAGCGCATGACGTGAACGTGATTGAGGACTAGATCGTATGGCTTGAATCCGAGTGGTGTATGTGATAGGTTCGGAGAAGAATAAGAATGAGTGTCGACGACTAGTCGAGTGGCTCGAACCCTGAGTGGTCTATGGACGTCATAGAAATTGTTCGAGCAAGACTAAAGGATTTATAGATCGTACGAGTATGTCGGCAAGCGATACGATCGCGCAAAGCCTTAGAACGTGTCACGCTTAGTTGGCCGTGACTTAAAAAGTCCCGAACGAGATGTCGCTGGACAACTTGTCAATGGGCAATGCGAGTTAGAAAATGGTTCGGAATGATGAATAAAAATGAATGGTCTTGATCGAGAAAACTTAGAGGATCGCACATACGAATTTGGATTGATTCAAATGAAATGTGACTTGAGTTTTGAACAACGATCTTGAAACGAGCTTGAGGAATAGCGATCGAACTTGATCTTCAATATCGAGAAAATTGTGGAATATCCAACTCGGACAACAGCATCAACGCACGACTCGAAATTGGTTGCAAAGGAAGATCGTCAGGTTACGCATATCGTCGATGGTATTGAGGCGTATCAAAGATCGATATGCGATAACTCGGGGGGTACTCTGACTCGGCAAATGACGATCGTACAAATGTCATTGTTCCGATGGATGCTATACTCTTGATGTCGAAACGTATCGAGGAAAATATTGACGTGGCTCGAGGATTTCTAGTTGAACGAAATGATGAATGGACTATCGATCTTGGCTTGGATAGAAAATGAAATATTGGATTTGCTTCGACGATAACCCCAACGTCGACATTCTTGTCTTATGCGAGTGTAACTCCAGCCTCGCACATGCGTCACGCCGATTAGGGCGATCACTCCGCGTGAGCGCTGGTATGGTGATTTATACAGCGGGGGTGATTGAACTAGCATGGCGTGGCAATTTGTGTGCTTCGACTTGTGGTCTGACGCGAAGGTGGACTTGAAAATGACTTAGCGTGCATGACGATCGAATTTGAGGATTGCGTAGGTCCAATTCGCGTATCGAGAATGAATTAGTCTAGACGCAAATAAGAGTTACGCCCCGATAAGAATGGTTATTCCGCGGGAGCGTTGCATGGTGATTCATGAACCACCGTGGATAATCGGACTCGCGTGAGATTGGGGCGTAATATATTGTCAAAGCTAGACGACCTCGTGATCGAATACATGAATTGGTTAGAACTGATGATTTGAAATAGATTTGAATATACGTAACGAATACATTGATGCGAATAGGTGATCGTGCTCGATGTTTAGAAATCTGAGTGACGCGAGCTTGGGTAGAAAACCCCCGTACTACCGACTTTGGTTTGACCCTAGGATTGGGGTCAGTGTTGGCATTATTATTGGGGAACTATGATTCCAATCCTGACATTGACTTAAACTCGAAAAGAAATAGCATAGCGGTTAGGCGAGACGCCCTATTTTAATTGTTAGCAATCGAAAGATTGATCTTGAGGATTGGCATGGATGGATGGCATGAATCACGAATATAGGAAACCCTGCTCATGAGATTCGGCTGACATGTATATATTTCAGGGACGCCTGGGTATGTGCACGATGCTACTCGAATGAGAATGACGAATTCTCTATCATGCGGCTTGGTGAATGCATGTATTTTGGGGACGCCTGGAATGCGTGCACGATCCAGCCAAGTGATACGTTGAGTTCAAGCATGACTTGAGGAATGGAAGAGTGTCGAGAACATGAAATCGTGTTAGAAGAAAGGAAAGATACTAGTACGAACGTGGCTCGGAATCAAAGTTACGTGTGAGCGGAGTGTGCGTGAACGACAACGAGATTAGTCCTAAACAAGTGAATGATATGTGATCGATATCGTGCAAGTAAAAGTTGATATAACAAATTGAACTATTGATAGGAAGATATACTCGATAATAGTACAACAATTGGTCTTGAATCGAACGAAAATTACTTAGACTTGGTCGACCCCGCTAAGAAGAAATCATACTGATTTCGTGGACACGAACGCTTGAGAAGCGAATCGGGTCATCTCGATAACCGAGATAAATGAAAGTGAGTTTGCCTTAGCCAACGACCCTCGTATTTGATGAATTACCGCGTGCCTCGTGCGACCAATTCAGTCCCATGATACGAAGAAATAGCAACCAAGACGAAGAAACACTTGAATTGAATAAGTACCATTAACTCTAAAATGAATGAAAAGTTATTCAATAAATTCGACCAAACGTATGCAGACACGGGACTTGGAAAGGTATCAAGTATAGTTCGGTGCCATCGAACAGTAAAGCCATTCGATAGAAATTGTCTAAGATAAGTACCCGACATGAGTTAAGGAACCATAGGATGACCTGCACTCAGGAAGTCTCGAGGACGAGACTTATTTTGAGTGGTGTATTATGTAACGACCCGCTCCGCCCTAGCGGAACGCCGATTCAAACGGCAAGTGCAACGACTCAAACGAGCCGTCGACCCAAAGAGTTGGCATCGACCTGATGAAGAATCGATGCAAGGCTTACATTGGCCCGTCAAGATGAATCCAGACTTAGACTTTCAAAGGCGCGCTCGGAGTATCGCTCGGCCGATGCGAACATCGCTAAGGTGGGTGGCTCCGATGAACCCGTCTTTGCTTAGCCTAGACACATAACAATACGGACACTATTGCTAGAATCGCTAGGCGATAACATCGCGCATGCTAATAAATGTCTCAACACACCTAGCTAAGGGAATAATCCCATCTTGTATGCTTGTATAGAATATGGAAAAGGAATATAGAAATGTGAGAACTCTCGCCACCGCGCTCCACGCTCGCACTAAGGCACAAGCTTACATTTAAGTTCCCTATGCGTTCAACAATGAAACAATGAATGGATTACAACAATAAAACGGGAAGACTATCAACATAGTCGTTCCGAGTAGAGTATAGCAACATTGAAAGATTATGGGACCGATGGGTCGCCAAGGCGACTCCCGCATGGGGAGTTGCATAATGTGTGAATGAAAGAATGAATGGATAAGTGAATGAATGAACCAACGAATGAAAGAATGAATACGTGAATGAATCAATGAACGAACAAACAAGTGAAAGAAAGAAAGAAAAGAAAGAATGAATGAAAGATAAAGGAAGACAAGAATGGTTAGCGACAGGTGTGACGGACACGTGCAACGGGACTCGCTACCCGCGCTGCACGGACGCCAACCTGGTCGATAACGCATTATGGCTAAGGGTTAGCCTACGGCTCGGAGACAGCCGTTAAGTTAAAATGACAACAAAATACGAAATGGTCGTGGACGGCTCGTGCACGAGTGAAAGGGATTCCAAGGACAGCGAACGACATTTTCGTGGCCGGCCTAGGCGGAATCATGGCCTACGGGCGGACAGAATGTGCGGGCTTGAGCACATAACCAAACGTAGGGCCGATTATTCAATAGTCTATCAAGGTGTACCAGCCATCACGCTTTATAGATGAGAATGCCACAGGGAAAAATGTCTAAAATGGCTGACATGCCAGCGACCGGTGCATATAGATTAGGTGGACCTTGCTGGTGGTAATCTACGTGCAAGTCCTTGCATTGAAATCAAAGTAGTCTAAGTTAACTGAATGAAGCACCTTCTGAATAGGCTTGAAATGTAACACACCAAATGATAAAGAGTACTTCATGCAAATGAGTTAGAAAATACGCTTACGACGCGCTAGGACCTGAGACAGGGACACGCACTTGACATTGAAAGTTCATATTGAATTGTTGACTAACTTGGTTTATTTTGGACAGGGAAGGCTGGACGGTAAGTATGGGTAAGTCGTGCATGCATTTCCATGCGACACTTGAATTCAGCAACACGAGATAGGTCATGATATTTGCCATGAAATTGACCCTAAAGCAAGATTAGAAAGACAATGAATGATAGACGGTGCACAAAAGTAAATAGAACGTGTTTGGTAATGATAGCATTGTGGGCGAGCTAGCCTCCCCACCAGTGCATAACAATGTACTGATAACCCCACAGTCTGCTCGTAGGATGCAGGAGATGCCAGCGGGTGCGGAGCTTCCATCGAACGTGTCAAGGCGCGGAGCCAACTCTGGGGTCTTGGAACGTTGCAAGAAGCTGAAGCACCCAATACAGGACATAATGTATCGGAACATCGCCATGAATTATTCCATCTTGTAAGCCACTTGGCACCCCTTTTATGTTTCAGAGAGAGAGAGCTTGAGCGACTTGTACATTCGGCCTAGCGCCGGTTGTAAACTTCTTGAATATCAATAAAGAGTTTGAATTCGCTTCAATTTGTGTTCATTTACTTTCCGCTGCAAATGGGGACACTCTGTGCGACTCTGTGGCCTAGCTCAAATCGGCCGTTTCTGGACTTGGCCTTGCACGGGAGCAACCTAGGCCCGTACGACATCACGCCTTAGCGAGGACGATCGCTCCTACGGGAGCGGGACGTGACATGATACTCTGAAAAGAGTAGTATAATATCAGATATCTGCACCGGAGTCACAATGTCCTAATAGAGCAGTACAGGCTATAATGTGTTTAAAATAAGGTAGATGAAGTTTATGATACAATCTACATGATTTCTAGGTCAATCTAGGTCAAAGTCAACTTTAAGTCAAACCCGGTCAACTGTCTAGGTCAAGCTAGGTCCAAGTCAAACTTGGTCAACTTTGGGTCAACCCAAGTCAACTATACTAGTCAAACTAGGTCAATTGGTCACATTTAGACTCAATGTTGATTTTTGGTCAACTCTAGTCAATCCTGAACTATTGGTCAAACCTTGGTCAACACTCTAGTCCATCAAGTCTCTCTAGGCCTAACCCAAACCCATACTAGCAATCTAGCACAAGTACAAGCCAAACTAGGCTATCAAGCCAACAACACACATCATAACTCGACTATACAAGCCAACACAACCACACATCAAGGCACATCATATTTAGCTATTTATCATGAATCTCCTATATATATATATATATATATATATATATATATATATATATATATATATATATATAGGTTTGCACCTATATACACAACATTAACATACAATGTGAATAGAGAGTGAGAAATTAGCATGCAAGGGTCTATGTGTGTGAACATGGTGGTGAAATGGAAGGCATAGGCTATACTATCTATATGTTAATTACATAACAAGCATGCTAACACAAAACATATATCTATGCATACATTGAAACAAGTAAGTTAACTAGCTGTATGCATGCATGTGTATACTCTATATATATATATATATATATATATATATATATATATATATATATATATATATATATATATATATATATATATAAAAAATATATATATATATATATATATATATATAATCATGAACTTGATATATAGTGAAATAGGAAAAAAATTTACAAGGCTTGAACACATGGTGGTTGTGTGTTAACAAGGGCATGTAGAGGTGTGCATTACATTACAATTTGTATACCTATAATGCATAAACATTACCTACAACATACATGTTTACAAATGCATACAATTAGGTATCATACATGTACCTATACATGTATTGCATCTCAAATAGGAGGAAAAATAATGGAAAACAAAACTGGAAGGAAGGGGAGGACTGGGATGTAGGTTCAGTTCAGTTTTGCACATGTGTGCGTATATGTGATATGTGTGTGTGTGCGGGTTACAGTATCTAGATTTTGTGTCTCAGGTATTCAGGACTGTAACGCTCCAGTCCCAAAATACGTAGGACTAGAAACGTAGACATGCCAGCTGTATTCATACGAAGTACATAGGCCTCGTATGGATACATAAGCTGTAAAAATGCAGTAGAACCATAACTAATCTCATCCACACAAGAATAAATGAATAGAAGATATCATATAATCAACTATGAATTGTCATTTGGTACATGTTGTTGGACGGAGACAAATCCACTACCAACTATGAAAAGAAATACATAACAAAAGAAAGATTTTGGCGAGCGAAGCGAAGACGATCCAAATGCAATCATCCTCGAAGAAATAGCGATGAGCACGGCTAGAGCTAGAGCACCTGCGAAAGACAAGAGCACACACCTGGAGAGATAACCAGGTCCTCAGAGGGACGTAACAAGACACATAATATCATGCCATATAAACTGAATAAATATTGCTCAAATAAATAAGTCAATTGAATTATAACATGGTCCAATACACACCTACTGAACGAGCGTACCATTCCCCCAACCAAACAAGGACAGGGGATGGTAAACTAATTCACGGTGACGTATCTTTCCATGCTATGAATCCAATATGGTATCCGGACCCCAACAAGGTTCAATACCTTCTCATCGAAGTAGTAAGTCACACCTACAACCAAATAAGGACAAGATGTGACGAACTAATCTGCGACAAGTTATTGTTCCAAGCCACGGTCAGATACAAGTACCCAAACCAAAAGTACTCGTACCTAACGGATAAGGGTGCCTAACCATTCTAAGTGAAATGTAGTTAAGAACAATCCTTCCTACGCATGGGCCCTGGCTAAATAGGATCGGCATGGTCCCCCCTTGGGCACCAGAGGCCCCATCAGTAAGAGCATGACGTTCCGCAGAATCGTCAGTGGCCATCAGTAATCATGGGTCATCAACCCCGTATCTCCAGCGGAGAGTTCGGGTCACAAGGAAAAGTGCATCGAAGCCCATACGCTAAGGAATTGTCCTCCCTGTCCAATGCCTACTGTGTTGTATCCACAACAATAACCTCTATAACCGCTAAGTCAAACTAGCATGCAACCTCTATTAGCGGTTATTCCTATCGCACGGCTTGTACGTACTGGTGGCCAGCCAATCACGCACTTCCGTGTTCTACATGCGACACACAACTTCGTGGTACAACGTGTCAAGGCCAATGAATGCAACACACAAGGTGGTCCCTTAAATCTAGGTTTAATGTGTAAGAAAAATAATACATAGCAGAAATATAAATGAACAGTAAGTTCTAACAGGTTATGCCATGTATCACAGTTTATTTTCCATAAAAAAAATAAATAATGCATGAAATATGAGCTAAAATAAATAAACAACAAATGGCAAGGTGTCTTGCCTGGTAGTACGCCTGGTGTGCTGCGATGATCAAGATGGCACAAACTGCAACTTCGGATAACAACTACACAAGGGGACCTCTGTTGGCGGCATGGATGGTTCTACTGGGTCCAGAACGGTCAATTTGGCTAGGGTTGACATTTGGTAGTATAGAATTGGTAAGGAAATAGGAAGATGGGCTGCGTCATGGACAAGAGGATATTCGAAGGAAATTAGATAAATAATATATATACGATTTTAGAAAACAATTTATAATAATTTGGAAAATTATTTTAGATAAAAATACGTACTTATAAATTAGAAATCGTTTTTCGTCTAAAAACTCTAAGTAGTAAAATATGATTTAGAAAGATACTATGTTTCATTAGTAAAAATACTTGTAGGTAATACTAGAAATCAAAATAAATTTTTAGGCAAAAACTCTAATCTTATCAAAATAGGATATCTAGGTTAGAAACTAAAATTTTCATTAGTCCAAAAATATTTTAAATAAATATATAAAAAATCTAGGAAAATATTTTAGGGCTACTGAGTTGCCATACTTAATTTTAAAAAATGTTAACTATCTATTTATCTAATAAACAAAATAGTAACAATAATATTAATACTAATTATAATTATACTAATACTTATAATAATATACATACTAATAATATAATTAACTTACACTAATTATTATACTGTAAAATTAATAATAATAAAAAAATAAAAATAATAAAAATAAACAACAGTACATTTGTACTGCTGTTCTCTTCGAACAGTCCAGCACTCAAAGTAAACTCTGCAATTGATTAAAATAAAAAAAGAATGAGAGAGAGGAGTGTGAAGGAGAGGAGAACGAGAGGGGTGGGAGAACAGAGAGCCGGCGGCGGGTGAGGGCTGGAGAGGAGCGGAGGCTAGGGGTGTGAAGCGGCGAGAAGGTGAACGGAGAAGGGAGGGAAAGAGAAGATCGGGAGTCGGCGGAGCTTCTGCGACCGGTGGTCGGGTACGAGTGGCGGTAGGCGGAGGAGAAAGGGGGTTTTTGGTGGCCAACGCGGCGGAAGGCGATGGTCGGCGCGGGCGGTACGGCTGAGGCGCGGAGGCTGATGGTGCGAGAGGTGGAGAAAATCGGAGGGGTGACTCGGTCGGAGCTGTGATGGTGGTGGTGACGGTTCGGGATTCTCGCCGGTGGGGGCGGCTCGCGGCTCGGGAAGGCGGTGGACTCGACGAGGGGAGCGGATGTCTGGGAAGTCGGGATAGGGTTAGGGTTTTGATATTTGGCTCGTGTCCGGGGTTGTCTGACACGAGGAAGGATATCAATGTAGATGTAAAAAGGAAAAGATAGTGGAAATGGGTGATGAACATGGACACGGACACAATGCACAATAGCTATGGGTTTGTGGTGGCAATGGTTTGTGGCATAAAATTATGGGTTGTGGAAAAATAATGGAAGAGTACCTGCCTATTTATAGGATGTGGAAATTTCCATTTGGATAGGATTAGGATTTATTTAAAACCCAAATTAGATAATTCAATCTATAATTTAAAACCAAATCCAAATCTAAATACAAATCTAATTTAAATCTAATTAAATTTTAGTTTAAAATCGAATAGGATAAATCAAATTTTCAAATATTTAACTATTTAGATAATTCCAAAAATCAAATCAAGATTTAAATGGCCACAATAACTTCCAAATATATTTTTCAAAATACCAATATTAATAATTTTGAAAATAATAAATATTTTTAAATATCTTTTTGAATAATAAAATATTAATATTAATAAATCTCGAAAATTACATTTTTATTTAAAATAGACTAATAAATAATTACGAAATATATGTATGCACGAATAATGCATACATGATTTTGCTTTTCCTATTATACAATAAAATATTATTTATGATTAATAACTGCTAAAACAAAAGGTCTTTTATAGCAAGAATAATAATTATATAATATTTTAAAAGTGTATAATAAAATAGAAAAAAAAATGTTTTTTTTTATAAAATATGTACGCTCGCACATATTTGTACTCGACGAGCAACTACGAAAAATAAAATTTCGTGCGCGACGTACAATACGACTACGCGACGTATAATATAAAATTTTAAATTGGTACCAAATTTAATAAGAAAAAAATAGTAGAAATTTAGGGGTTTTACATCCTACCCAACTTAAAAGAATTTCGTCCTCGAAATTAAGAATTAGTAGGGGGGTGAGAAGACACAAAGGGGTATCGATGGAGAACAATCGATAACAAAATCATGCTGTAAGAAATCGCGATCTAGATCATAGAAAAATAAAACGGTATGGTCACGGGTAATGAATGAGGGTCACGATTAATAGAACGAAAATAGATTCTCTTAAATTAAGCGATTAGAGGGTCTTGATAGGGCCGAGTAGTTTGGGATGAAGATATAGCAACATCGAGTGGGAGTGGTCATAGCCGATAGGAAGGTTAGAGGAAGTTCTAGTATGACGTTTTCGTCCTCCTAAAATAGGTGAGGGCGAAAGCAATATAGAGTTCGAAGGAGGCATTATCGAATACGAATACGTGATTCAAGAACGACCGAAAAAAAATCTCAAAAGGAGTTGCCAAGGCAGTCGCGGATGGAATTCTAAAGGACAAGTTTAGCTATGTCCCCATCCACGAAGAACGATAAAATAAAGCGAACCAAAGTGCACTTGGTTGATCAGACCATTATGCACCGGTTCTGATTAGACAATAGGCTAGTGAGCGCTCAATAGCATATGTCATAAAAAAACTCGATAAAGAATAAGCTTGCAAAAACTAGGCTACATTAGCATCATTAGTCAAAATGGTAAATACATAGGCACGAGAGATTAAGATTTAAAGAATGTAGAATGATTCTAAGTCATACAGTCGTCCTATAGTCTTCTTGTCCAAGTCCTTGGTTGGCTAGACGGGTTAGGTCCTCTAGATTCTAGGACCTAAATAAGCTTGCTATATAGGTCACTAGGTCAAAGGGGTTGCTAGTTCATAAGGTATTCTACCCAACTTAAAGAATTAAACTAATGGTGTTTTGGGACAACTAACTAGTAGGGTCAATCTCTAGCAAGCACGAAGGGAAAATAAGAATATGGATGGAAGGAAGCAATCAAGATGCAATTGATGAGTCAAACGGTAGATAAAATCAAGGAAAGAGGTCAAGTATGTGGATGAGATCCTAGACTTCTAATCCTATACGCAGGCTTGCTTGGTACGGTAAAGTAACCAAACAATTTATCTTGACCTGCATGGGCTACCACAAAAACATGTAACGCCCCAGTCCCAAAATACGTAGGACTAGAAACGTAGACATGCCAGCTGAATTCATACGAAGTACATAGGCCTCGTATGGATACATAAGCTGTAAAAATGCAGTAGAACCATAACTAATCTCATCCACACAAGAATAAATAAATAGAAGATATCATATAATCAACTATGAATTGTCATTTGGTACATGTAGTTGGGCGGAGACAAATCCACTACCAACTATGAAAAGAAATACATAACAAAAGAAAGATTTTGGCGAGCGAAGCGAAGACGATCCAAATGCAATCATCCTCGAAGAAATAGCGATGAGCACGGCTAGAGCTAGAGCACCTACGAAAGACAAGAGCACACACCTGGAGAGATAACCAGGTCCTCAGAGGGACGTAACAAGACACATAATATCATGCCATATAAACTGAAAAATATTGCTCAAATAAATAAGTCAATTGAATTATAACATGGTCCAATACACACCTACTGAACGAGCGTACCATCCCCCCAACCAAACAAGGACAGGGGATGGTAAACTAATTCACGGTGACGTATCTTTCCATGCTATGAATCCAATATGGTATCTGGACCCCAATAAGGTTCAATACCTTCTCATCGAAGTAGTAAGTCACACCTACAACCAAACAAGGATAAGATGTGACGAACTAATCCGCGATAAGTTATTGTTCCAAGCCACGGTCAGATACAAGTACCCAAACCAAAAGTACTCGTACCTAACGGATAAGGGTGCCTAACCATTCTAAGTGAAATGTAGTTAAGAACAATCCTTCCTACGCATGGGCCCTGGCTAAATAGGATCGGCATGGTCCCCCCTTGGGCACCAGAGGCCCCATCAGTAAGAGCATGACGTTCCGCAGAATCGTCAATGGCCGTCAGTAATCATGGGTCATCAACCCCATATCTCCAGCGGAGAGTCCGGGTCACAAGGGAAAGTGCATCGAAGCCCATACGCTAAGGAATTGTCCTCCCTGCCCAATGTCTACTGTGTTGTATCCACAACAATAACCTCTATAACCGCTAAGTCAAACTAGCATGCAACCTCTATTAGCGGTTATTCCTATCGTACGGCTTGTACGTACTGGTGGCCAGCCAATCACACGCTTCCGTATTCTACATGCGACACACAACTTCGTGGTACAACGTGTCAAGGCCAATGAATGCAACACACAAGGTGGTCCCTTAAATCTAGGTTTAATGTGTTAGAAAAATAATACATAGCAGAAATATAAATGAACAGTAAGTTCTAACAGGTTATGCCATGTATCACAGTTTATTTTCCATAAAGAAAATAAATAATGCATAAAATATGAGCTAAAATAAATAAACAGCAAATGGCAAGGTGTCTTGCCTGGTAGTACGCCTGGTGTGCTGCGATGATCAAGATGGCACAAACTGCAACTTCGGATAACAACTACACAAGGGGACCTCTGTTGGCGGCATGGATGGTTCTACTAGGTCCAGAACGGTCAATTTGGCTAGGGTTGACATATGGTAGTATAGAATTGGTAAGGAAATAGGAAGATGGGCTGCGTCATGGACAAGAGGATATTCGAAGGAAATTAGATAAATAATATATATACGATTTTAGAAAACAATTTATAATAATTTGGAAAATTATTTTAGATAAAAATACGTACTTATACATTAGAAATCGTTTTTCGTCTAAAAACTCTAAGTAGTAAAATATGATTTAGAAAGATACTATGTTTCATTAGTAAAAATACTTGTAGGTAATACTAGAAATCAAAATAAATTTTTAGGCAAAAACTCTAATCTTATCAAAATAGGATATCTAGGTTAGAAACTAAATTTTTCATTAGTCCAAAAATATTTAAATAAATATATAAAAAATCTAGGAAAATATTTTAGGGCTACTGAGTTGCCATACTTAATTTTAAAAAATGTTAACTATCTATTTATCTAATAAACAAAATAGTAACAATAATATTAATACTAATTATAATTATAATAATACTTATAATAATATACATACTAATAATATAATTAACTTACACTAATTATTATACTGTAAAATTAATAATAATAATAATAAAAAAACAACAGTACATTTGTACTGCTGTTCTCTTCGAACAGTCCAGCACTCAAAATAAACTCTGCAATTGATTAAAATAAAAAAAGAATGAGAGAGAGGAGTGTGAAGGAGAGGAGAACGAGAGGGGTGGGAGAACAGAGAGCCGGCGACGGGTGAGGGCTGGAGAGGAGCGGAGGCTAGGGGTGTGAAGCGGCGAGAAGGTGAACGGAGAAGGGAGGGAAAGAGGAGATCGGGAGTCAGCGGAGCTTCTGTGACCGGTGGTCGGGTCCGAGCGGCGGTATGCGGAGGAGAAAGGGGGTTTTTGGTGGCCGATGCGGCGGAAGGCGATGGTCGGCGCGGGCTGTGCGGTTGAGGCACGGAGGCTGATGGTGCGAGAGGTGGAGGAAATCGGAGGGATGACTCGGTCGGAGCTGTGATGGTGGTGGTGACGGTTCGGGATTCTCGCCGGTGGGGGCGGCTCGCGGCTCGGGAAGGCGGTGGACTCGACGAGGGGAGCAGATGTCTGGAAAGTCGGGATAGGGTTAGGGTTTTGATATTTGGTTCATGTCGGGGGTTGTCTGACACGAGGAAGGATATTAATGTAGATGTAAAAAGGAAAATAGTAGAAATGGGTGGTGAACACGGACACGGACACAATGCACAATAGCTATGGGTTTGTGGTGGCAATGGTTTGTGGCATGAAATTATGGGTTGTGGAAAAATAATGGAAGAGTACCTGCATATTTATAGGATGTGGGAATTCCCTTTTGGATAGGATTAGGATTTATTTAAAACCCAAATTAGATAATTCAATCTATAATTTAAAACCAAATCCAAATCTAAATACAAATCTAATTTAAATCTAATTAAATTTTAGTTTAAATTCGAATAGGATAAATCAAATTTTCAAATATTTAACTATTTAGATAATTTCAAAAATTAAATCAAGATTTAAATGGCCACAATAACTTCCAAATATATTTTTCAAAATACCAATATTAATAATTTCGAAAATAATAAATATTTTTAAATATCTTTTTGAATAATAAAATATTAAAATTAATAAATCTCGAAAATTATATTTTTATTTAAAATAGACTAATAAATAATTACGAAATATATGTATGCACGAATAATGCATACATGATTATGCTTTTCCCAGTATACAATAAAATATTATTTATGAGTAATAACTGCTAAAACAAAAGGTCTTTTATAGCAAGAATAATAATTATATAATATTTTGAAAGTGTATAATAAATAAGAAAAAATTTTTTTTTTATAAAATATGTACACTCGCACATATTCGTACTCGACGAGCAACTACGAAAAATAAAATTTCGTGCGCGACGTACAATACGACTACGCGACGTACAATACAAAATTTTAAATCGGTACCAAATTTAATAATAAAAAAATAGTAGAAATTTAAGGGTTTTACAAGGGCAATGTGGGTTCAATGTGTGTGTAATCAGTGAGGGGTGTCACTAGCTAGGAGGGTGATAGCAGTGTAGTGTCACACAAATCACTGAGTTAGGAAATCAGAGAAATATACATAATCTCAGGAATCACAGTCCAATGACAGTTTTCATTTAACATTGCACATTGACAATTGCACATAACAGTCCCTAAGCTAATTGAATCCCAAATTCATTGTTAACAACCAAATCTAACATGCAGCTAAACTCAGACTTATAGGGGTTAATAATGTAGCAATAATCATGGGAATTATAGTTGAAACACATTTAAATTTCAGGAATTCAAACATTTGAAAATAGAGCATTGACAGTGGGTTAATCTCAGGAATTGACAGTAAGCAATGACAGTTCAACCATTCAAAATCTTTTTTTTTGAAATCCCAAAACCTAACACCTATCAATAACCAAGATTTCAGTAATGTACTACACATGTAGATGAATCAAACAGGGTAGTTAAACATCAAATTTAGTTTACAAATGGAAATCAATTTCCAGAAATTACAAAACTAAACGTGTATCAGTCAATAGAGGGAATCTGAATTTCGATCCATAAAAACTTGTTAATATGCAAATTAAATAGTTGGTAAATAGTGGTGTAGGTGTCATAGAGCCATACGAGTCTTGTGGTGTCCCCACGATAGGACACAGCGTGTCCAATCCCGTTCGAACACACACAGACACACGCACAGGCACACAGCGTCGTGCATGCGTGTGTGTCGCTCTAGGACATGACACGTTGCACGACACATGTCGTGGTCATGTCCACGTGTTCGCCCCATATAGGGCTACGTGTCTATGGCCCTACACCGTGTCCCAGTGTCACCGTGTCCAAGTTAAACGTGTGTGTCAGTGACCAATTTGCTCGCGTGTACAGCCCGCGCGCGCGGCCAGTGCGACCAGTGCGAGGAGGAGAACTCCTCGCACACACAACCATTTGGGCTCAAATTTTGGAAGAGCCTTGTCAGTCAATGCCCTGACATCCTCCCAAAATTTGGCGTGTCCTCGTGAACGATATAGAGAGATATCGAGCCCGTGATGCAGGACACCATGTACGGTTCAGTCCCCGCGTATTCGTGTCCCCGTGTGGACACGACACGACACGACACCAAAATCAGGAAATAATGACACAAATCATTAAGCAAGCCCTAGAGCTAGGATTCCATTCAAAAATATTTCAAAAATCAGAACAAAATGATGGTTGAGGCATTACATCAAACACCTAGCTTATCAAATGGATACGTGTCCGATACGGATACGAAACTGACACAAAATTAATCTAAACTTCAGGGACAGCTAGGGGACACCTAGATCTAGCCCTATATGCAAAGAAAATAGAATATTAGATCAATTAGAGGTGTTTTACCTATAGGTGCAAATAGTAAGAAAAAGCTCCAAATGGGGAGAATCTCCTTGCTAGCCAAAATCTTCAAATTGATTTAAACCTGAGATTTCTCTCCATGAACATCAAGTAGAGATTGATTAGAACCTAGTGCAAAAGATTTGAGCCAAAAAGGAGTTGAAATGAGAAATTTATGGATTGGGGAAGATGGCTCTTTACCTCTTTCTTCAAAACTTGGAAAACTAATAAAAGAGGCAAGAACAAGAAAGTGAGTGTTTATATAGGGTGGGGATCCCTATGTGGCTGGTCACTTAGGGTTTGGTTAGGTTTAGGGCTTCTAGTTATGGGCCATGGGCTTAAGTCATAAGTCATTTAATAAAAATCATAAGTTATTGCATTAAACTATAAGTCATTTCACTTAAACTTGTTTTTCTATTTCAAAACTAAATTCTAAGTGAATAGAATGGGTTAACTTAAGTTAGACCAGGGTTACCATAGCTAGGGTTAGCTTCTAGGCTAGTCTACAAGGTCTCAATAAGTCAAAGTCAATATAGCAATCACCAATTCACTAAATTAATTAAAAATTTAAAAATTCTACCAAATGACCAAAATACCCTCAAGCTAAAATGATAAAAATAAATCATCCTAATGACATGGTCAGGCTCTAGGTCAGGCAGTCTCTCAGGTTATACTAGCAAAGCATCAAAATCACAAGCCATGAATTAAAACAGTTTTAAATTGATTAAAAATCACCAAAAATCATAATGTGATATAAATACCAATTAATTATAATTATAATTACAAAATTTCAAAAATACCCTCATTTCAGAAATTGGATGTTACAAGTCTACCCCCCTTAGAAAAATTTTGTCCTCGAAATTAAGATGATCTCACCCTTCCCAGGTCAAACCCCCAATCAATCAAGGTCGATGCAACACAATCCTACTGGTCGTGATTCCACTGTCTCGAACAGGGTAGCTACACAATCTAGCAAATCACAAGCAATATCCTGGTAGGTACTAATAGAATCACACAGGATAGTGGGGAGGAAGAATGAGAAGGACAAACCTGCTAACTCATCACCTGCAGCGTCGGTCTCCTCGACCGCCATCGCAAAAGCTCCACCCCTCTGGTGCTGAACTATAGGTGGCCTAGCTCCCTCAAAAGGAGGTGCAGCGGGACAATCTATCATCTTGTGAGCACCAGACCCACAGAATAGACAAACCTTCAGCCTCCTCCTACAAGACTCCCAAACATGCCCTACCTTCCTGCAGTAGGCACAAGTCGGCACCCCGCGGTCCTGTCCTCTAGGCTGATGCTGTGCCTACTGCACTCTCACTGGTACATGTGCCTGCTGAATCTGTACGTGAGGCCTCTTGGCCTGGCCTACGCTGCTGCTGGCTCCCTGAAAGTCCCGACCTCTCTTCAGTTTCAGCCCCAGGTCGTCCTCTGCCGCTATAGCTCCAGAAACGATCTCTGCGTAGGTAGCGTTCCGTTCACTCTTAGTCAGTGACTGAACCTCCCTGTTCAACCCTCGACGAAACTTCCTCGCCTTCGTCTTCTTAGTCAAATCATCAATAAACTGGGCCAACCGATAAAACTCTCCGGCGTACTCAGCCACTGTCTGGTTCTCCTGAACTAGACTCTCAAACTGTGCCTCAATGCCTCCAAGTGCCACATCTGGGAAGAACTGTTCCTTGAACAGCTCCTTGAACTGTGCCCAAGTCTGACCCTCAACTCCCACTCTGGGATCTGTCTGGTACCAAGTACGGGCTAAGTCCTGCATCTGACTGTCCGCCGCCTTGATATGAAGTCGGGCTGGTATCTCCGCCAGCCGAAAAATCTCCTCGATATGCTCAATCCAATCATCCACATAGTGAATGCCCTCGGTGCCCAGAAAATCTCGAGGATGCATCTTCTGAAAATCCTGAATATCCTTCTCCTTCCGGTAAGGCTGCTTCTGCGGGCCCTGAGTAGCCACCATCTCCACAGTCGTACGGATCAGCTGGTGGGCCTCGTCGATCCCCTGACAAAAGTCGGCAGTTTGACGCTGCTGCTGCTGCTGGTACGATGCCAGAATCCTCTCCACAAAAGAAAATAGGTGGGCAACATCAACCAATCCTGCAGGTGGCTGTGGGTGCTGCTGCTGCTGAAATACCTCAGGAATGACCGAGGTCGTCCTCTGAACAGGTGGAGGTACACCCCCAAAGGCTGCAGTCGTTCCTATCTGATCAGGAACAGAAGGTGCTACAGTCCCAGCAGGCTGCTGTACTAGACGAGAGGTGGCAGACCCCTCTCCAGCGGCTGCTGTACCAGAACGATATGATCGTGTCTCCACCATCCTGAAGACAGATCGAAAAATGAAGTCAATACTGAGCAGGAATCGATAAAATCAAAGGAGGACAGTTTATTTCAAAGAAGTCAAATCAGTAAGATATGTAGATGGCATAAATTGAAGCAGAATTTTTTTTCTAACTGTGATTAAGTACCTCTCCGTTAAAGCCTATCTCTCAATCCTATCGCATGCTGTAGTGATACTCTAGTTCGAATACCACTACATAAACTCGACCTGTATGGGCCACCACTAAAAACGTGTCATGACTGTAGGCCTCAAAAATGAAGTCACGCTGAGTTAATACAGCCTATCAGAACAATGTCTAAAATACACGCTGAGTTCTATCAGACCATTTCCTCAAATATACGCAGAGTTTAAATGGTACACAGAGACAGCTCATCATTTGTCAGAGTGTCATTATGACTGACAGTACGACAGTCAAAGAATGTCTCCTCGTATGCCATGTATGCACGGGACTCAAGAGATCTCAGCCGACTATTGCGTGACTTTCGAAATCTTCCTCAACAAGATTCAGTCTTCATCAAGTTGGCGTACCAAAAAGACCTTATTGTTATTTAAAGTGACTGACAAGGCAATCAATGTCAGAGATTTTGTGTCAGTCGAGGTACGTCGAATCAAGACAGCTGGCCGTCCTGACTCAAGTCTGCGTGTATTTTGAACTTCTATGTTCCTTCCTCAAGTTTGCGTGAAATTTGAGCTTTCTGTCTCAAGTTGGCGTGTATTCTGAAGCTTTATGTCTCAAGATGGCATGTATTCTGAAGCCTTCTGCTCCAAGTCTGCGTGGATTTCATCCTCAACCAGTTGGCGTGGATTTTATCTCAAATTATCAGATTGGAGTACGTGGCAGACATGCCACAAATCTCTCGTATGCGTGCCCAGTAACTTGCACACGACTCATGCACGATTGCCATGTGTCCAACAGTTACAGGCCACGTCTAGTAACTACTCATTAACCTTGCGTACGTTTGAGTCCTGCATGATTATCAACTATGCATAGATTATGAAGACAGTTATCTTTTCAGTTATTTTTGACTCTATAAATAGAGTCCTTTTCTCATTCATTGTACAGATAGATAGATATCTAAATTGCTGTCGAATTCTTGAGAGCTTTTCTTCTTCGCATCGTCTAAGGGATAAAGCGATCGTCTTCTAGATCGGATTCCTACAGTTGTATTTTCCCAGAAACACAATAAATAAAGTGAATTTATTTATGGAAAACAAATTGGCAACTCTGCTGGGGAAACCCATCTCCTCTTCTGAGATGGCAACAACTCAATGCGACGCTTTGTCGGTCGGATCGACGAAGAAGGTGATATCGATTCAGTTCAATCAACTCGCCTATGAAGAAATACAGCGGGCTAAGGGTGGCAAGCACACTTCAGCCTCTATCACCACTGCCAAATCAAAGGGTCGATCTGTCTATGTCCCTAAGAATCTGTTGGCAACCAAAGACGGTGAAGTTTCTACCACAGTGTCCATTACTAACACTGGCAAGAACTCCACTGCAGGCACGCATACTCCTGTGTGCTCGAAAACGACAGCATCCAAAAGACACGCTAACAGTGATGGCTCCTTAGCCAAATCTGTTTCCGTAGTCACGCAGTCCAGAAGTCACGCTGACAGCACTGGCTCTTTAGCCAAGCCTGTTCTAGCGTGCATTTTCAAACCTAAAAATCACGCTAACAGCACTGGTTCTTTAACCAAGCCTGTCTCAGCGTGTATTCCGCACGCATCATCCACCAAGTCAGCTCTCCCTGACTCAGCATACGTACCGAAATCTGACTTTTTAGCCAAGACTTCATATGCTGACAACACTGGCTCCTTAGCCAAATTGTCACCAGCATATTCTAAGAAGAATAGCTCTTTAGCTATTTCTTCTTCCTTGCCAAGTTCTGCTAGAACTGGGGGTAGTCTTGCTATGATTTCTCCATAAATGGCTCACAAAGTCCCTTCGAAAAGGAACAATTCTTTAGTTGTTTCTTCTGCTCCTGTAGTGTTTACTTCAGGAACAGCTTTGGCTGACAACTTTGTTAGTCAAAGAAAAGGAAATAGTCTTTTGACTACTCTTCCTTCTGGACATTCTATGTCTCAAAACTTGAACAAGTCTAAGAAGAAATATTTCTTAATGTCTTCTTCTACGACTTCTTCAAATTGGGCACAGAATTTGTCTATACAAGATGGTTTGTTACCAACTCCTAATCAAGGGGGTGGTTCAACTCTTTCTTCTCTGCAATTATCCAGATCAATGGAAGGAAAACTTTAAGTATCGAAAACCAATGTTTTACCTCCAACTGATCTAAGAACGAAACTTAATCAATCCCGTTTGGGAAGCACTTCTGGTGTTAAGAAACCATACCAATCGGGAACAAAAGTAAGAGATCCGGATGCAGAATATGCCAGAAATTATATGGCTCAGATTAATCAATCTTTGTATAATCAAGAGCCATCAAGACCCAAGAACAGGAAATATATTCCTAAAAATGTACAAAGATTGTTCTCAGATATACCTCAATCTTCACATACGGATTTACGAGAACATCTTCAACAAAAGAGGAGGAATAATTCTGTGTCAATGGATCATGACCATGTTGATCATGAATGTGACTTCCAGCCAAGGGTCATAATTCAATGCAGATGTCAAACTAAACGACAATCTGTCTTCAATCGGATTCAGTGTGAACCTATGTCTGATGAAGATGAACCTCTTTTCGCTTCTATCAACATGACCTCTCGGGATACTAGGGGTAGAACTGATAGTCCAGATGGGGTATATAGAGACACCAGAGCAAGAGTCCTGGCTTCTAATCCAAGAACTTCGGTTTCTGAAGACTATTCTGAATTCCTTGGAGAATCTAACTTCCCACCTCTGCCTACTGGGGGTAGTTCTCCTACAACTGATTTTGATACACAAAGCAATGATTCAGAACAAACAGTATCATCAACAATCCCTCGTATGGTCACAACTTATATGGTGGATGGGAATACTGAATTAAACAATGAACCTTCTTCTTCAATGACTCCCCAAGACCAAAGAATTGCTTCTTTGGAACAACAAATGAAGTCTATGGCTGATACTATGAAGTCAATGTATGAACTTATGGCAACCCAGCTGCAAAATCGACAGACTGTACCTGACGCCATACCGATTGACACTGGTGTAGGTCCAGTGCAAGTTCCTCCAGCAGTACAATCCAATATCCCTGGACAAGCTCAACCAATTCCTAGCCATTCGGGAGCTGGGGGTAGCGCTTATAATGCTGTCCCTCCTCCTAACTATTCCCTACAAGCTACAACTCCACAATCTTCCGGAGTCATTACTGAAGAATTGAGGAATCTCCGAACCCAATTTGAGGCATTCAAACAAAAAGATGGTTTACAAAGGTTAGGTATCAAGCAACCTTATCCAATAGAATGGAAGCAGGTATCATATCCTCCTAAATACAAGCCTCATACTATCTTATTCTTTGATGGAACCACTTCTCCGAGTCAGTTTATCAATCATTTTGAAGTGATGACTGACCAGCTGCAACCAAGCGATGCCCTCCTTACTCGGGTGTTTGTCGGATGTCTCAAAGGAACGGCTTATGAATGGTATAGAAGTCTCTCTGATGGGTGTATTACCTCATTTGTCGGCGTCAAACAAATGTTTCTTGAACGGTTCTATGAAGGGCTCAATGACATGACTATGTCTGCTCTTATAAGAATCAAACAGAAAAATAATCTAAGCACTGAAAGCTTCATTGAAAGATTTCGAAGAGAAGCTCTGAAGATGCCCCTCGGAACTCCCGATGCTGTCACTATCGACACTTGCAAGTCGAATCTCTTACCAATCATCACAACTTATATGGTGGATGGGAATACTGAATTAAACAATGAACCTTCTTCTTCAATGACTCCCCAAGACCAAAGAATTGCTTCTTTGGAACAACAAATGAAGTCTATGGCTGATACTATGAAGTTAATGTATGAACTTATGGCAACCCAGCTGCAAAATTGACAGACTGTACCTGACGCCATACCGATTGACACTGGTGTAGGTCCAGTGCAAGTTCCTCCAGCAGTACAATCCAATATCCCTGGACAAGCTCAACCAATTCCTAGCCATTCGGGAGCTGGGGGTAGCGCTTATAATGCTGTCCCTCCTCCTAACTATTCCCTACAAGCTACAACTCCACAATCTTCCGGAGTCGTTACTGAAGAATTGAGGAATCTCTGAACCCAATTTGAGGCATTCAAACAAAAAGATGGTTTACAAAGGTTAGGTATCAAGCAACCTTATCCAATAGAATGGAAGCAGGTATCATATCCTCCTAAATACAAGCCTTCTACTATCTCATTCTTTGATGGAACCACTTCTCCGAGTCAGTTTATCAATCATTTTGAAGTGATGACTGACCAACTGCAACCAAACGATGCCCTCCTTACTCGGGTGTTTGTCAGATGTCTCAAAGGAACGGCTTATGAATGGTATAGAAGTCTCCCTGATGGGTGTATTACCTCATTTGCCGGCTTCAAACAAATGTTTCTTGAACGGTTCTATAAAGGGCTCAATGACATGACTATGTCTGCTCTTATAAGAATCAAACAGAAAAATAATGAAAGCACTGAAAGCTTCATTGAAAGATTTCGAAGAGAAGCTCTGAAGATGCCCCTCGGAACTCCCGATGCTGTCACTATCGACACTTGCAAGTCGAATCTCTTACCAATCATCACAACTTATATGGTGGATGGGAATACTGAATTAAACAATGAACCTTCTTCTTCAATGACTCCCCAAGACCAAAAAATTGCTTCTTTGGAACAACAAATGAAGTCTATGGCTGATACTATGAAGTCAATGTATGAACTTATGGCAACCCAGCTGCAAAATCGACAGACTGTACCTGACGCCATACCGATTGACACTGGTGTAGGTCCAGTGCAAGTTCCTCCAGCAGTACAATCCAATATCCCTGGACAAGCTCAACCAATTCCTAGCCATTCAGGAGCTGGGGGTAGCGCTTATAATGCTGTCCCTCCTTCTAACTATTCCCTACAAGCTACAACTCCACAATCTTTCGGAGTCGTTACTGAAGAATTGAGGAATCTTCGAACCCAATTTGAGGCATTCAAACAAAAAGATGGTTTACAAAGGTTAGGTATCAAGCAACCTTATCCAATAGAATGGAAGCAGGTATCATATCCTCCTAAATACAAGCCTCCTACTATCTCATTCTTTGATGGAACCACTTCTCCGAGTCAGTTTATCAATCATTTTGAAGTGATGACTGACCAGCTGCAACCAAGCGATGCCCTCCTTACTCGGGTGTTTGTCGGATGTCTCAAAGGAACGGCTTATGAATGGTATAGAAGTCTCCCTGATGGGTGTATTACCTCATTTGTCGGCTTCAAACAAATGTTTCTTGAACGGTTCTATGAAGGGCTCAATGACATGACTATGTCTGCTCTTATAAGAATCAAAGAGAAAAATAATGAAAGCACTGAAAGCTTCATTGAAAGATTTCGAAGAGAAGCCCTGAAGATGCCCCTCGGAACTCCCGATGCTGTCACTATCGACACTTGCAAGTCGAATCTCTTACCAATCATCAGCATGTAGACAGGATCCACTCAATTCCAAGATTGGCCTTCCTTCATCGTCAGTGCCAAAGCTGCCGAAGTCAGTGCCGAGACTTTCAAAGGTCTGGGGGTACACATGAATCCCAATGAATCAGGTCAAAATACTAGCAATAGTACGCGACCTAACAATCGTAAAGGAAAAGAGACTCTCGAAGTCAATCTCCAGAGAAAAAATCAAGAAGTAATATCTGCCCAAGCTACCCCAGCTCCAACAAATCAACAACCAAGAGCACCTCGCCCCAAAGAAGAATACTCTTTTGACGACGATGACGTCTTTGGTATCTTTGAATGTCTGCTGAAAGGTAATAAAATACAATTACCTGAAATCAAGAAATCCGATGAAGCTGGTAAGACAGATCATCCTAAATACTGTCCGTACCATAGAATGTTGGGTCACACAGCTCGTACATGTTTTGTACTGAAAGAAAAAAATCCAGGAAATGATTAAATCTGGAGCTGTCACTCTTACTCCGAAAGAAAAGACCGTCACCTCCAATGTTGTCTCTATGCAATTCGGAGATTTTCCTCCTCAACTCCTTGAAAGCGGGATCGTTCCTATTTCCAAAGCAACTCTTGAAGTTGTGAATATTCCCCCTCCACAGTCTGAAGGATTAGTACCGATCACTATTGAAACAGGAGAAATCATATGGATTCATCCCGATCTAGTGGCAGAGTTTGAATCTCCTCCCCTTCAAAAGACTACTTCCCTAAAATCTAAGAAGGCCGAAAAAAATAAGTCATGTCATATGACTTCTTTCGGAACTACTGACACAGAACCAAAAGATAAAGCAGAAGCACTTGCTGGTGCTACTAGAACAGGGAAACATTATCTAAAGGATTATTCCAAGAGTCCTGAAGATACTCCTGATAGTCTTGAAAATACTCCTGATATCTCTCCAGCTGACAAAGATATTCCTGATGTTCCTCCTGAGGAAGAATTATCCACTGTACCTGTTCCTTCAACTACACCGGTTGTACCTATTCCTTCCAAGCCCACAGCACTTGAGAAAGGCAAACAACAGGCTCGATTTGATAAACTAATCAAGAAGTCCCCTCCCCTTGGACTTCAGAAGCCTTATAACTTTGACATTTTAGCTCAACTCGCTAATACTCCAGCTAGAATGTCCCTCTTTGAACTTCTACGTCTTTCTAAAGAGACTCGGGAGACATTAAGTGAAGCACTTCTTCAGGCTGACTCTTGTCTCGCACAATTAAAGAAGCCAGATGAAGAACCTGTTACTTGCTTACATTGCAATAGTGTATTGGAAATCATCCCGAATATCACCTTTACACAAGATGACATGTTATTGGAGGATAATCGACATGATCGGCCTCTCTACTACACCGGTTATATCGATACGATGAAGATAGATCGCATTCTTATTGATCTAGGGTCTGCTTTAAGCATAATGCCAAGGAGTCTGCTAGATGAATTAAAAATCCCTCTTCACAAACTTTCCAAGACAGTCACTACTATATTGGGATTCAATCAAAGCCGAAGCGAGCTTTTGGGAAAGATTCATCTGAAACTTCAGATAGGCGATTTCAGATCCAAAGTCACTTTCTATGTGATCGAAATCGTGGGATCTTATAATCTTCTCCTGGGAAGACCCTTCCTTCATGAAAATAATATAGTGCCTTCTACTCTTCATCAGTGTTTTAAATACATTGACAGCAATGGGAGAGTACAAAAGGAAGTTGCTGATATAAATCCTTTCCGTGGGGTTGAAGCTTATTTCAGTGATTCCCGGATGTACAAAGAAGAGTATACAAGGGTGATACAAGCTATGGAGAAAGAGGATCCGCAAAGTGAGACCGTGATAATTCCTGTTAAAGGTCGAAGTACTCAGCGACAGTCTCCTAAACCTTCGGGAGAAGGTTCTTTCATTATCCCAGTGAGCGGACGTATCTCTCCATCACCTCAATCATCCACCCAAGACACACTGATCATTCCTGTCAGTGGGCGTACTACATTTCCTGGATCCTCACCTATAAAACAGGACACTCTGGTAATCCCTGTTAGTGGGCGAACTACTCTTCCATCCCAAGCTTCAAGGGACCTCACCTCTTCTGAGCCATTTGTTATCGATCTTCATCGAAACAAAACTTCCTCTCGTTCTTCTTCTCCCCCTTTAGTCATTGATTTGGCTAAGATTTCTAAGGCTCAGCCTTCTCCCAATGTAAATAATACTACTTTTAAATTTAATAAAAAGTCTCCATCTTTGCAGTATATTGATGTGTGTAATCATGTTCATAGTTATTTGCATTTGTTAAATGACTTGAGAACAATAACCATAGGAGTTGTACAGACTTTTCATACAGGGGTATCCCTAGAATCAGTACAAACTTCATACTTTCTAGTTCCTAGTAGAAAGTCAGGAGACATTCCAATATTCTTCTACCTGGAAGGTTACAATTACGTCGTTATAGCCAGCAATCTAAAGACATTATCAAAAGTATGGGCTATGACTTCAGAACTGGCCTCAGTGATGGAAGAGGAAGAAGAATGCCTGTCCGGATTCCTTCTCTGAAATATGGAAGGACAAAATGCGGATTGGGTTATATTGCTCCTACTTCCTTTATCAATACTATCCATGAAGATCCCGAATCTGATGAAGACAAGAGATCTGATTCTTCTAGTACCACCTCTTGGGATTCTGATACAAGTATCGGTGACTTCCACTACAACATTCTGTCTTCCAACATGGTCTCCGTTGACGGTTCTGAAGAAAATGATGAAAACGAAGACGAATTTGAAATCTCACCTGAATCAGAACAATGGGCCCAAAGGTTAGATAATCAATGGGAGTTCCGATTCGAGCAAAAAGAACCTCCGACTGAAGATAAACTCGTCCAAATAGATGTTGGTGAAGAGGGATCCCCCAAACCAATATTCATTAGTGAAAGTCTTTCAGAATCTGATAAGCAAGACATGATCAAACTTATTCGTGAATACATCAATGTCTTCGCTTGGAGCTATGAAGATATGCCAGGACTTGATCCACAGATTATAACTCACAAACTCAATATCATGCCAAATGCTAAACCGGTCAAACAACAACAGCGACGATTTTGTCCAGATATTATGGATGCAATTGAAGCTGAAGTCAATAAACTCATGGCTTCTGGGTTTATTAGAGAGGAACAACATTCCGATTGGGTGGCTAATATAGTTCCTGTTCTTAAAAAGACTGGCAAGATCAGAGTATGCATAGACTACCGCGATCTCAATGCGGCATGTCCTAAAGACGAGTTTCCTCTACCAATTACTGATGTTATGATCGATAATACCTGTGGGTTTGAACGGATGTCATTCATGGACGGGTATTCTGGGTACAATCAGATTAAAATGTTTCCAGATGACGAGAAACACACTTCTTTCAGAACGCCGATCGGTACATACTGTTATACAGTTATGCCATTCGGTCTCAAGAATGCAGGAGCAACTTATCAACGAGCCATGAGCACTATATTCCGTGAACATTTGCGGAAAACAGTCGAATGCTATGTTGATGATATTACAGTCAAAAGTCAACAAAAAGAGGATCACATCCAAGATTTGAAGACTATTTTTGATCTAATGCGTAAGCATCAATTAAAGATGAACCCTACTAAGTCCTTCTTAGGCGTCTCTAGTGGCAAATTTTTCGGCTTCGTCATTACCTCGAAAGGTATACACGTAGATCCCGAGAAGATCAAAGCCATCCAAGAGATGTGTCCTCCACGCACCTTAAAAGAGCTACGAGGATTTCAAGGAAGGATTGCTTATATCAGGAGATTCATCTCTAATCTTTCAGGACGCTGCAGACCATTCAATAAACTTATGAAGAAGGGTGTTTCTTTTTTCTGGAATGATGAATGTCAGAAAGCATTCGATGATATAAAATAATATCTGATGAGCCCTCCAGTATTGGTACCTCTTGTCTCAGGAATACCGTTCCTCCTATAAACTCGAGCAATGAGTCATTCATTGGGTGCATTGCTCGCTCAAAAGAATAAAAATGGTCATGAACAAGCCATTTACTATCTCAGTCGTACTATGACCGGAGCTGAACCTCGATATTCACCGGTCGAAAAAGAATGTCTAGCCCTGATGTTCGCTGTCCAAAAAACACGACATTATATCATTGGCCAGACCATTCATGTCATTTCCAGGATCAATCCTATACGGGTCATGATGAAGAAACTAAGTGTTTTAAATTCTCGATTGGCTAATTGGAGAATTTTACTTGCTCAGTATGATATGCACTATATTCCTCAGAAATCGGTCAAAGGACAAGCTTTAGCTGATTTTCTGGCTGCTCATTCAATTCCAGAAAATTCAAAACTTTATGATGAAATCCCAGATGAAGTCCTAGACTCAAACTAAATTGATGAAGAAGATCCTATTTGGCGTCTATTCTTTGATGGAGCTTCAAGAATAGGTCCTAATGGTGACATTGTCGCTGGGGTTGGAATCGTTCTTGTGTCGCCAGAAGGTCTTGCTATTCAAAGAGCTTATTCTTTCGATCAACCATGTTCAAACAACGTAGCTGAGTACAATGCATTGCTTATTGGTCTTCAACTCGCCAAACATCTGAATATTCAACATTTGGAAGCGTATGGAGATTCTAAACTCATTGTCAATCAAATAAGGGGTACTTATGAAGTTCGCCATCAAGATCTGGTTCCTTATCATAGATCGGCTATATCTATGGCTTCGTCATTTGAAGGATTCTTCATCGAGCATGTTAGGCGAGCATGTAACACAGAAGCTGATGCTCTTGCTAATCTTACGGCAGTATTAGCTATTCCGGTTAGACGTCAACAAATGATTGTTGTTTACAATCAAGAATTATTTCATCTTGAGAACAACCTAACTCTAGGACTTCCAGTTGATATTAAAGAATCAACATCTCATGATATCAATACAACAAGAGGATTTAGATTAAGTCGTAAATCATTATCACCTTCATCTGACTCTAGTATGGAATTCACCTTCAATAATTTAGCTGAGATTCAGAATACGGATAAAGATTGGAGACTTCCTTTCTTAGATTTCGTATTGTATGATATTCTTCCAGATAATCCGAGTGAGGCAGCATCTATCAGACGACGATCACTCAGATTCTATTACAATCATACTACAAAAATCTTATATCGTCGAGCTTATGATGGTTTACTTCTTCGATGTGTTGCCAGTAGTGAAGCCCAACAAATTATCCGCGAAGCACATGATGGAATTTGTGGAGCACATCAGCCTGGACCAAAACTTCAAGACCGTATTTGACGTATGGGTTATTATTGGCCTACTATGGTATCAGATGCCATCGAATATGCAAGGAAGTGTAAAGCTTGTCAAATCCATACGGATTTTATTCATCAACCCTCAGAATTTCTACATCCAACGGCAGCATCATGGCCCTTCGAAGCTTGGGGCATGGACATTATTGGCCCGATCAATCCGCCGTCATCAAAAGGTCATCGATTTATTCTCGCAATAACCGATTATTTCTCCAAATGGGCCGAAGCTATTCCTTTATCTGAAGTCAAAACTTCTAATGTCATCAACTTTATCAAGCATCATGTCATCTACAGATTTGGTGTTCCTCGACGCATTATTCATGATAATGGACCACAATTCGTCAGCCAAAAATTTACTCGATTCTGTGACGATCATCGGATCAACAATGTGGCTTCTACCGCATATAATCCGGCAGCTAACGGATTAGCAGAAGCTTTCAACAAGACCATCATCAAACTCTTAAAGAAGTTTGTTTCTACTAACAAACGTAATTGGAGTGAGAAACTTGGTGAATGTTTGTGGGCTTACCGCACTACAGTTCGTAATGCTACTAGATGTACACCTTTCTCTCTGGTGTATGGATGCGAAGCTGTTCTTCCATTAGAGATTCAAATTCCTTCTTTAAGGATAGCAATCGCTAATGAACTTACCACCGAGAATAATGATCATCTTCGACTTCAGGAATTAGAAGCTCTGGATGAAAAGCGGTTATCTACTCAACAGAATATCGAATTCTATCAAGCTAGAATCTCAAGAGCTTTTAACAAGAAAGTTAGAGTTCGAACATATAAAAAAGGAGAACTTGTTCTTACAGTCAGACGTCCGATGACTATGACGCACATGAGTAAAGACAAGTTCGATGCAAAATGGGAAGGTCCATTCATTGTGAATAAAGTCTTTTCTAATGGGGCATATCAGCTTACCACTATGGATGGTAAAGTTACTATGATGTCCATTAATGGCAAATTCTTGAAGAAATATTATGTGTAATATTTTTATATGTCAAGATTGTTCTCCTATCATTCTCCAGCTAGTAAAAATACCAAAGTCATTGTTCTTTACAAGAATCGTTTCGATATCTTTTATCCCCAGTGGAAATAGATATTCTATTTTGTATCATTTTCTTAGCAATTTTGATATCTAGAAAATCTCGTCCATATTACCTCTGAATTTTCTATCTCAGTATCATATTTATGAAAATGATATTCTAGTCTTTTGATTCTCGAGTCCAAAGATCATGAAAAATTGAGTTCAAAGATATTTTTATTTCTGAATTCTATTTTTTCTAATCAGTATTACACTAAGATCATCTCTGGTTTAATATCATCTGATAGAATTACAAAGTTTATTTTTATATTCTATTCCATTGAAATGTGTCATGTATTATTTACCTCTGAACATATTTTCTATGAATACATCATTATCAAACGGCAAAGTCATCATTTGCTTCGATATAGGAGTTTTGCACGGGATCCTAAACCGTACAGAATCCCAACAGCCCAATCATTTCGGAAGAAATCTTTCCCTGAATCATCTCAACGTGACTAAATTCATTTTATCATCTCGATTTCAAAGTATTTCGAAATAATTTATCATTTTTCGAAAACTTTGAAGGGGGTTTTGTAGGCCTCAAAAATGAAGTCACGCTGAGTTAATACAGCCTATCAGAACAATGTCTAAAATACACGCTGAGTTCTATCAGACCATTTCCTCAAATATACGCAGAGTTTAAATGGTACACAGAGACAGCTCATCATTTGTCAGAGTGTCATTATGACTGACAGCACGACAGTCAAAGAATGTCTCCTCGTATGCCATGTATGTACGGGACTCGAGAGATCTCAGCCGACTATTGCGTGACTTTCGAAATCTTTCTCAACAAGATTCAGTCTTCATCAAGTTGGCGTACCAAAAAGACCTTATTGTCATTTAAAGTGACTGACAAGGCAATCAATGTCAGAGATTTTGTGTCAGTCGAGGCACGTCGAATCAAGCCAGCTGGCCGTTCTGACTCAAGTCTGCGTGTATTTTGAACTTCTATGTTCCTTTCTCAAGTTTGCGTGAATTTTGAGCTTTCTGTCTCAAGTTGGCGTGTATTCTGAAGCTTTCTGTCTCAAGATGGCGTGTATTCTGAAGCCTTCTGCCCCAAGTCTGCGTGGATTTCATCCTCAACCAGTTGGCGTGGATTTTATCTCAAATTATCAGATTGGAGTACGTGGCAGACATGCCACAAATCTCTCGTATGCGTGCCCAGTAACTTGCACACGACTCATGCATGATTGCCATGTGTCCAACAGTTACAGGCCACGTCTAGTAACTGCTCATTAACCTTGCGTACGTTTGAGTCCTGCGTGATTATCAACTATGCATAGATTATGAAGACAGTTATCTTTTCAGTTATTTTTGACTCTATAAATAGAGTCCTTTTCTCATTCATTGTACAGATAGATAGATATCTAAATTGCTGTCGAATTCTTGAGAGCTTTTTTTTTCGCATCATCTAAGGGATAAAGCGATCGTCTTCTAGATCGGATTCCTACAGTTGTATTTTCCCAGAAACACAATAAATAAAGTGAATTTATTTATGGAAAACAATGACCCGCAACCACTATGAGGGTACGAGTACATAATAGTGCCCAGCCTACGCCGCAGTATCGGCGGTAGAACGCTGTCCTAGGTTACTATCTAACCAACAACTCACGCAATTATAATGTACTTGTCGAATCTCAACTCCGAACGGAGGACAAGTATAGATATAATATAATCTCAATCACAGTCTAAGCACGATATGATAACACAGAAGATTATAACTAAGACTGAACACAATAATAAAACTAACTACTAAAATAATATAATCTCTAACAATCTCAAATCAACATATCTCAACTTATTTACAATTCAAGTTCTAAAACATGAAACTGAACCTAGTCACTAGCTAATCTTCCGATCACTCCTGAGTGTCGGGGCTAAAGGTAGCCATCCCGTCTCTGGGTCCATAATAAGTAGGGCAAGTGTCCTCAGGGCAATAATCTGTAAAATTTTCAACAGGTCCAGTCAGGACAGGAACGAGTACAACTCATCAAGAAAATCCAAATTACATGACAGAAAACTATAAAGCAGTTATAGGCAGTTATATTGATGAACATGGCAGTTTATACGAGTAATGATGTAGTGAACAGTTAAGGTACAAGGAAAGTAAAGTAACTAAACAAGAAAAGAAATATGGCAATGAAGATTGTAAAATATAATCTAGCTGAACTAGAGTAGCATGATATAAGTCCAGACGGTATAATAAGAGTCATGTGTGAGTTCAGGCAGTAATCTAATACCATGTGATTCCAGCACAAGATGAGTCCGGTATAAGGTGAGTCCAACCAGTGATCAAAGATTCCAGGGTGAGTCCAGCCTATACTATAACAGTGTGTTTTAAAATATCGGGATCGACATGTGAACGGCTGTAGGTAATACGGCACACCGCACACTCGGCCAAGTGTGGGATGACTATCATTCCAGTATAATTCTAAGGGAGTGGTTCCAGTATTTGGGAATATTCACATGTCTACTCCAATATTTTCCCGTCCAACAAGTACAAGTGAATCCATAACCCGACACAAAATAAGTACAAGTCCAGCCAGAGCACGAATGATACCAGTAAGTGATTCCAGGGTGATTCCAGTAGTTGATTCCAGAAATAGAGGCCAGACATGAATAAATGAGTGTCACATGAAATGGATCCAGTAATAGCAATCGTGTTTGTAACAGAGAATCAAATAGAACTAACTACAACTGAAGTACAGTAATCGACAAGTAAATGGAAGAACTATCAGAGAATGTACTCGCCTGATACTTTGAAAAGAGTAGTGTAATATCAGATGTCTGCACCGGAGTCACAATGTCCTAATAGAGCAGTACAGGTTATAATGTGTTTAAAATAAGGTAGATGAAGTTTATGATACAATCTACATGATTTCTAGGTCAATCTAGATCAAAGTCAACTTTAAGTCAAACTCGGTCAACTGTCTAGGTCAAACTAGGTCCAAGTCAAACTTGGTCAACTCTGGGTCAACCCAAGTCAACTACACTAGTCAAACTAGGTCAATTGGTCACATTTAGACTCAATGTTGATTTTTGGTCAACTCTAGTCAATCCTGAACTATTGGTCAAACCTTGGTCAACACTCTAGTCCATCAAGTCTCTCTAGGCCTAACCCAAACCCATACTAGCAATCTAGCACAAGTACAAGCCAAACTAGGCTATCAAGCCAACAACACACATCATAACTAGACTATACAAGCCAACACAACCACACATCAAGGCACATCATATTTAGCTATTTATCATGAATCTCCTATATATATATATATATATATATATATATATATATATATATATATATATATATATATATATTTAGCTATTTATCATGAATCTCCTATATATATATATATATATATATATATATATATATATATATATATATATATATATATATATATAAAATATATATATATATATATATATATATATATATATATATATATATATAGGTTTGCACCTATATACACAACATTAACATACAATGTGAATAGAGAGTGAGAAATTAGCATGCAAGGGTCTATGTGTGTGAACATGGTGGTGAAATGGAAGGCATAGGCTATACTATCTATATGTTAATTACATAACAAGCATGCTAACACAAAACATATATCTATGCATACATTGAAACAAGTAAGTTAACTAGCTGTATGCATGCATGTGTATACTATATATATATATATAATCATGAAATTGATATATAGTGAAATAGGAAAAAATTTACAAGGCTTGAACACATGGTGGTTGTGTGTTAACAAGGGCATGTAGAGGTGTGCATTACATTACAATTTGTATACCTATAATGCATAAACATTACCTACAACATACATGTTTACAAATGCATACAATTAGGTATCATACATGTACCTATACATGTATTGTATTTCAAATAGGAGGAAAAACAATGGAAAACAAAAGTGGAAGGAAGGGGAGGACTGGGATGTAGGTTCAGTTCAGTTTTGCACATGTGTGCGTATATGTGATATGTGTGTGTGTGGGTTAAAGTATCCATATTTTCTGTCTCAGGTATTCAGGGCAATGTGGGTTCAATGTGTGTGTAATCAGTGAGGGGTGTCACTAGCTGTAATGCCCCAGTCCCAAAATACGTAGGACTAGGAACGTAGACATGCCAGCTGTATACATACGAAGTACACTCCAATATATGGAAACCTCGTATGAATACATAAGTTGTAAAATGCAGTAGAACCATAACTAATCTCATCCACACAAAATAAATGAATAAAACATATCATATAATGATAATAAATTGTCTTGATACAATATGTTGGGCGGAGACAATCCACTACCAACAAGTAAAGAAAAAATACATGAGAAGAGAAATAATTTTTGGCGGGCGAAGCGAAGACGATCCAAGTGCAATCATCCTCGAAGAAATAGCGATAATCATGGCTAGAACTAGAATACCTACGAAATACAAGAGCACACACCTGGAGAGATAACTAGGTCCTCAGAGGGACGTAACAAGACACATAATATCATGCCATATAAACTGAATAAATATTGCTCAAATAAATAAGTCAATTGAATTATAACATGGTCCAATACACACCTATTGAACGAGCTTACCATCCCCCAACCAAACAAGGACAGGAGACGGTAAACTAATTCACGACGACATATCTTTCCATGCTATGAATCCAATATGGTATCCGGACCCCAACAAGGTTCAATACCTTCTCATCGAAGTAGTAAGTCACACGTACAACCAAACAAGGACAAGATGTGATGAACTAATCTGTGACAAGTTATTGTTCCAAGCCACAGTCAGATACAAGTACCCAAACTAAAAGTACTCGTACCTAACGGATAAAGGTGCCTAACCGTTCTAAGTAAAATGTAGTTAAGAACAATCTTTCCTACACATGGGCCCTGGCTAAATAGGATCGGCATAGTCCCCCCTTGGGGCACCAGAGGCCCAATCAGTAAGAGCATAACGTTCCGCAGAACGTCAGTGGCCGTCAGTAATCATGGGTAATCTGACCCGCGTCTCCGGCGGAGCTCACGGGTTACAAAAGGAAAAGTGCATCGAAGCCCATACGCTAAGGAATTGTCCTCCCTGCCCAATGCCTACTATGTTGTATCCACAACAGAAACCTCTATAACCGCTAAGTCAAACTAGCATGCAATTTCTATTAGCGGTTATTCCTATCGCACGGCTTATGCGCACCGGTGGCCAGCCAGTCACGCATGTCCGTGTTCTACATGCGACATACAACTTCGTGTTACAACGTGTCAAGGCCAATGAATGCAACACACAAGGTGGTCCCTTAAATCTAGGTTTAATGTGTAAGAAAAATAATATATAGCAGAAAATATAATGAACAGAAAGTTCTAACAGGTTATGCCATGTATCACAGTTTATTTTGCATAAAGAAAATAATGAATAATGCATAAATATGAGCTAAAATAAATAAACAGCAAATGGCAAGGTGTCTTGCCTGGTAGTACGTCTGGTGTGCTGCGATAATCACGGTGGCACGAACTGCGACTTCGGTACGACAACTATGCAATGAGACCACTGTTGATGGCACGGACAGTTCCATTGGGTTCAGATGGGTCAAATTAGTTAGGGTGGACATAAGGTAGTACGAAATTGGTGAAAGAGTAGGAATAATGAGATTGGTCATGGAAAGGAGAAAAATAAAAAAAATAGGTAAAAATAAATATATATGATTTGGAAAACTATTCATAATCCTTGAAACTATATTTTACTATCCCGAGATGTTTATTAGTGAAAATCGTTTTAAGTCGAAAAACTATATTTTACTCATTAAAATATTTTATATTATACTTGAAAATATATACGACAATTTGGACTACATTTTATTAGTTAAAATTTTAAATAAATATAAAAATCAAGAAAAATATTTTAGGGCTAGTCAAAAGTAATTATTTTGGTCAAAGTTTTAAATAGAAAGAAATAATCAATAATCTATTTAGGGTTTTCTAAATCTGTCTTTGAAACCAAATACAGGATAATAATTATACATTATTTTTAGCAATACAAAATATATACATATTTATGCAAAATGCCATAACAAAATAACAATAATATTTTTAGGGCTTTTAAGCCCCATCTTGTACTATTTATAGGGTCAAGTCCCCAAAAATTCTATATATTGCTTTACAAAGTATATCAAAAAAAATTATAAACATAATCAAATATACTGTTTTTACTCAATTAATGATAATAATAATAATAATAAAAATAAATAGAATAACAAAATAACAATAATAAAAAAATTAAATAAATAAATAAATACACTCAAGAGTTGGGTGCTGCTGCACTCTTCCTTGTGTGAAGAAAAAAAAAAAAAAATCAAGAAAAGAGGGAGGAAACCTAGGTCGAAAATGGGAAAGAGGGGAAACGAGAGCTATAGAGGAAGTGCGGAAAGGGGTTTCTCCTGCGAGTGGCTCCGCCGGCTCGTCGGCGGCGAAGCACGGCGGCGGTGGCGCTGTGGGCGGAAGGCAAGCGTCGCGGTCGATCGACGGTTGACGCGGCTCTCAGCGCGGTCGTCGAATGACGCGGGGTGTGGTGGCTCGTGAAGGTGGCGGCCGTGAAGTCGGAGGGTGCGGCAGTCCCGAGAGAGGTGCGGGCGGCTCGGCCTGGGGTCGGCAAGATGCGACGGAGCTCGCGGCGGTGCCGAGATCGATGGTCGACGGCGGGCGACGGTGAGGTGGTAGGTAAGGTGGTGGTTGGCTTTTTTTTTTTTTTTTGATGGCCGGGTTTTGGATGGCGCCATTGGTGGCGGTGGCTCCTGTCGGATGGGACGATAGCAGGTGGTTGTTTGTGGTGACGATGGTGATGGAGGTTGGGTTGAGAGCAGTAGCTAGGAGGTGGTTCGGCCGGGGAGTGGCCGGAATTTTGGTGGAGACAGGGTGGTGAATTCGGGCTTCGATGGTGGTTGTAATGGTGGTGATTGGTTCTGGATTTGGTGGTGACGTACGGGGACAGGGCTAGTTGGTGGTGGCAATGGTCGGGACGGTAGGTGGTCGTGGCAGTAGTGGTTTGCCGCTGTCACGACAGGGAGGCGTGGCGTGTAGGGTTGGTTGGCTGAGAGTGATCCGACGTTGTGATGGCGCTGGTAGGGTATTGGTCGAGCGTGTGGGAAACGGGTGATGGCGGACATGGGGTCAAGGTGGAGGGGCAAGGCTGTGGTGAGGGTGCCGGAGTTGGCCAGGAGGAGTAGAGGGAAGGTGGGGTGTTGACGGGTTTTGGATAGGTTAGGAATTTAGGTGAATCGTGTCGGGGTTGTCGACACGAAGGAGATGGGTTTGTATATGTAAACTAGATGGAATAAGAATTAGACACTGACACGGTGCACGCACTTGTGGTAGAAATTTGTGGAGAATCAAAATTTATGGATGAGTACCTGCCTATTTATAGGATGTGGGAATTCCCAGTTGGATAAGGACTAGAAATTTAAATCCAATTAGATAATTCAATTATTAAATTTAAATCAATAAAATTAAATATAAATTCAAATTCAATTCTAATTTAAATATAGATAATCTAATCTCCATATAAATTCTATCTTTAGATTTACACTATTTAAATCAAATCCATAAAATCTAATCAAAGATTTAAATTGCCACAAAAATTAAAAATATATTTTCTAAAAATACATATAATAATAATTTCAAAAATTATATTATTTATTTATTAATAACTATTAAATAATTACGAAATATGCGTAATTTTTTTAACATAATTATGCCTTTCTAGTATACAAAAATATTATTTATTATCAATAACTTTTAGAAATGAAGTAAAAATAACAAACTTAGAAATGATAGCAAAATAATTATTATATCTATTATTTTGAAATAGAAGACGTTTTTCTAAAAATATGTACGCTCGCACATATTCACACTCGTCGAGCAATTATGAAAACGAAATTTTGTGCACGACGTATAATGCAACTACGCGACGTACAAATACAAAATAAATAATAAAAAAATAATCAGTACAAATTTAAAAAAAAATATAGTAGAAATTTAGGGGTTTTACACTAGCTAGGTGGATAATAGCAGTGTAGTATCACACAAATCAGTGAGTTAGGAAATCAGAGAAATATACATAATATCAGGAATCACAGTCCAATGACAGTTTTTATTTAACATTGCACATTGACAGTTGCACATAACAGTCCCTAAGCTAATTGAATCCCAAATTCATTGTTAACAACCAAATCTAACATGCAGCTAAACTTAGACTTATAGGGGGTTAATAATGTAGCAATAATCATGGGAATTATAGTTGAAACACATTTAAATTTCAGGAATTCAAACATTTGAAAATAGTACATTGACAGTGGGTTAATCTCAGGAATTGACAGTAAGCAATGACAGTTCAACCATTCAAAATCTTTTTTTTTGAAATCCCAAAACCTAACACCTATCAATAACCAAGATTTCAGTAATGTACTACACATGTAGATGAATCAAACAGGGTAATTAAACATCAAATTCAGTTTAAAAATGGAAATCAATTTCCAGAAATTACAAAACTAAATGTGTATCAGTCAATAGAGGGAATCTGAATTTCGATCCATAAAAACTTGTTAATATGCAAATTAAAGAGTTCGTAAATAGTGGTGTAGGTGTCATAGAGCCACACGAGTCTTGTGGTGTCCCCACTACAGGACACAGCGTGTCCAATCCCGTTCGAACACACACAGACACACGCACAGGCACACAACGTCGTGCACGCGTGTGTGTCGCTCTAGGACATGACACGTTGTACGACACATGTCATGGTCATGTCCACGTGTTTGCCCCATATAGGGCTACGTGTCTATGGCCCTGCACCGTGTCCCAGTATCACCGTGTCCAAGTTAAACGTGCGTGTCAGTGACCAATTTGCTCGCGTGTACAGCCCGCGTGCGCGGCCAGTACGACCAGTACGAGGAGGAGAACTCCTTGCACACGCAACCATTTGGGCTCAAATTTTAGGAGAGCTATGTCAGTCAATGCCCTAACATCCTCCCAAAATTTGGCGTGTCCTCGTGAACGATATAGAGAGATATCGAGCCTGTGATGCAGGACACCGTGTACGGTTCAGTCCCCGCGTGTTCGTGTCCCCGTGTGGACACGACACGACACCAAAATCAGGAAATAATGACACAAATCATTAAGCAAGCCCTAGAGCTAGGATTCCATTCAAAAACATTTCAAAAATCAGAACAAAATGATGGTTGAGGCATTACATCAAATACCTAGCCTATCAAATGGATACGTGTCCGATACGGACACGAAACTGACACAAAATTAATCTAAACTTCAGGGACAGCTAGGGGACACCTAGATCTAGCCCTATATGCAAAGAAAACAAAATATTAGATCAATTAGAGGTGTTTTACCTATAGGTGCAAATAGTAAGAAAAAGCTCCAAATGGAGGGAATCTTCTTGCTAGCCAAAATCTCCAAATTGATTTAAACCTGAGATTTCTCTCCATGAACATCAAGTAGAGATTGATTAGAACCTAATGCAAAATATTTGAGCCAAAAAGGACTTGAAATGAGAAAGTTATGGATTGGGGAAGATGGCTCTTTACCTCTTTCTTCAAAACTTGGAAAACTAATAAAAAAGGCAAGAACAAGGAAGTGAATGTTTATATAGGGTGGGGATCCCTATGTGGCTGGTCACTTAGGGTTTGGTTAGGGTTAGGGCTTCTAGTTATAGGCCATGGGCTTAAGTCATAAGTCATTTAATGAAAATCACAAGTCATTGCATTAAACCATAAGTCATTTCACTTAAACTTGTTTTCCTATTTCAAAACTAAATTCTAAGTGACTAGAATGGGTTAACTTAAGTTAGACCAGGGTTACCATAGCTAGGGTTAGCTTCTAGGCTAGTCTACAAGGTCTCAATAAGTCAAAGTCAACATAGCAATCACCAATTCACTAAATTAATTAAAAATTCAAAAATTCCACCAAATGACCAAAATATCCTCAAGCTAAAATGATAAAAATAAATCATCCTAATGACATGGTTAGGCTCTAGGTCAGGCAGTCTCTCAGGTTATACTAGCAAAGCATCAAAATCACAAGCCATGACTTAAAACAGTTTTAAATTGATTAAAAATTACCAAAAATCATAATGTGATATAAATACCAATAAATTATAATTATAATTATAATTATAAAATTTTAAAAATACCCTCATTTCAGAAACTGGGTGTTACAAGTATGGGGTGTGCTCAGCAGCAAGGGTAGAATATAAATTTTTTTTTTTGAAATGGGGTGTCCTTAGCAAGTCTTGGGGTGTCAATAGCCGGACCCTTTTTTATCTACTAGATCTGGATGTTCAGTCGGGAATGTAGAGAGCTGTCAAATGGGTCAGACCGGAACCGGGCCTCACAATCTAGATTCAATTGGGCACATGACCGACGGTAAAGTGAACTTCAGATCGGATTGGACCGGGATGGGTCGGACCTGAGTCGAGACCATTGATGTTAGCAAATTATATTGGTAAGAACGTTATATTTGCACCAGTTTAATTGCTTATATGGTTTTAGATTTTCTCAAGTGCACCATCTCATTGATTCAATAAAGTAGATCAATCTTTTGTAAGCAATAATGACTCGTGCTTCCTTTCATGAATTTAGCAAATAAAAATTTGTAGCAGGTTGAAAGAACAATGAGATATTTTAGCAAATGTCCTCATTCAAGGTATAGAAATAAATTTTGGGATATTTGGTAATAGGGTCTCATATATTAGTGGATATTGGAGTTTATGTATCAAAATTACTGTTCACGTAGGCTAATGAATAAGTATTTCAAGACCCAAATCCTAACGTTGAACAATTTCGATACTCAAACCCTAATATTCACTATTATGTGAGACCCTAATACTAAATAACCCTAAAAAATTATTTGTTTCGTAGGAATGGGAACATTTGCTATTTTTTTCAAAAAGTGGGGGCATATGCTACTTTATATATTTTGAACTGGAAATTTCTGAGAAACACAATTTTGGGTTAGTTTTTATGAAAAACCCACCCGCATGATGGATTTTATGAAATGCCCAGAATTATATATTTCCACGTTAAATATTTCAATATTCCCTTTAGATGTTCTGTATTTACAAAATTACCATTTTGATAATACCATAACCACCCCTTCGCACAAACTCAGATTTGGATTGCGATTCTCGTCTTCTTCTTCTTCTTCTTCACGAGAGATCTGAATTCCATTGCTCTCATCTTCAACAGAGATCACAAAGATCGTTCGTAGTTCACTGTGATTTTCTTCAGTCGAACTTCGATCATCGCTCATCATCATCATCTTCCTGGAGAGATTTGAAGTTTTCCGACGATTAGGTCAATTGTGGAGCAAAGATATTCTTCTTCTTTTCCATAAGAGTTTATCACTCACATTTCCCGTTATACATATTTTCGTATACGTATACGAGATCTCTGACGTTTGTCAGGTGACCCATAGTTGGACTTGACTTGCTAGCCTAGTCTAGGTTGGTTTTGACTTGGTTTGGTCTTGCTTTAGCTTGGTTTGGTTTATTTTGGTTTGGCTTGGTTTGATTGGGCTTTTGGTTCATTATGAGAGAACCCTCCCCCTTTATAAACCCACCAACCCTTTCTCTCTCTTCATTACTTTCTTACTTTTCATTTACTCCTTCTTCTTCCACATAACTCTCTCCACCTACCAAGAGCTTAGGCAAGTGCAACTTGCTTCATGGAGGAACTCCATTTTGTTGTTGGGTTGTTTTCTCCACATGATTCTAAGACACTTTAGTACTTAGCATTTTCAATTTCCATGGTTTATTTCTTGTAGATCTAAGTTTGTTGCATTTTTAGATTTCTTGGATTTTGATCTACCAAACTTCATTATTTTCAAGTTTTGATTGTTCTATGTTGTAGAGAATTCAATTTTACCCAAAATGGACCTTTGAAAAGTTAGATTTCGACTTGTTTTGAGGAAGTTATGGCTATGGCAAGTTTTCAGAACTTTCATGGCTGAACTTGCTGTTGGGGACGATGACCCCCATGCGCTCGGGAGGCCATGCGCCGTGAAGTCCCGGCAACGCATTCTTTGACTCTGAGCGTGTCATGCGTGTAGTCTTCCTACGCGCATGTACTGAAGACGCAACGTGAGTTCTGATGCGCAGCTGCGCAGGAATTCTGACGCACGGATGCGCAAGAATTCTGATGCACGGATGCGCAGGAATTCTGACGCACGAATGCGCAAGAATTTTGATGCGCTGATGTGCTGATGCGCAGGAACTTACATGCGCCAGAATTTGCATGCGCAACTTGACCCGCGTGCGCTTTTTAGCGTGGCGCACCCTGACCCCGCGCGCGCTTCTTAGCGTGGCGCACCCTGACCCAGCGCGCGCTTCTTAGCGCGACGCAACCTGACCTGGCACAACCTGACCTGGCGCACTCCAGTCCGGTGCAACCTAGCCTCGCGCAACCTAGTGCCTGGCACAACCTGACTTGGCCCGACTTGTTCTGGCGCAACCCAGCCTGTATTGACCCGACTTGTCTTGGCACAACTCAACCTGACCTGGCGCAACTTGACCTGGCGCACCCCATTGCCTGGCACCCAAGTGCCTAGGCGCAACCCAATATTGGGCACAACCTGTAGCCTTGGCACCCCCTAGTGCCTGGCGCAGCCTATTACCCTTGCGTAACTTGGCTAATGCTACTTGTTGGCCATGGTACCCCTTGTCCCTTGTATGATCTGTCATTTAATTATTGGCTTTACGCTAATTGCTTATTCTTGGTATTTGACCTATCTTGTGACAACCCGACTCGATAACTTGTTGAGCATAGCATGACTTGCCAGTATTGATGTTGACATGAACACGACATGAAAATCTAGATAGTGGCCCGTCGAGGCGCACTCTTGACAAGCACTCTTGACATGATAAGTAACTTGATAAGACATGTATAATCTTGATAGTGGCCCGTCGAGGCACACTCCTGACAAGTAATCTTGACAAGTAACAAGTAACCTGACATGATAATCTTGAACGTTGTTGCGACAGCTACCAGGACTTGCTAAGTAACTCTTGTCTTGATACCGTGGTTGATTCTCTTGGTTGTGCCTGTACAAGCTACATGTCTCGTCTCGCATCATGCCTAGGACATGGATTCCTGATTACCACGGTTAGGGATTCATACTAAATCAGACTAGGTTAATGACTAGATCGATCAAGTAGCTCATATAGAGAGATATTTCGGCTACATGCAATCCCGTTATCTGGGCGCCTTCTCTGATGGACTTGTAGCCTGCCGTCGAGTAGGGCACATTTCCAGCACACTGTCATGTGGGGCACTTCTTGAAATAAGTAATATGCACGCTGTCATGTATTGCATCTCTAAGTCACCTAATAACTCTCTTAGGGTACATTTATCTCATGGGCGATGTATCCACTATAAATCCTTGTAACTTGCGTCTGGATAACCTGGATAGTCTGCAGGGCTTGTAGCCGTAGGAATATCTCATTGCATCTTGTTAGTAACTAGGCTTGTGATATCCCTAGTTATTTAAAGTATCAAGCCGTACTCATTACTTGGCCGTGATTGATGGATGGAGTCCTATCTTGTCTAGTCTTGCCTAGATCCAGTACATGGCTATCTCATGTGTCACGCCCCAGAACCAGAATACTGGAGAGCGGAGGAATGACTCAGTCAGCTACGTATTACGAGTAGAAGAATACCGTATAATACGATCAATGCTGTCTAACCAGACGAGGGGTGTATACTACATGAAAGTCTTACTATGGTCACTTCACATCTATTGTCTCAATCATTCAAACAAGAAACAAAAATAGAGAACATGTAAGATAAAGCAGTAAGACGTCCCAAACGCTTAGTCAAAATGTTCTTGAGATCTGGCTTTACAAAACATAGCCAGATGATGTAGTAACATATACACAATTGTTATCAGCTACAGTCTGACTTAATTACAATTATGTAAAAGCAAGTGCAAGACCAGATGATGTAGTAACATATACGCTCGAGTCCTCCTGCGATCATTTCCCTAGTATTGACCATCTTGGAGGTGGAAGTAAGCTGAGTCCTCGGGAACCGGCTCTAAATCTGGCCATGCAAAACCAGAGAGGTTAGACCTCTAATAGCAAGTACCACAAGGAAGCACGATATGAAGGATTAAACCAGTAAGTAAGAGAATATAATAATAGATCTCTGCTTGCTACTAGGATTCACATAACATCACGACACTTCGAACCAACCTCCCAACCAAACAAGGACAGAAGTTGGCCCGTCATGTCCTGACATTCTGATCATCTCAGTTAGGCAACAGAGTAGGTACAGTGCACAAACAAATCATCTTGAACGGCCAATCAACTCCTACGGCTTGCTATTGTGAGTCCCAAGTTATCCTGGAATTATACAAATAGGGATTCCTCAGTTCTTACTATGTGCGAGCAAGGCTAGTCTATCCAGTCAATCAATTGCGCCAATCATGAATTAGACGAGTCCCAGCGAGACGCCCGTCATCAATATACAATATACAATAATAATATAAGTAGATACCGCTCCCTGCCCGTGTGGCAGGTTTACAGTATCTGTGGGAACCAGCCGGCCTGTCGGGCACTACTAGTCCCAAGAGGGCTGCCATGTAAGAACTCGGGGATCCATTCTCTCCATGCAATTATTATTTTATTTAACTTAATAGTCTCTATGTTGAGTGAAATCCCATGCCGTGGATCATGGTCATTCAAATGAGTACTTTCGTACGGGGTACGATATGCGCAACTCTACAACGATACCCGTGCGGCTAGGTTGTAGGTCTTACATAGCGTAATACAACAATCAAATCTAACCATAGAGTAATCATGCCTTGACCATAAAGTACACATGCTGCTTTGTAGAAAAATAAATAAATTGAAGCCTGCACATGCCTGTATGTCAATATTCGGGATCGGCTAATCGATTACAATAGTTTATAACATGAACGTGTCTCATTCATTTAATTCAATAAGACGACTAGCCAGTCTCTTAGTTCCAACTTAGGAACGCATGATCAATTATAGTCAAGATAACCATTATTATCAATGGTGACAAGGCATGAAGGTTAATTGTATTAAATGGGGTCGAGTCTATAACTCTCAGGGTTAAGTTCCAGTCTTACTGGGTATCCATAAACCAATCAAGACACAGGGCACGTTCTACACAACCATATGTATCAAAAATATTAACATGCTAAGATTATCGAGTTTATAAAAAAAGGCGTAAGGATATAATAGGAGAATTATCATGCCACCATTTAAATGAATAAATTATAGAACAAATAGAAACACCCAGGTCAGGAAGTCACGCCAACAAGTCTATGCTAAGGCCAACAAGTCACGCCAACAAGTCTATACTAAGGCCAACAAGTCATGCAAGAATCGTACGCGTAAAAAAAGGTACGCCAAGTTAAGTAGGAAGGAGTGAGCGTATAAACAGCGTGAGCGTGAAAAGTAGTTCACGTTGGCATGTACAGCATGAGCGTGATAGGAAATTCACGCACGCACAGCGTGAGCGTAAAAAGTAACTCACGCACGCATAGCGTGAGCGTGAAAAGCGTGATAAAAATTCACGCACGCACAGCGTGAGCGTGAAAAGTAACTCACGCACGTATAGCGTGAGCGTGAAAAGCGTGATAAGAAATTCACGCACCCACAGCGTGAGCGTGAAAAGTAACTCACGCACGCATAGCGTGAGCGTGAAAAGCGTGATAAAAAATTCACGTACGCACAGCGTGAGCGTGATAAGAAATTCACGCACGCACAGCGTGAGCGTGACTCAAATGTCACGCTAACACGTAAAGACGTGAGCGTGACTCAAAATTCACGCTGACACGTAAAGACGTGTGCGTGACTAAAATTCACGCTGGCACGTAAGAACGTGAGCATGACTCAAAATTCACGCTGACACGTAAAGACGTGTGCGTGACTAAAAATTTACGATGGCACGTAAGAACGTGAGCGTGACTAAAAATTCACGCTGGCACGTAAGAACGTGAGCGTGACTAAATCTTCCGAACTCCAATCTTATGGAACCTTCGTTCCAAGCCAGAATGGGGTTCCCATGGTCCAGAATGGTGTAGAAGGAGAAGCTCTACAATAAGGAACTATCTATTTTCGAAAACACGCCAGGTTGGGAGATCAAAACCCATGGACAACCGAAAACACAACAACCTAGATCTGGAAGAAACGAGCCAAAGAAATAAAAAATGCTAAGTAGTAAACTCTCTTAGAATCACAAGAGGAAGACAAATGAACCATAAAAATGGGTGGAGGAGAAGCAAGATGTACTTGCCTTCTCCTGGTAGGTGGAGAGAGTGAAGAGGAAGAAGAAGAAGTAATGGTGAAGGAAAGTTATGAAGAGAGAGAAGGGGATGGGGGCTTTAAATAGAAAAGGGGGTGGTAGGTGGGGTTCGGTTCATGTGAACCACCATGAACCCGAGAAGAACCCTCCTAGGCCGAACCTATAAGCAAGACTAAAAGCAGAGAATAACAGCAGGAAATAAAATGCAGATAATTAATTAACATGAAATTAAAGGAATTTAAATACAGGATAATACATGATAAATATTAAATAAATATATATGAGTTGTACATGTATAAAAATACGTATTCTAGGAACGGGGAGTGACATCATGACACGCTTGTTTATGCTTACTTATCGATAATTGGTTAGAGACTAAGTTCTGTTCAGGTGAAGGGTTACAACCCCGGTCCTTGTTTGGTTTACGGGTTATAACTTGGTTACCGGAATAGTCCTTTAGTTATCTTATCGTTTATCATCCTGTTTTCTCTAACTCATGTCTTTCGTTATCCTTTATGTATCATGTGCTAATGTGCTGGTTTTAGTTCTTAAGTGAAGCCTTCCTTGTGGCACTTGCTCTTTCTAGGGTCTAACCCAGCTGGTTTTGTATGGCCAGATTTCGGAGTAGCACCCGAGGATCTACCTGCCTTCCAGCCAGAAGGTGACCACTAGAAGAAACCCTGGCATCGAGTGGGTTCTTATTTTGCTCTTCCACTCCCTTGTAAAAATATTCTTTTGAGGCGTTTAGCCGCCGAGCAAGTATTAGCTCATTTGCAACTTTACTTACTGTCTGCCTACGGGCTGTAACATGATTGACAAATCCTATGGTTGATCATGTATGACTGAAACTCTTGCTAGTCCTCACATTTTGTACGACTAGCTTTATGATCATCTGTATATGAAATGTATGGGATGCCTTACTATTGAATATCAGATGGTCTAACATCTTGTGACTATTATTACTTGCTTGAGATTAAGATACTAGGCTTGTTCTTGACCATAAGAGACTGATGGCTTGTAGAAAAATCCTCATACATCTAGACAGCCATGATCGTATATAGACGCAGAATACACTTCTATATACGTAGCTGGCTGTGTCTGCCCCCGCTCTCCAGTATTCTGGATCTGGGGCGTGACACGGTTTAAGTGGTGGCCCATACAAGGTCTTATAAATCAAGATGTGTGAGGGTTTCACTGAATAGATGTCTCAATCAGCACTCGCCCTTGATCTCTACTCGTGTCTTCTAATCTTTCTGAAATCTTGACCTGATAACATGCTTATATCCTCGATCTATCATGGTCCTTCCTTATTGTCTCCTATGTCATTGTTTTTCAGTGGCATTGTTCCTGGTCCTGCCTACCAGCTAGCTGGAGCTCCTCCAGTAAACCTGTAGCAACCTGGGGACCAAGCCCAACACTCAGAAGCAGCCTCCCAAGTCATGCCTTCCGGAGATCATGAGCCTCCAATTCAGCCGGTTCAGCCAATCCAGTCTGCAGAGCCTGATAATGGAACCTTGGTAGGACTTATCCGAAAATTACTTGCATCACAGGATCGTCGAGGTGATGTCCTGCACCAGACACTACAGACAGCTATGGACAGAGTTGGTTATCAAGGTAACAGTGCAGCCAACAATTTCAAGCGCCTGGATCCTCCCTTCTTTGACGGCAGCGAGGACGCGATTGCAGTTGATGCCTGGCACTAGGACATCGAGATTATCTTGGGAGCAGCCAAGACTCCAGAGGAAGAGAATGTGGCAGTAGTGCGCCTACAGTTATTGGACTTAGCCCGCGCCTGGTGGACGATGCTAGCAGTGGATTTGGCGACGCCTGTCCCATAGGCGACATTCAGTGACAAGTTTCAAATCAAGTACTTTGATGCAGTGGCTCGACATGATCTGCAGACGAGATTCACCAACTTGAGGTAGATGAACAGGACGGTTGATGGTTATGCGGCCGAGTTTTCAAGACTGAGTCGGTTTGCTCCCACCTTGGTAGCGACCGAATTGGACCGAGCCCAGCGGTTCCAGCCGGGGCTCCACCTAGAGATTATTCTAGCAGTGGAGCAGTTCAAACATCAAACTTTTGATGCTGTCTTGAGGGCAGCCAGGAAGCATGAGTATACCTCGCAGAGGATCGTGGACCGAACCGGAAGCAGGAAGAGGTCTCATGGGCAGATGTCCAGTCATCAACACCAGCCCCGGCAGCTAGGGCTTTAACAATTGGAGCTCCTAGGAGGACGACCACAGTTTCGTCGGTTCAACATTCGACACCGACGTATCCTCAGCAGCAGAAGCAGAAACAGTCTTCCGCAATGGGCTACACTTATTGTGGGAAGCCAGGACACGTTGTTTCGGAGTGTCGCAGAGCACAGGGATTATGTTTGGCTTGTAGGGCACTGGATCACAAGATAGGGTCCTGCCCGACTAGAGCCAGTACCTCGTCAGCGAACCTAACGAGTCCATCGGTTAGGGCACCAGCACCAGCACCAGTACAACAACAGTATCAGCCTCTGAGGCCATTGTCGCCTCAGGAACAAGCATTCCAGCAGCAGAGGCCCCAGCAGTATGCCTAGGTCCAAGCCCAGATGCAGACTCAGCAGAGAGATTTCTAGCAGGATGTCTTCCTTCTGCCTCACGCTTTTAAAATTCCTTGCTTGCATGATTGGTTGCTAGTCATAGATTTTTTGTGCCTTAGTATAACTTGCCCCGACATCTCTAGCCTCTTGATTAAATTCCGAGGACGAAATTCTTTTAAGGTGGGTAGAGTTGTCTTGGTTTGGTTTATTTTGGTTTGGCTTGGTTTGATTGGGCTTTTGGTTTATTATGAGAGAACCCTCCCCCTTTATAAACCCACAAACCCTTTCTCTCTCTTTATTACTTTCTTACTTTTCATTTACTCCTTCTTCTTCCTCATAACTCTCTCCACCTACCAAGAGCTTAGGCAAGTGCAACTTGCTTCATGGAGGAATTCCATTTTTGTTGTTCCATTATTTTCTCCACATGATTCTAAGACATTTTAGTACTTAGCATTTTCAATTTCCATGGTTTATTTCTTGTAGATCTAAATTTGTTGTATTTTCGGATTTCTTGGATTTTGATCTACCAAACTTTATTATTTTTAAGTTTTGATTGTTCTATGTTGTAGAGAATTCAATTTTATCCAAAATTGACCTTTGAAAAGTTAGATTTCGACTTGTTTTGAGAAAGTTATGGCCATGGCAAGTTTTCAGAACTTTTATGGTTGAACTTGCTGTTGGGGACGATGACCCCCATGCGCCCGGGAGGCCATGCGCCGTGAAGTCCCGGCAACGCATTCTTTGACTCCGAGCGTGTCATGCGCGTAGTCTTCCTACGCGCATGTACTGAAGACGCAACGTGAGTTCTGATGCGCGAATGTGCAGGAATTCTGATGCGCGGATGTGCTGATGCGCAGAAATTCTGACGCACGGATGCGCAAGAATTCTGATGCGCGGATGTGCAGGAATTCTAATGTGCGGATGCGCAAGAATTCTGATGCGCGCACTACAAGAAAATATCATTTTTACAACGTTCAAAAAACGTTGTAAAAGATCTTTTACAACGTTTATTATAAGGTTGTTATATCCAGGGTTGTAAAAAGGGAGATATCTTCCACAATGTTTGTTTGAACGTTGTAAAAATGTTGTAGAAGTTCTTTCCACAACAATTTACAAACATTGTTGAAATTTATAAAATTTGACAAAAACCTTTCTACGACGTTTTGCAAGTATTGTAAAAATAATTTTCAAAACGTATTGCAAGTGTTGTAAATATAATTTTAACAACGTTTTGGAATTGCAGTAAAAATAATATCTACCACGTTCAATAAATATTGTACATAGTTTTTTGTACAACAATATACAAACATTGTTAAAAAGTTTATACAATTTATAACAAATATTGTATATGTTATTCAGTCATGTTTGCCAAACGTTGTAATAAATATTCATATGTTGCAATTGTAATATCAACAACAATTTAGAAGTATTGTAATTTTTTTACAATGTTTAGAAAAGTTGTTATAATGTTATCTTACAACAGTTTTGAAACGTTGTTGATTATGTTTCCATTTTAAAAAAATATATAAATAAAAATATTAATTGCAAATATTACAAATATAAATACAAATACGAATGCATTATTCTAATTTGTTGCTGCTACTTTTGCTACCATTGTTGTTGGTACCACTCCTGCTACCATTGTTGTTATCACTTTCTCAGCAACTCTGTCATGTTTTGTAATCCCCTCCCACCTCTATAATTGCCACGACCTCTCATTCCATCACCGCGAAGCCTACCACCTATACCAGTACAAAACTTTCCCTATTATAATTTACTACAGATATCGAATAAAAATTGTTAAAGGAAATGATAATAGAATAGCAACATAATCAACACAAAAATACACTCATATTTAAGCATTTCAAAGTGAAATTCAATTAAATGGATATCAAGGCTACAAAAGGAACTAACCATCTTGAGGTTGCAAAAGGAACTAGCCATCTAGAACTAAAGTTAGGAAAAAACTTCTTTTCACATTCCATAAAGTTCTATCCATATACCTTCATCAAATATTTCATATTTTCATTACCAGGTCCATAATTCTAGATAGGGCTAATTTTTGTCCTTTTGCATTAATTATATTTTGTGCATATTTATTTATTTAAATGTAATGATAGTTTTATTTGTTAGTGGGCTAGCCTATTTATTGGACTCATGATTAGTGAGTCTAGGGGCTTGGTGGCAAAGAGCACTAGGAGAAGGAGACTATTGGCTAGGAGTCCGTGTCCTCGTCGTGTACACCGGACTTTGCATTGAAAATCTATCTCCCAATAGCTATAAATTCATTTTTTTTCCCCATATTTCTAGACTCTAATGAATGCACTTGACCATTAGGAACCTACTTAAGGCTAAGGACTACCCATAGGAAGAAGAACTAGGTTCATAGAAGGCCTATGGTGAAAGTTACATTGAGTTTTGTACCCAATTTAGGAAAAATCTGAGATTAGTGCACCAAGTGTTTGTCAATTGGTCAATTAGACCAAATTCACATTAGATTTTTGATGTGAGTCTAGATACATGTCCACAATTGGATACGAGTAGGCCGTATCGGGATACGCCATGATACAGAGTGATTTGGGGAGTTTTTCCTTCGACACGCATATCAAATTCTTTATGACACATAGTATTAGCTATGATTTGCATTAATTAGACTTTAAATTAGAATATTAGTAATGCTCATATAATTTAGATAATATTTGGTAGATGTATCTTGGGCGTATCACAAGAGTGTCGTAGAGTAGTGCGCTACTAGTGTGGTGTACCATACGTGTTTGATAGATTGCATTGGTATGTGCTAGAAAGTGTGTGAAAAGAAAGTGTATATATATATATATATATATATATATATATATAGCAGATGACCTCTAGCCTAGTGGTTAAGAGAGATGCATGCGGCCCGAGTGGTCAGGAGTTCGAATCCCGGTGGGAGCGATTCCAGAAAAAATTTACCTACTTCCAAAAAAAAAAAAAAAAAAATATATATATATATATATATATATATATATATATATATATATATATTAGATTGGTATATACATATAACTTCGTATTTATGTATATTACTAAAAAAGAAGAAGTACATTACTAGTGTACATATATATGTGTACCATATATAAGCCAAAAGAGTGTCAGTTTAAAGGAGTGTATAGGTGTGTACCTATATATACATATGGATATGTGTATCAGTCAAGAGTGGCTATCTATCATGTGTAAATGGAGTGGAATTTAGTATCAGTTAGGAGTGTCTGTTATGTAGAGGGGAGAAGTTCTAGGTATCATGTATGTGTATGTATAGGTGGGTACCTATATACTTGATGAATGTGTGTGAATGGATTGTGTGGCATAGCAGACGTATAAGGACAGCTAGTAGCAGCAGTTGCATACCCCATATGTGAGCCATTAGTGTAACAGTAATAGCTAGTTCCTGTGTGTGAGTGGAAATAGAATGGGGGATCTGCTTATGAAGTAGCAAGCAATACAAGAAGAGCAATAGCAGCAATGTAGGCAGCAGTGCATAGAAGGGTGAAGGGTGTCAAGTATCAGTTGGTATCAGAAATATAAGGGCTCGGGCAACAGTAATCTGTTGTTGGCAAGTAGCAAGAGTTGTACAAGAGAAGAGGGGCTTGGGTAGTGTTGCCAGCAGCAGGTAATGGGGGTTTTTGACAGCAGCTAGCTAGATAGCTACAGAGCTAGCATAGCAGCAGCTGTAGGAGTAAGCAACAGCAGGGACTCGGGTGATTGGGGATGCTGTCTGCTAGATAGGTTAGCAGCAGCAGTTAACAGCAGAGTATAGGTAATAATAGTAGGGTATAGCAGAGATGGGTGTGTGTACATGGATAGGTAGCATAGTGACACATATTGATTTGGCTAACACCAATTTTCCTTGAACAATTTCATATGTTTGAAACTTAAAGGTTTCCATATCAGAGCATCTGTAGATTTTTTCCATAATGAATGAAACAAAGGAATTGTAAATATTGTATCAAATGAGAGAACAAACAAATGAAAAATAATCTTTCAAAAGTTACTGCATTTACATCAGCTAATAGAGGAAGCAGCTCACTCACCTAGTAGAGGAAGCAGCTCAGCTCGATGAGGTGTCCCATGACCTGCTGAATCTCGAGGTATGCTATGTCACCAGCGATAATTTTTCGTCAGAACTGTAGTATATTGCTCCAATGATTTTACTGTCAAAATTAACAAATTATAAATGAATCAGTAAAATTGATAACTTTTTGCCTGTGTCACGCTCAATTACCTAATCTTTTTAGAGTTGGTCCAAGACATAATAGAGGATAGTTCATAACATAGCTATGAATCCCGAGCTTCTCGCAAGCAATATTGGTTCCTAATTTACTCGGTTTGACATTGATTTTAAGAGAAATACTGAACAAACAATCATCTAAATGCTCGATTGGTCAATGGATACCATTTTAGTATCCCAATTATGATCATACAGAGTTAACCCCTTGTTGCAGGTGAATTTGGAAGATAGGCAGGTCCCCTTCCATTTGCTCGGTGGTGGACCAAATTCTTCATCACTAAAACAATCAGACTCAAGTCAGATTCTTGTATTAAGCATTCCAATTTTGGCATCACTCTCAAACTGCATTTTGGTTGATTCTAAAGGGAAGCCCATAAAGTCCCATGATCTTGTGGTGTGAAGCTCCCTTTGCTTGTTCGGGAAAACTGACACCATATTGTTGTCGCCTGTGGCAAAAAAATAAAATATAAAATGCCGTGAAGACTTTAAATGTTTCACATAATTGTTTTGTTTATGAAACAAATACTAGCCTTCTTCTCCACTTCTTCATTTGTGAGCCATATAACAAAAACATTAAGGCTACGCTTGTAACCATGAACCAGTCTTTCTGATGCATCACTGAGTTAAACATAAGAAATCATTTTAGTACTATATGTTGGTATTTAAGATGACTCTAGGAAAGAAGATGAAGAATGTCTGAACTTTGTAAAAAACTTTTACCGAGGTATGAGAATATTCGATGACACTGATAATTAATCAACATGCTTGTAACTTCAGCCAGCATGCTTTTGTGAAATGATTGTACCTAGGAAACATCTTTGTCTGCTCACCCATGTAGTCAATTTGGACCTGTAATTAGCTAAGTAACTTAGAATAATTACAAGTTATCTTATGATCGAAAAAATGGAAGAATTATGTTAGCAAGATATAAGTGTTTGTCTCAGGGAACCAGAGAAGCGCTAAACCTGCAGCCCAAATGTCATTGTCTAGTACATATTCCTCAGGAGAATGGCTTACGCCACCCCTACACCTAACAAAGATCATACCAACCTGCTTTGGTACCATAAGCAATAAAAAAAACAATGGAAAATATCACTTTGAAGAAGGAAGTGAATGAGATAAATGACCTTGGTTAAATAAGACATTGTGATGGCATCATCTCCTGCACCACTCATTAACAGTAGCACATCCCCTACTAGGTCGACCGCAATTTTCTACAAGGCTGAATGTGCCGCATGTTTAAGTTGCAGGCTTAACTCTGAGTCAGAGTGTGCTTCCATTGCAGTGTGTTGAAACAAAATACCTTAACCCACTTTAGCCGTCTTCCAGCATCAAATAAAATCAAATTTGGGATAGTACCAGCATGTCTTTGAGAACCTTTTACTGTCACCTGAAGAATGAATGAAGGTAGATTACTTATTGACGTCTTCAAGGAAAAATGCTAACCAATAGTCTTGACCTTCTTAAATGTCTCCAAAATAGTTAAAAATCAGAATATAATAGTCTCATATATACTAGCATATAAAACATATTTTTCTAGTTATAAATCATCTATGGGTTCTTTTGCTGCCAAAGATGTGAAAAAGGTTCAATGAATCTTTGATAAAACACAAATTAATGTTTCGTATTCTTTTAAGGGGAAATCATTTAAGCATTATATTTCAACATAGATCACCCGATATTACTGGTCTAAATTAGCTTGTAAGGAGCACACTCCAAACTGTTAAGTTTATGCCATGAGCAGTTATAACAATAAAATTCGTAAGTACATGCACTACCAAACCTGTCCATGTAAGACAATCTACGAAATTCAACTATGTATTTCTTAAATGGGTGATAAAACGGCAGGCAATTCAATCACATATTCCACGCTGAAATCACGGCACACTTAACTTGATAGCCAATCACCTAACAAAACTTAAAAAACATATGAAACTCTGAAAAGAACAAACCAAAACCAAAGCATAATAGACAAATATATTTTGAAACGTCACCATTATCCTGAGATATTTTTATAATAAATATACCTTTGTGTTTGTACCAGGATGACCAAATTTACAAGAATCTCAGTTACCAACTGAATAAAAAAAGTATATCATTAATTAAAGAGACCCATTTTATTGAAAAATTTAAGATTTTGAGGAAAACACAGACGATAATTTCTGGTTTTCACTATGAATCATCAAGTAGTGTATGTATCTCAAGAGAAACAACTGAGTCCTCTTCTACTAGCCAATAATGACTTTAATTTAAATCTAATTGCATATCTATAAATTAGGTCCCCAAAATTTTGTCCCAAACCCTAGCGGATAAAATATAGAAACAGGGATTAATGGTAAAGAAATGGAAAAAAAAATTGTTTCATGGAAGAAAATAATAGAAACAATGAGGAAAAAATAAGGGAAATAAAGAAAAACAAACCAACACACTAAATTTCTCCCATGTCATGGTAATCCGGCCCAACCGACGATGAGACGATGACCCTCGTCGAAGTCCCTCCCATCAAGGACGATCGAACGCGTGGGCGAGCACCTTCAGCTGACCCCTCCTGAACCTAGCCGACGTCGATGAACACTCTCCATTTTGAGAGCACCCATTCTCCTTCTTCTTCTTCCGAGATAGAAACCCTATAAATCTATCGCCCTTGTGGCAACAATAGTTGGCTATATTTATTGCATCTCATTAATTTGTACTAGGGGGATAGTCAGTGAATCTGTGCTTCATTACTAATGTATCTTAGAGTATTCCGATTTCTGGAGTATTTGTGCTTAACTTTATGGTCTTGCTCTTCAGAACACCCAGGGGAACAACTATGATAGCAGCATCTACAGAGAAAGTTTTACTGTTCTTCATAGTAACTTCTACTACCATTTTTCCTCTGACTATTAATTTCAAGAACCATAAAAGCAGAAAATATATTAGACAACAATATAGAAGAACAGATCAGATCATGGATATAAAACAGGAAAGTACAAAAAATGATATATGTTCTATGCCAGGTGCTTGGAAATTAAGTACATAATGATATATGTTATATATCAGATCCGACAACCATAATTCATATGTAAGTTTGATGCAGTTAAGTCTCAAAGCATTGTAAAAATTAAAAAGATATACATAACAAGGCTAAGATGTTGAGTCCAATAATGAGAACATATTAGAATGCAGATTAGACTCAAGCCAAATAAACCTATATTTGTAATATATAGGCAACAATATATAATAAATTTCTCTCATATATGAGGTACTATATTAGAAGTTGTTCAGGACAACACTAGATATATAAGAAGACAAGACTGATAATTGAACGCATAAAGAAATTATGTTCAGTTTAACATTTAAGACAAATCTCTATCTCAAGATATTGAACCGCAAGCATAAATTATGCCTATTTGACATACAACACAAAATATTACGCTCTTAATCTAGAATAATTCCTTTGACGTTTCACTACATCCTTGGATTTAAGAGTTAGAACGAAATAAGAGAACAAGATGTCAGAGTACCATCGCATTCGTATGACCTGTGAATGTCTAAAGAGGGTTGTCAGTTACTCTTGATGAACATGTAGACAGATCCCAAAGCTTCATTCTTATCTATGTAACATGTATGGCTAGAAACTAGAGCTATCAAAGGCCAATACCTAAACATTTCACAATCGAACACTTAGATTGTGATGCAGTACAGATCCAATTAAAAAAAAAAAGACACCTAAAGATGATTACAAGGCCCAAGACGAATAATTTGCTAAAAATTGTAGCCGTGTAGTGTCGTGTAGGACAAGTATGAAAGAAGACGTAGACATCCCCATACATACACTAGGATACTGCAAAATCAATCTCATTTGAGTCCCTTTCGTCAGTTCGTGTGCCACTTTACTCCACCAATTTTGTACCGAAAAACAAATTCCTATAAGGAAAGTGTTATTAGTAATAATCACGAACAAGTGCCATCCAAAAATTCAAGATTAGCGCATAGATGGATAGATTTAAGGCGAAGAATAAAATTTGTGTGAATTGGATTAGGGCACGGAGAGAAACGTGTCCCCATGTCGGTCAAGAGAAAAATACTGACCTCAAGATTGATGGAGACAGGATGCGGTTCTTATATCTGAACCAGGAGCGGAGGGCTCTCCTCTTGAACCTGGCCGCTATGGAGCTTCTTCTCGTAGTCCTCGCTGCTGCCTCCCGACTGGAAGATCCCTTTCCATACTCTGCCGGAGAGAGAAAATGATGGAGGCTAAGAGTTTCCTTATGAGAGAACGTGGTGAAAGGAAATTTGAGGGAAATTTTGGCAGGCAAAAAAATTTGAAGGAAAAAATCCACCCCTATTGCCTCTTTTTTAGATAGTATTTTTGGCAGGATAAAAAAAGGCTAATTATATGGGCACATCCAAATTTTATCATGTCTAGCCCATTTTTTTTGGTTTATTTACATGTTCACCATTGAAGAAAGTGATCATGGCTATCCCACTCTTTGGTATAAAAGCCAATTTTTTAATTTTGTTCTTCTTCCTCAACTCATCCAAGAAGAAGAAGAACAACAAGAAAAAGAATAAGAGGAAGAAGAAGAACAAAAACAACAAAAATGAGGTTTCTGGTGGGGCTTAAACCCTAATTTTCTTTCTCAACTCATTCTCACTATCTCCAAGTATAATAGGGGTTTAAACCCTACTTTTCTTCCCATTTCGAATTTCGATTTTCAATCGACGGAGAAGAAGAAAATGAGAAGAAAACATCCAAAAATTAAACCCTAATTTTCTTCTCATTTCCAATTTTGATGGCACCCAAAGGCTCATAATAATGCACAAACCCTAATATTTGTGGAAAACATAATATTGCTGTTCAACTAGTGTAAACAAGGACTACCCAATTTTCTGGCAGTCCTATAAACTGAATGGACTACCAGAAAACTGGGCAGTCCTAAGTCACAGCATGTGAAACAAAGGACTGCCCATTTTTCTGGCAGTCCTTATCGTATGTTGGACTGCCAGAAGAATGGGCCGTCCAACTCACAACATGTGTAACTTTGGACTGCCCAACTATCTGGCAGTCCAGTCTATATGTTGGACTGCCAGAAGAAAGGGCAATCCAAAGTTACACATGCTGTGAGTTGGACTGCCCATTCTTCTGACAGTCCATTCAGTTTGTAGGACTGCCAGAAAATTGGACAATCCTTGTCGACGCGGAATTTTCCTCGTTCGTTCATACTTGGGTTTAATTTAAATGGGTAATTTCCTACTCCGTACGTAGTTTAATTCATTCAAATGGGCTACAAAGAATTAAAATAAATAATGTAATTGATACTTGAATTTTTCAAATTAATTTCTAGGGTTTTGGAAATAAATTGAGAAAGAATTTGTGTGCTTGAATTAATTTCTTCAAAAGATGAGGATGGTGGAGGAGAAGTGGAAGATGTTGGAAATTTAGGAGTTGTGGATGAGAAGAGGAAGATGTTGGGGATTGAGGAGAGGTGGAGGAGAAGAGGAAGAAGAAGAAGAAGAAGAGAGGTGTGAGAATTTTGGAAGAGAGAGAAGGGATTTTGCAAATGAAGAGGAAAAAATGGGTTTGGGGGGAGGAATTTGGGATAGCCATGATCAAAATTTTGGGCTAGCCTTATGAAAAACAAAAAAAATTGGACTAGCCACAATCTGGACTAGCCATGATCATATTTGGTTGTGCCCATATAAAAAGCCTAAAAAAAATTGTTGCAAAAGGAACATTTAATATTGCGACGGTAACAATTTGTTCTTAAAGACCTAATGTTTTTTGCCACTATCAAGCTTTGTTGTAAAAATATTTTTTGTTGCAAACAATTTTACCATCAATTTCTAAGAGCGGGAATGGAGCGCGCCAATTGTTTTGCATCAAAACATTTTGAATGATTAAGATTTTGTTGTTAAAAGTTAAGAAACTAACTTTTGCAAAAAATATGTAAATTTTGTTGCAATTAATTATCTTTTACAACAAATATGTTTTGATGCAAAAGCTTTTGTCCCAAAAAAATGAATTTTCTTGTAGTGATATTTTATTATATTTTTATTATACTATAGTAGAAGATGCACAAACATTGCAAGTTAAATTATTTGTATTTGTTTCTTTCTAATCTTATCAAAAAATAATTTAAATATTAAAATTAAAATTAAATTATTGTATATATATTTATATTTAAACTAAAATCTGTAAAAATTTAATTAAATTTCAATTATAGTTTGTTATGTATAAATATCTCTATGATATTGTTGAAAAATAGTTCAAATATTTAAATAGATATTTGGATTAAGATTTGTTAAACAATTAAAATATTTTTTGATATTTTTTCATTTAAATTTAGTTTTAAACAGTTTTAAATTTAATTTTTAAATAGATATTTGTACGGAATAAAAGAGAGAAAGTTAGTTTTTATCCGTAATTTTGGCAGAAATGGTGGATGAGGAAGTTAATTTTTATACTCCGTAATTTAAAAAAAATAAAATAGACCATGATATACGTTCGGCTTATGCGGCTCACTTTTGAGCCGTTTTGAAGTCTCATTATATAGTAGAAGATAATACCAAATGTATATTTCATCCATATTAAATTTAATGAACAATTTAATTAATAAGTGTCAATGAGGACATTTTTGGAATAAAAACTTCCACGATGAAGCCTACTTTTCTCTAATATAGATTCATTACCTCTTTGGACTAGGTGCATATTCAACATAGTGAATATTTGACATGAATTTTTGGTATATACTCAAATCCGGTTACCTCTTTGGACTCGGTGAGTTTTTGGTATACTCGATAATTTAATAAATATCATAATTTTCATCTGTCAAATATAGTCTAGATTTTTATTGTCAAATTTTTTTGGTATACTCAATAATACTACTTAGAAATGGCTCAAAAATAAGTCGTAATATAAAACTAAAAAGTTTAATTATTGTATACATATAAGATCTCTATATTATAATATGATTTTATAAATAGCTCAAAAATAAGCAGTAATATATTATCAATGATTAATATGTACAAATTAAAAAATTTAACTATCGAGTATGTTATCTTCTCGCTTAGTCGATGAAAAAAATTAAAAATTAACTTGAATATATTCAAATTTTAAGTTATATTTAAACTAACTACATGATATTATCTAATTAAATACATAACAAAGATTCAAAAAAGTAACTTTATAATAAATCATAATAAAAATATGTTCAAATCATATTTAAAATATTCTAATATAATTTAAATCTCTATCTTTTAAAAAAATTTCTAAACAAATTTATTATATATTTTTTTGAGAGTGTCCACTTCTTATTGGTGCTTGGAGGCATGCCTCCAAGGGGGCTCGAACCCACACCACTACGTCGGGGTGCTCCACCGTTCCCAACAGGCTACGGTCACAGGGACTAAACAAATTTATTATAACATCATCCTATAAATATAGTTCTTTCTTTTTTTAGATAACTTACATCCTTCTTAAGCCGATCCACTTGGTCGAAAAGCTTTATAGCTTTGACATTTAAGAAGTTAACCTAGTGATTTAAGGTTAGGAAGAAGTCCTACAAAAGTTCTCCTATGTAGAATGACCTACGAGTTTCAAAAGTTTCCCTAATAATCAGTTCATACATGTCGAGCATTACACAAGTTAAATGTTCTTTAACAGTCCTATCCTGAAAAATATAAAAAAAATTACATGGATTAATTTGGAAATGATCCTCCAATATGCTTCAAGTTTTAGGGGCATCGACACTGCTTCCGCTACATAATTCCTCTAAAATAGGTTGGTCCCCATGATATTAGAAGAGCAATCAGCTCATTCGAAACTTATTATACTAAGAAGAAAGTTGAGAATATCATCAAGAACATCAGTGTTTGCCAAAGATCGAAAGACATTCATGAAATGCTACCAAGTGAGTTATCGACCTAATAAGACCAACATTTCAAATAATATCATCCTATAAATATTTAAAATATAAATGTATAATATTGTCTAAACATTGTGAAATACACATCTTTTACAATATTTTATAAAGTTTGTTAAATATAAACCTTTTACAATGTTTCTTAACCGTTGTAAAATGATATAACATACACAACGTTTATATAAAATTGTAAAATCAAATTACTTTTACAACATCAAACAAATATTGTAAAATATAAAACAAATTGCAACATTTAATAAACGATGTTGAACATGACATTTTTACAATATTTTAAATACGTTGTCAAAACAAATACCTTTGACAACTGTAAATAAATGTTGTCAAAATGAATAAATATTACAATGCTAATAAAACGTTGTTGAAAACAATAATACACAACTTTTGTGAATGACCATTGTAGAAGCCTTAACGTTTGAATATAAAATGTTGTTTGCACATGTATTTTACAACGTTTTTACCATAAAGGTTGTAGAAGACCCTCATATTTAACAACGTTTTAAAGAAGTGTTGTAGATGGAACATTGTAAAAGAGGTTTTTCCTTGTAGTGGCGGATGTGCTGATGTACAGGAATTCTGATGCGAGGATGCGTAGGAACGTGCATGCGCCGGAATTTACAGGCGCAACTTGACCCGCACGTGCTTTTTTTTAGCGTGGCGCACCCTGACCCCGCGTGCGCTTTATAGCGTGGCGCACCCTGACCCAGCACGCGCTTCTTAGCGCGGCGCAACCTGAGTCAGGAGTAACCTGAGTCAGGCGCAACCTGACCTGGCACAACCTGACCTGGCGCACTCCAGTCCGGCGCAACCTAGCCTCGCGCAGCCTAGTGCCTGGCGCAACCCAGCTTGTATTGACCCGACTTATCTTGGCACAACTCAACCTGACCTGGCGCAACTTGACCTGGGGTACCCCATTGCCTGGCACTCCAGTGCCTAGACGCAACCCAATATTGGACACAACCTGTAGCCTTGGCACCCCCTAGTGCCTGGCGCAGCCTATTACCCTGGCGTAACTTGGCTAATGCCACTTGTTGGCCATGGTACCCCTTGTCCCTTGCATGATCTGTCATTTAATTATTGGCTTTACGCTAATTGCTTATTCTAGGTATTTGACCTATCTTGTGACGACCCGACTCGATAACTTATTGAGCATAGCATGACTTGCCAGTATTGATGTTGACATGAACACGACATGAAAATCTGGATAGTGGCCCGTCGAGACGCACTCTTGACAAGCACTCTTGACATGATAAGTAACTTGATAAGACATGTATAATCTTGATAGTAGCCCGTCGAGGCGCACTCCTGACAAGTAATCTTGACAAGTAACAAGTAACCTGACATGATAATCTTGAACATTGTTGCAACAACTACCAGGACTTGCTAAGTAACTCTTATCTTGACACTGTGGTTGATTCTCTTGGTTGTGCCTGTACAAGCTACATGTCTCGTCTCGCATTATGCCTAGGACATTGATTTCTGATTACCACGGTCAGGAATTCATACTAAATCAGACTAGGTTAATGACTAGATTGATCAAGTAGTTCATATAGAGAGATATTTCGGCTATAAGCAATCCCGTTATCTGGGCGCCTTCTCTGATGGACTTGTAGCCTGCCATCGAGTAGGGCACATTTTCAGCCCACTGTCATGTGGGGCACTTCTTGAAATAAGTAATATGCACATTGTCATGTGTTGTACCCCCAAGTCACCTAATAACTCTCTTAGGGTACATTTGTCTCCTGGACGATGTATTCACTATAAATCCTTGTAACTTGCGTCTGGATAACCTGGATAGTCTACAGGGCTTGTGGCCGCAGGAATATCTTATTGCATCTTGCTAGTAACTAGGCTTGTGATAACCCTAGTTAGTTAAAGTATCAAGCCGTACTCATTACTTGGCCATGATTGATTGATGGAGTCCTATCTTGTCTAGTCTTGCCTAGATCCAGTACGTGGCTATCTCATGACATGCTTGTTTATGCTTACTTATCGATAATTGGTTAGAGACTAAGTTCTGTTCAGGTGAAGGGTTACAACCCCGGTTCTTGTTTGGTTTACGGGTTGTAACTTGGTCACCGAAATAGTCCTTTAGTTATCTTATCGTTTATCACCATGTTTTCTCTAACTCATATCTTTCGTTATCCTTTATGTATCATGTGCTAATGTGCTGGTTTTAGTTCTTAAGTGAAGCCTCCCTTGTGGCACTTGCTCTTTCTGGGGTCTGACCCAGCTGGTTTTGTATGGCCATATTTCGGAGTAGCACCCGAGGATCTACCTGCCTTCCAGCCAGATGGTGACCACTAGAAGAAACCCTGGCATCGAGTGGGTTCTTATTTTGCTCTCCTACTCCCTTGTAAAAATATTCTTTTGAGGCGTTTAGCCGTCGAGCAAGTGTTAGCTCGTTTGCAACTTTACTTACTGTCTGTCTACGGGCTGTAACATGATTGACAAATCCCAGGGTTGATCATGTATGACTGAAACTCTTGTTAGTCCTCGTATTTTGTACGACTAGCTTCATGATCATCTGTATATGAAATGTATGTGACGCCTTACTGTTGAATATCAGATGGTCTAACATCTTGTGACTATTATTAGTTGCTTGAGATTGAGACACTAGGCTTGTTCTTGACCATGAGACTGATGGCTTGTAAAAAACCCTCATACATCTAGACAGCCGTGACCGTATATGGACGTAGAATACACTTCTATATACGTAGCTGGCTGTGTCTGCTCCCGCTTTCCAGTATTTTGGATCTGGGGCGTGACAGAGTTAGCATCGTTTTGAAAGACGAACGAAACTCTTTATTCTTGACAAATTTTTTTCTAAAAAAACAAAAAAATAGGTTTTTGTCAACTATTCTTCATCATTCTCCGTGATTTTAACACGGAGAATTAATTCTCCGTGATTTTAACACAGAGAATGACCATTCTCCGTGATTTTAACACGTGGAATGGTCATTCACCATGATTTTAACGGAGAATGGTATGACCATTCTCCGTGATTTCTAATACGGAGAATGATCATTCTCCGTGTTAAAATCACGGAGAATGGTCGTTCTCCGTGGTTTTAACACGGAGAATGGTCATTCTCCTTGTTAAAACCAAATCACGGAGAATGACCATTCTCCGTCATTTTAACACGGAGAATGGCAATTCTCTGTGGTTTTAACACGAAGAATGACCATTCTCCGTGTTAAAATGACGGAGAATGGACATTCTCCGTCATTTTAGCACGAAGAATGGTCATTCTCCGTCATTTTAACACGAAGAATGGTCATTCTCCTGCATTTTAACAAGAAGAATGGCTGATATTAACACGGAGAATGACCATTCTTCGTGATTTTAACACGGGGAATGGAATAAGGGAGAATGATCATTCTCTGTGATTTTTAATACGGAGAATGGCCATTCCCCGTGTTAAAATGACGAAAAATGGACATTCTCCGTCATTTTACACGGAGAATGGTCATTCTCCTGCATTTTAACAAGGAGAATTGCCATTATCCGTGATATTAACATGACAATTCTCCGTGATATTATCACAGAGAATTGCTATTCTCCGTGATATTAACACGACAATTCTCCGTGATAATATCACGGAGAATTGCCATTCTCCGTGATATTACCACGGAGAATGGTCATTCTTCGTCATTTTAACACGGAGAATGACAATTCTCCGTAATTTTAACACGGAGAATGGTCATTCTTCGTGATTTTAAGAACGGAGAATGGCCATTCTCCGTGATTTCTAATACGGAGAATGGCCATTCTCCGTGTTAAAACCACGGAGAATGGCCATTCTCCGTCATTTTAGCACGGAGAATGGTCATTCTCCGTTATTTTAACACGGAGAATGGTCATTCTCCTACATTTTAATAAGAAGAATGACCATTCTCCGTGATATTAGCACGGAGAATTGCCATTATCCGTGATATTAACACGGAGAATTGCCATTTTCCTGCATTTTATGGCTAGTTGAAACTTTGGAGGGCTATAACTTTTGACTGGGAGGTCGAAACGAGGCCCGGTTTGTCGCAAAATGAGTGTATTTTCGAGGAGCCTTAGATAAACGGTTCTACCGTTTATTGGCCTTCCGAAATTTTAGAATCACAAAAAAAATGATGTTTGGATCTCCATTTTAACAGTTTTACCGTTTGTCGGGCTTTCCGAAATTTTTCGACGAGTTTTTGAAGGAAGGTTTGAAGATTTTGGAGGAGAAAACCTAGATTCGAAACTGAGGGACGTATGGAAGAAGAGGAAGTATCGAAACATTTTTTTAAGAGTAGGGTTCGGGGGTGTTTTCAATAAATTAGAAGAGCAAAAAGGTCATTCAGAACCTCCTTTATATATTTTTCGCTAATTCTGGACACGCGATGAAATGTTATTTTGCGGTGGATTTTACATAAAACTTTTACAACTTTTGGACATTTCATAAATTTTCTCTATTTTGAATGGGGTAAATATCCTGAACAATTGATGATTTCAATTAATCTTCTCATGCGAACCATCAATCCTACAACCATTCTGTATAAAGTTCTTTAATCAAACTAATGACGATGAATTCTTTAATCAAACTAATGACGATGAAAGTGTATCGACGATATACCAACATTCTATGAGGAACATATACACTAATCAAACAAGACAACTGAAGCCATTTCAATCCATTTCATATCTCGATTCATCAATGAACCCTATAACCATAATGTCAAGGAAGTAACATGTTCTACAAATCACAGGTAGCAGATGGAAAGATAGTAGTGACTGGGAGCAGCATATCTCATATGTTTGGGTGGTTTGGGTCAGGACAGGCCTTGGGTCGGGACGGGCCGTGCCTGGGCTTCGAGTCGGGCCCATCTTATGAGCCAACATATGTGACCCAGCACGACTCAATATACTGGGTTGGACCAGTCCAGACCACGATTAAACGGGCCGGGCCGTCACATGGGCTAATTTTTTGGACCGAACTCGTGTCGGACTGGACCGATTCGACCTAATTGACAGGTCTACGGGGATGCCAGCAATTCACGTGCCGGTACACCCCCGATACGTCCGGTATATCGGTACATACCGGATATTATCATGTTATGGGGTGCTACAATCATTTCTTTTTCAATCTAAGAAATAAAAGTGTACATCTTCTAAGTTCACAACTATACATACATACATACATTATTATCACTAGTTCAATGTAGAACAAATAATTAATACAATCTATGTATTAAATATTTCATAAGCCAATCATATTCACGCAATTTCTTTCAAATCTTTCGGTCTGTTAGAATGTCCCAGTATCATACATCACTGCAGTCCCACTTGTCATTTATTGTAACGACAAACGGTTCGGCTAGTCGTGATCTTTTCATGAATTCACGATACTAATGTCACTCCATTCCTGTAGGAACATAAGATGTGTCATTGTCTCGGTTATGATATCGAAGGCTCTGCAGAAATCGGAATAAGAGAGCACCCAACCGTCGCGGTAAGACAAAGGATACAGTCGTTGTCCAGAGAGTAAACTAACAATAAGGTAAGTGAAAAATTATTAAACTAAAAAAGTTGAAGGGGTTGATATGATTATATATAGAAAAAGATCGAACATACATGCAAATTAGACTAGATCCTTCATGTACGTTTAATTGATGTTTAGGACTCTGAGAGCAACACGTGCCAAAATTTGTGGTATCGATTTTACCTAATCAATATTAAGGCCATCTCCAATGGGGGTTTCTATCTTCCCTATTTCTATAGAAGAAATTAATTTTAGAAAAAATTCCTCTCAATGGTGGTTTCTATCATTATTTCTATCCTAGGTGGCAATGATGTAGGATGAAAAATTTCTATGAGACTCTCATACAAATTCTCCATCTCTCATGACAATTATTATTGGGTCCCACACCATTAAATTGATCCTTTCATTTTGTGACACCTAGGATAGAAATGAAGAATCATTGGAGAGTATTTTTTTTGTGTGTACAATTTATATGTAGAAACTCTTACAACTAGGATAGAAATCTTCTCAAAGTACAATGCCAAGTAGGATAGAAACTCAATTTTAGAAATCACCATTGGAGATGGCCTAACTAGGTAGTCTTGTAGGCTTCCCTTCCTTCACTTTGTTAAAAATTAGTATATTTAATTTAACTTACTCGAAATATTTTTCAAATCATGACAGATAACTTATCTGATATGACTTAATTTTAATTTAATTGAATCCCTTATATACTGAATCATTGCCATTACTTACTTTAAGGGGCTGTTTGGTTCGATGTAGGTGCATGGAAGTGTGAAAGTGGCAGTTTCATGAGGATGTAATGCCGTGCACTTTTCATGCTTTCCTCTTTCCAAAATGCGTTTGGATATGTAGTGTTTTGTCCCCCCGCAAGTAATCACTTTCATCATGTGGTGTTTGGATGACCACTAGAAAGTGGCTTTGGAAACTTGGACGTAGACTTCCTGTGTTTGGTAACACATTGCAAGTGATATAATCACCATTTTGAATTGTGGTATGGTTACCAACAATATTTTCACAACTGGAAAATGAAGGTTTGGCAAGAGAGAAAACGGGTTTCACAAGTAAAAATATATTGCATGTATGGAAGAAAATTTTGTACATCAACCAAGTTATGTACAACAACCCAATATTTCTAGCCGAATTGATTAAAGTTTTGTACAAGAAGTTCTGTACAGCAACCAATTTTTCCAAACGAAGTTTTGTACAACATTTTAATATTTTCCAGCCAATCCCGTTGTCCAGGATGAACAAACGGGTTTCACAACAAACAGATGAACAAATCCCGTTGTCTCTGCCTAGCCATTCATGACACATTGCTCTGAATCTGTAACATACAAAACATACTTTCTGAGAGGACTATTGGAAGTTAATTCCAACTATCAAAATATATACTTGTCCTACTCAATGTTATGACACATTGCTCTGAATCTGCAACATACAAAACATACTTCTGTACAGATGAACAAACAGATGAACAAACGAGTTTCACAACAAACCGACGAACCAAGTTGTGTACAGCAACCACATGTTTCCTGGAAATTATATGAATCATAGTTGAATCAACAACATAATATGTATCATATGAATCAACAACATAACATGAAAAAGGTCTGGAACCAAGTTTTGTACATCAAGCACATGTTTCCTTGGAATTATTTGAAAAATTTCCTGGAACCAAGTTTTGTACATCTTTCCTGGAAATTATATGAATCAACAACGGAACATGAATTATATGAGTCAAGAATTATATACTAAAGAAAAATCTATAGGCTCAGAGCAGGTACTCAAAAAACTGATGCCTTCACCTTGGAAAAAATTTGATACTCAAAGGTAAGAATGTATCATTTAGCACATAGACTCTCGTCATAGCCCAGTGTATGACCTAGAACATCATAGGCCCCAAATTCCTGGATAAAAACTGACACTCATCACAGCCCCCTAAAACTGATACTCATCATTGCCCCCTAAAACTGATACTCAAACATAGTATATGAAGTGAAACCGAGACTGAAAAATATATCAAAGAACATCATAGGCCCAAAAATCGTTGATAAAACTGATATGCTTCAAACAATTTGTCATAATACTGATACTCACCATAGCATGCCCAATATCCATGCCATAAAAAGGGGCTCAGAGGGTTACTGTTAGGGGCTGTTTGGTTGGGAGGGAGTGAGTGGAAAGTGTGGGTTTTGGACGAGAGATGCAGCAACTCCCTCGTCACTACTCACCATAGCAGCAACATTTCCCGTATCAACATAAAACAGAACCAACATTCCCATATCAACATTTCCAATATCTGATGCAGCAACATTGCCAATATCTATCACCATAGCATGCCCAACATTGCCAATATCTATCACCATAGCATGCCCAACATTTTGACTCATCATTGCCAATTTTCATAATGTAGAAGAACAAATTGAACTTCAACAAATTGTATCAGAGGTAGAAGAAAAAATTGAAGTTCAATCCTATATTTCAATAAAATGCATTGTTAATGTCTACTACTACTAGCATAAGAGTTTTATTAAAATAACTTTAGTTTACCTCAAAGTACGGGAACCAATCCGCTGAATTCCTTATCTCCAATGGAGTTTCGGAACCGGATTGCCTCACAAATCGTTCTCGGATGGTAGAAATTGCACCTAGAACTTTATTAAAATACCTAGAAATTGTTTCTCCAGACCGAATAAATTCAATGCCACATACTCTATTTTTGGACTTATGTCCCAACATGTACAGGAATAGGGCAACTTGTTCCTCCACACAAACATATCTCGTATCGTGCAGTGACCCATTGGAACGAAGAATATTTGCCAGACCGTAGAAAGCACCATTACTCATCCTTAGATAGTGGACACAGTTATTTCGTCCGGCATTCAAAATTCGATACATATGTACTTGCCTCCACTGTTCTCTAATTAGGGAGGGTTCCCTTGTAATACCCCGTCGGTCATTGTCCTCCATTTCAATTAGAGTCATAATTATGGTTATGACTGTTATTATACTAGCGATTGCCGCATTAAGTAATGGATCGTTGGGATTCGACAAATCCATCTACATAAAAATAAAAAACAATGAATCAACATTTCCAAAATCGTTCCTCGTGTATTTATTCATTATTTTATATTGTTCAAGTTCGTAGATCTGGAAATAAACAGATCTGGAAAATAAATAACAGATCTGGAAGAAAACAAGCCGATTTGGAAAATATAGCCTATAATTTCTTCTCAACCGAACCATTTAACCCCAAAATCAGGTCTGTACCGCACATAGAAGGGGGATCACGAAAAAAATTTCCTATAAATTTAGATCTTTCTTTCTAGATCTGAAAAATATAGATCTGGAAAATATAGATCTGGGACGAACGTCCAAAAATATAGATCTGGAAAATATAGATCTGGGACGAACGTCCAAAAATATAGATCTGGAAAATATACATCTGGGACGAACGTCCAAAAAATTGAAAGAAAGATCTGGAAAATATAGATCTGGAAAATATACATCTCGAAAAAAATTCCCCAAATTTTTCTTACCAGGAAAATTTTTTTACCTCAAAAAACTGTCGAACGCGGGAGGAAGGGGGTGACCGCACGAGAAGACCACTTTTCTCCAGCAACTGGCCTGCACAAGTGAGGAGAAACCCACAGCTCCACCGGAGTTACTCCCATTTTTGGGTGTAGGTGGAAAGTAACTCGGTGAGGGGACAAGACACTGTTGGAGGCCAGAGATTTCCCACTTCCCTCTCTATTTCTTCTTGCAACCAAACACTGGATCTGTGAAAGTGACGAGGGAGTTGCTGTATCTCTCGTAAAAAATCCACACTTTCCACTCACTCCCTCCCAACCAAACAGCCCCTAAGAAAGCGCAAGCAGAACCTCCATCAAGGAAACGCTTCGTACCACTTGTCAAACAATATCTCATCAGAGTTTCAAAAATCGTGGAACTAAAAATTGGTCATTTTTTTTAGCGTCAACAACAAATCATGTCCTTTGCTCTGTCGAACATACCTACTACTAGGGTAAAGTATTCAGTCGTTTTGGTCCGACCTTCGCACTTTTCTCCAAGTTTTTTGTGTATCAAACCGAACCAAATTTGTTTGATACCAAACCTAATCAAACCAAAAAAGGTTCGGTTTTCGGGGATTGCATTATTCTAATAGGACAAACCTATAATATTATAATAAAAATATATTAAAAATATAAATTTTTAGCCTCTTTGAACTTTTTCTGTCCAACAAAATTTATAAACCTCTGTCCTCTTTGTCCATCAAAATTTTGAGCCTCTTCTCCAGAAAAAATTATAAGCATTTCAATTTATTCAATGACCCTATTACCCAACTGATGCAACCATGTAAAAAAAAAATTTCAAAAGAAGATTATAATAATAGCAGAGTACTCAAACACCCTAGTTTTCCAATAAATTTATGCCAGAATTAAACATGTTTCCTGAATTTCTCAAAAGGGGATATGCAAACATCTATAATGGGAACAAAGATTTCACATACTCACATGAGTATTGCTCCACTATTAACCAAAAAACATGGACAACAACTCACATATACAAACATAATATGTAGCCATAATTAAATCAAAAAATTGATTGTCCGTCCGGGTGGTGAACCCCGTTGGATGTATCGGAGGATCCGTGGAAATGGACACGGTTCAAATCTCTCCCTGACATTGCTCGTGGCTCGAAGAAAAGGACACCTCGAAAAAAAAAATGATCAAAGCACAACTAATTAATTAACTCTTAGCCACTTCATGAACCATGCTACTAGTCATTTATGCAAGACTCCAACCATCTCCTCCACTATAAATCATTCAGTGGGACGGACTCACCGTGTGGCACTAGTGAATGGTGAATCCGTCCAATGATATAATAATATATGGTAGTATCAATTTTTATGTTTCTCAAGCCATCTCATAATTGTCAAGTTTCTTTAGAAAACTTTGTTAGTAAACAGAGAAAAAATATATATGTAAACCAAAAGACGTAAGTCATGTTATAATTTAATTTCTGTAAACAAAAATAACAAAGCTTAGTATTATCGGTCTCTGAAAAAGTTGTGTATGAAACATTGTCCTAAAAGATTATTCGATGTCTATGTCCAGATTTGTTCTTGAATTTTTCTATAGGTAAATTCTGGTAATACCGATTTTTCGTCATTAAACTACGAAAAAGATAATCTGACGTTAGTCTTTGCCTGAAAATTTAGAACGAAAAAAGTAGAGAATGAATGTATTAATAGAGCTTTGTTGCCGATAGAAGTAGGACGAGAGTAACACAAAGTTTTAGGTATATGAAAACTTGTACTCATGGTTTAAAGTGTCGGCCGATACCGATCCAATAAGGCTGATACCGATACGGTTTGACATGTTCCAATCCGATAACGATCGACACCCGATACCAACATTGGAGGTCTCTTTTCGATCAATTCGACAAAGTAAATAAACGCATAAGACAAATCAACGAGGATTTAAAGCATAATAATGTTATAAACGCATGTAAAAGAAAAAAATTAATTGCATATAAAAGAAGAAAATCAATCTATTATATGTAAATCAATCGGTAAGGATGACTACTATTTCATTTAAATTCAAAACTACTAAAAATTAATATTTAAAATACTCAAAATTATGCGTAAATATATAAAATATATGTTCTTAATATAAATAATTATTTGTTTTTCGATACAAAAAAAATCGATACTCCGATCCCGATATCAATACTCATAGGAATAGCCCGATCCTGTGAACCTTGCTTGTATTACATATAGAGAAAAAGAACATTTAACTATAACTTGGCTTCTTATATGTAAAATGTGACATAGGATGAAGTGATATTGGCGCTATAACTTGGCTTCTCTCAACCGATATGGGACTAAAGAGTTGAGTATGTTGGTTTTTCCCAACAAAAATTACAAAAAGCCAATGAAGGCATCTTATATGTATATGTTCATATCCGTTCAAAACTTCATACTTCAAATCCAAGACAGTCGCCAATAACATAGAGGAAGTAACGTACCTCTCGCTATCATAATTATACTGAAAGTGATGCGCTGCAATCAAACTAGAGGAAATGAACAACATGAATTACTAAACCAAAGAGAAATATAGACGAAGTACTGAGCCAAAGAGAATCTGAACATAGCTCACGCAAGTCTGTAACTAAACAGCAATTAAACTAGTCTATACATGAAGTACTTAACCAAAGAGAACTAGAAGAAGTAACCTACCTTTCCCTCTCTCAGATGAAAACTGAGACAATCAACAAGTCGATGAACTATGTATATGTTCTTATCAGTTCAAAGTCCAAACCCAAGGAAGTCAACAACCGAAGGTGAACAAAATAATCGGTCGTTGTCAGCGGGTTTGGACTGTAGACATGGCCACATGTCATCCCTTCCATTGGAGGTGGGCTGCGGAAAAGGGAAGGTGGATCCGATGTGGTGCAGGTGAGGCCAATGTGGTGGGAAGGAGGATGACACGTCGGCGCGGACACCCGCATGGACCGCTTAACATTTTCCTAAAATAATAGTTGTCTCTTCTCAATTCGCCATCAACATTCTCTTTCAAGAAGAAACAATAAATTACCAAAGGGCATCAGTTCTTACCGGTTGTTATAAAAAAAGTTAGGCAACTGTACACTAAACTCAAAGAGAAAAAATGCACTATCAAATTCCCTAAACTTAGCGACCACCGCCTATGTCCACATCCGTCAAAGAAAGTTGGATGTGAAGTGGCCTCTTTTGTTACCAAAATCCAGCTGACATGGACTACAAGGTTCATGTTCCTCCAAGTTTCTGTCACAATTTGATGTTGAACCAAACACTGGATGTGATACATTTGATGGCCACTTCCGAATTTGGTGCTACATTCGTGTACGTTTTCACAATCCAAACAATCTATTATTGGAGACCTATATATAATTTTTCATCGGATAAATGGTATAGTCCAAGGCTGTTGGTAAACTTACTATTTCTTTTTTTTTAATTTTTTTGACACTTTTTGAGCTGATTTTGAAAATAATGAGACTTTTTAAAAAAGTTTTTCAATAAACGGCTACTTCCAAACGTCCTTTGGAGCAGCATTTAAAAGAAAAATAAGCAAAAACAACTATAATAAGCCATCAGAAATAAGGAAATGCTCCCAAAAGCTGCTGCAGCTTATCAAGAACAGAGGACCTCCGTCAAAATAACAAGATGTAAGGAGCTTGTATGTAAAAAGAGGGGTAAATTGCAAAAAAACCCTCCTTAGATTTCCGCTTTTTGCACTAAAAGATCCCATGCTCTTAAAATTTCTAAAAGTATAAATATGCTCACTTTGCCCCAAATGACAATTTTACCCCTCCCCCCCTCCTTCCTCGGCTGTTTGGGCTGCGTTCGCCAGCGAGAAGGAGGAGGGGGTGCGATCGCCGGCGAGGGAGGAGGGGGGTTGGGGCCGGCGAGGGAGGAGGGGGGGGGGGGGGGTTCGGGGCCGGCGAGGGAGGAGGAGGGGGGTGGGGGGTCCGGGGGGGCGCTCGTCGGCGAGGAGGGACGGGGGGTGGGGGGGGGGGAGGGCGGGGGCGCTCGCCGGTGAGGAGGGTGGGGCTGGGGGCTCGCCGGCGGGGGGGGGGGGGGGGGGGGGGGGGAGATTGGGGGGGGCTGGTGGATCGCCGACGAGGGGAGGGGATCGGGGGGGGGGGGGGGGGAGGGGGAGGGCTGGGGGCTCGCCGGCGCCGGGCGGGGGGGAGGGGGGTTTAGAGGGGGCAGAGGCATTTTAGGTATAAAAATTTTAAAATTTGGCTTGAGTGGCCTAATCGAGCGGATTTGTAATCTAAGGAGGGACAAACTGCCAAAAAATTCTAAAAGGTCTTTCTACGCAAAAGGCGTATATTTAACGAGGGGTTTTTTGCACTTTACCCGTAAAAAGAGCCACAAAAAATCGTGGTCGGTTCTGCCAGTTTCCAAGACGACGAATCCGATCGCCTACTCAACAAATAACACCCCCTCTCATTTCCAAAATTAACAATTTTCTCCTCTCTTTCCCCTTCTTCTTCTCCTCCTTTTTCTCTCCACGAAACCCTAACCCTAAAAATTACACCGAAACCTAGGGTTTCCTCCGGATCCATGCCCAATTCCTAGGTCTCCCCTTGTTAGACCCTTGACTTAACTGAGTCATTGTCAGAGATCCTCGAGCAGGATTGGCCATCTCTAACCAAGAATTAACAGTAAGCAAGGAACAAAAGTATGGAATAAGAGGTAAATTTTAGTAGCTAGGTAAAGGAGAATTTTATTAATCAATGGCTGGTACTGGAATAAGAATAATAGACATGCAGGAAAAAGTAAGGCAACAACAAGAAAGAGAATACCCAATTTTTTGATAACCTTTCTCAGTGCTCCTCTCTTTATATTGAGGAATACATGTGCAGCTAACTACTTTTGCTGACGTGGCCCCCAAAGCTGTCAATTAGCCAGTTGGCTAGTAATTAGCTGAGGTGGCATGCAACTTTATTGCTGAATCATCAAAAAGTAGGAAATATCTAGAGAAGGAGGTTGGCCATGGTTCCTAAGAAGATATGCTCTCAGCTTCTCTCACTCCTTCACTCCCCTGGACAATCAGGCTTTCAACAAATCCTTCCCCCTTAATCAGACCTTGTCTCAAGGCCGAAATGGGGATAATCTCTGATGAATTGCTCGTAGGGTACCCAGGTAGAAGACTCTGGGGTTCCCTCCTTCCACTGAACCTTGAGATCAACTGCAGCTCTCCCATTTCTTTGTACTAGTCTTCTTTCCAAGATAATTTCAGGCTCCAATATTGCTTCTTCCATGAAGAGAGGAGTGTCAGTCTGAACTGGAATCCTTCTGTTGATATGCATCTTGAGTTGGAAGACATGAAAAAAGGGTGAATTTGGGCTTCAAGAGGTAACTCCAGCATGTAGGCCATACTGCCTATCCTTGCAAGGATTAGGTAGGGTCCATAGTATCTGGGAGATAGTTTATGTGGTCTCCTATGGGCAATAGTGATCTGTTTGTATGGTTGCACCTTCAAGTAGACTCTGTCTCCTACTGTAAACTCCTTTTCAGTCCTCTTTTTGTCAGCATATTTCTTTATTCTGTCATGTGTTAGAAGCAAGTTATCCTTGAGCATTGTAGAGCATTATTCCTCTGAAAAACTAGGTCAGCCACCTCCCTGTCTTTAGCAATGCCAGGAACATAAGTAAGCAAGTTAGGAGGAGGCCTACCATAAACCACTTCAAAGGGAGTTGTTCTAGTGGAGGAATGCCAATTGGTATTGAACCAAAACTCTGTCCAAGGAAAAATTTACTCCATTGCTTACATCTTAAGTAGCTCTCCACACTTCTATTTGTGACCTCTGTCTACCCCATCAGATTGAGGATGGTATACTGAGCTATAGTATAATTCTGTGCCCTGTAATTTGAACAATTCCCTCCAAAACAAGCTTGTGAAAATAGAGTCCCTGTCTGACACTATAGTTTTGGGCATGCCATGTAACTTACAGACTCCATCCATAAAAACCTGTGCCACAGTGTTAGCAATATAGGGGTGATTAAGTGCAAACAAATGGATGTACTTTGACAATCAATCTACAACCACCATAATGGAATTCTTTTGGTAGCTATTTGGGAGGCCATCAATGAAGTCCATTGAGAGGTCTTCCTAGATTTGGTGGTGTTTGCCATCGAAAAAGGGGACACAAAAGGTTTTTAATTGAAACTTTTGTATTTCGATTACAAACAGAACAATATACAATGTAGGACTTAGATATAGTCCTTTGAGTACACTTTTATTTTTATCTAGGAACTGTGTCGGTGGAGCGAGTGGTAACGCATCGACTCCGTTGACGATCTGACGACGATCTTGAATTCTCTGAAGGTCTGGGTTGCTCTGGATACCGGAGCATTTTGAGGGGAAGAAGACATGAAGTGTCTCTCCTGATCTCTGGATATGATTGGTGGATATATCTCTCCGTCTTCCTTGAAAGAATGGTCCTTCTATTTATAGGCAGCAGGCTGAGCTGCTTGTGCACGTATATGTAGGATGCGCCTGGATGTGGAAACGCCACGTGGCTGATGCTGGCGGAGGCGCATGGAAGATGCGCCTCGAATCTGTTTGAACTGCTGCGTTGGGCTGCGGTGGAGCTGACACGTGGCAGTTGCGAGAATTCGGTTGTTGCTGAGATCTTGGATGGTTAGCACCCATTCTTGAGCAGAACTGAGTCAAAAGACACGTGGCGCATGTCTGTGGCTTCAAAGATCTCGAATTTGGGGAGAGTGATCTGTCTTGATGCGCCTAGGATTAGACGCATGGAGAGGACTGAGCTGCTGTCTTTAGGGATCAGGAGCGAGTCCGGGCGCATGGCTTTTGAGGCGCATGTAGGGCTTCACATCAGGATGCGCCTAGGATCTGGCGCATGGGATGACTTGGTCTATGACTTTGAGGAGTCATAGGCAAGTCCAGACGCATGGCTTTCGAGGCCTATGCAGAGACTCGGCTTCTGTTACTTGAGATCAGGAGTAAGTCTGAAGGCACATGGCTTTTGAGACGCATACAGTCTTCTTGGCGCATGGCTGCGAGGCACATGCGAATGATCGATCGGCCACGTGACAAGGACAGCTGTAGCTGACCAAAAGTGTCATGATGGTGCTGATGTCAGCGACTCTTCATTTTCTGCAAAGGACGGCTGATTGGACGGCTCTTTGGAAGATGTGTTACCGCCTTTGTCACTCAGCATTAAATGCTTGATGATGACAAGTTTGAAAGGGACGCATCGGTTAATTTCGATCTGGGTGCATGGGTCTATGTCCCACTGGACGCATCAGTAGGGGGCGCATGATATCGACGACTCATCTGCCATGTGTCGTATCCTCTTTGGCCCATCTGTTGAGTTCTTCGAGGTATTTAATAACTTCTTTGATGCTTAATTCGAAGGGGCAGATTCATCACCATAAATGCAATTTCATTGCACTGACTTCGGAAAAGTTGCCACTTGGCACATGGGTTTGATTTGCCCTGGCCTATAAGTAGTAGCGTGAAGAGAAGTTTTGTTTCTCGTTTCACTTTTCTTCCAAAACGGAGATGAACTCGACCGGTCCTCCTCTTTGGCGAGACGCTGTACTGTGGATTGCTGATCTCCTTGTTCTAAGAAGCTTTGACGATGAACTACTTCAGAAGACTGAGATGCGTCGGGAATGGACATGATAGTTTATGTTCGTTCTCCTTGTCGACAGTATTCTTCTATGAGATGGCATTGGGTGCCGAATTGAATGCATGGTTTGGATTTGATGTACCCAAGCCTCATTATGATGGAAGAGCCCTAGGCTGGCAGATGTCCTGTGCATTGACGAGGAAGTGATTCACTCTGACGGGTCAGCGTGATGCGCTGGTAGACTAATAGGCTGGGCTGAGCCGATGCGCCGATACGCCTAGTTGAGAGTAGGATGTTACAAAGTCTTCAATTGGCATCATGTTTTCGAGATAATGTCGGACAGGTGCAGCAGATTGAAGTTGCTGGAACACAGACTGCCTTGGTGGTGGAGCCACTATTTTATGACAGCAGTAGTTGATGGCGACCGTAGCACAAGTTTGCCCCGCGAGGGGCGCATCGTGCTTAATGGTCAGCTCTCCTGATCTGCGTTTCTGAGTGATCATATTACACAAATCATGAGGGAAGAGTTTCATTTTCACACCCCCTTCAGGCGCATAGCGAGGCCAAGTACCGGGGTGGTCATGTGAATGCTGTACCCCCTGATCCAGTTTCAGTACATGAGATACGTCAGGTCATTGGTGGGGGAGAAAAATGTATTGCGACTTGAACCCACTTCATGCGCACAACCCACGTGGGTGCATGGGTTCAAAGTCACAAGTTTTGTCTCGTACGACTTGGTTCCAATGGTAGAAGATGCGTCCAAGTGAGACGGGGACTTTGAGAGTCGGCTCATATCTGGTACAAACACACCTGAGTCGACTCTGTACAGTATACCATCGGCATCGCACATGATTTTGAGTGCACATCTTCGATTCACTTTGGGCATAGCACATTTGGGACGCATGGCCCGTGCTGTCTTAGATTTCTTCGTACCAGCCCGTGAAGGAGCATAGTACTCAAAATCTGACTTATCCTCGCCATGACAGCGAGCGAAGGCACATGGCTCGTGCTGCCTTGGATTTCTTCATAGTAGCCTAACTTTTTCTTGCCAAGATGGCAAGTGAAGAACTTGCAGCCGATCCAGAAGAAGAAGAGGCACTGTTGTAACTTTTTGTGGCTCGAACGGGCTCCCTGGAAACGGTTTCCCTTTTCTTTTTCTTATTTTTATTTTGGTGCCCCTTTTCAAAGGAGGCAAGGGAGCTCTTTATATAGAGTGGAATGAGACTTCTTCTCTTCTTCTTTCCGATGTGGGATTAAAAGTAATATCCCTTTTTCATGCTTCTACAAGACCCCTTCAAAGTTTTGAAAACTTTTGGACAAGTTTTGAAATACTTTGAACAAGAAGCATGGACAGTAGAGCTGTTTAGGCGTGACAATCCTATCAGAGGTAGTATGGAGATTTGGATACTTCAACTGGAGATTTTATGTGGACTCATCATCCTTGGCGTACTTTCGTTTCTAGGTACAGATAATAAGTTACTCATGGAGGACACCGACACATTCACTCGGAGGTAATATGAATGTGGTAAATATGGGGTATTTCTATTGGGGATTTTATGTAGACTTATCATCCTTGGCGTACCTTGGTGTTAGGTACGGATAATAAGTTGAGAAAGAGGACCGACATATTTACTCAAAAGTAATGTGGACATGGTAAATATGGGGCTAAATAGTAGAGTTTTCCTACTCAGAGGTGATATGGACGTGGTATGAGTGAACTATGTGGGGATTTATAGAACAATTCAGAGGTGATATGGACGTGGATGTTCTATGGTTGATGTGCAACAACTCGGGGATTGTTGTACGGGATGTTTACTCAGAGGTAATGTGGACATGGTAAACATAGTAACGAGCATGATTTTACGTAGTATAAAATCTTGCTTAATAGGGTGTAGAGAAGCAACTCAGAGGTGATATGGACATGCTTGTTCTTCTACTGGGAATGCAACAAAATATCTGGGTTTTAGAAGCACATGATTGTCAAAGAAAGGGATGTGAACCTGGTTTTGTCAAGTTCACGAAGTTCTCTCTTCTGGGGAGGGTAGTACAATTTTGACGGGTGTCAAGAATAGTACTTCTTCAGGAACTTGTCGTTGATGGGCATCATGAATAAGTTCCCATTAGGTTGAGCGAGACGATAAGCACCGTTTGAGTATACCGTCTCTATGATGAAGGGTCCTTCCCACTTGGGTTCGAACTTTTTCGGTGACTTATGAGTCATTACCATCGGTCTTCTGGCTGCCAGAACCAAGTCACCTGCTTGGAAAGTCCTCTGTTTGACCCTTTTGTTGAAAATATGTGAGATGCGGGCTTGGTAAAGTTCGATGTGTTGTTGAGCCAAGTAGCATTTTTCGTCCAACGCTTCCAACTCTTGCAGACGACGACGTTGATTGTCTTCTTCCGTCAGCTGATTCGTGATCGCTACTCGGAGTGAGGGTATTTGGATTTCCAGCGGCAATACTGCTTCGCTCCCATAGACCAAGGAGAATGGTGTGTTGCCTGTCGGGGTCTGTACCGTTGTGCGATAGGCCCAAACGTATTCACCGAACTTCTCATCCCAGTCGCTTTTGTTGGATAATACAACTTTTTTGAGTAGCTTGACGATAGTTTTATTAAAAGCTTCCACCAATCCATTTGCTGCCGGATTGTAGGCAGTTGATGCCACATTATGAATACAATTTTTGTCAAAGAATCTACTGAATGCATGGCTGATGAATTGCGGCCCGTTGTCGTAGATAATTCTCCGGGGTAATCCGAAATGGTAGATGACGTGATGCTTGATGAAGCTGATCACCTTTGAACTTTTTACTTCCATCAGTGGCACTGCTTCTGCCCACTTAGAGAAGCAGTCGGTGATTGCAAGGATAAAACGGTGTCTCCTAGATGAGGGAGGGGTGATAGGTCCCACTATATCCATGCCCCAGGCTTTGAATGGTCAGGAGGCGACCGTCGAATGTAGAGGCTCTGACGGTCTGTGAATGAAGTCGGTGTGTAGCTGGCAAGCACGACATTTCTTTGCATACTCAACAACATCAGCCATCATGGTGGGCCAGTAATAGCCCATACGTCGGAGTCGGTCCTGTAGCTTAGGACCTGGTTGATGAGCTCCACATGTCCCGTCATGAGCTTCTCGAAGAGCTTCAGCAGCTTCTTCGTTTGATAGACATCGGAGGAGAAGTCCATCGTAGGACAACATTTTAGTGGCCGTATCGTAATAGAACCAGAAGAAATGCCTTCTGACTGAGACTGCCTCCTTCGGGTCTTCTGGGAGAATTCCGTAGACGGCAAAGTCGATGAACGGGAATCTCCAGTCTCTGACGTTAATGTTGGTATCTGTAGCCATGTCATGAGTTGTCCGCATGCACAGATTGTTTCTAGGGCAAGCTAAATCCCGACCCACCACTGTAATGAAGTGTTGAGTCCCGATTGGTGCAGCCAATGTAGCTGCGAAGCCAGCCAGAGCATCAGCTTCTAAGTTTTGTAGCCGAGGCATGTGTTCTATGAAGAACTTAGCGAAGGTTGAGATAATGTCCAACGCTGCTTTGTGATAGGGGACGAGGTCTTCATGGCAGATCTCGTATTGCCCTTAGACTTGATTGACGACGAGTTTTGAGTCGCCGTAAGATTCGAGGTAACCTACCCCCAGCTGCTTTGCCAACTGGAGTCCCATGATGAGGGTATTGTACTCCACAACATTGTTGGAGAACGGCTCTGAAAGAGAGTAGGCACGCTGGATGACCAGCTTGTCGGAAGAGATCAGGACCACCCCCACTCCTACAATAATCTGGCCTTTGGAGCCAGTTCTAGAGGCACCATCGAAGAACATCCGCCAAACGGGGTTCCCTTCGGTGATGTTCGATTCTTGCACTTCATCGAGAATGTCTTCATAGAGTCTGGACGATTTCGGAATTGGGTGTGCTGCTAGGAAATCAGCCAGAGCCTGGCCTTTGACTGCCTTTTACGGGACGAATACCATGTCATATGGTGTCAATAGTATTGCCAAAGTAGCCAATCGGGAGTTTAGTGCCCCCGGCTTTGTCATGAGGACTCTGAGTGGATTGACTTGGGAGATGACATGAATTGTCTATCCCGAGACATAATGGCGAGTCTTCTAGATGGCAAACACCAGAGCTAGACATTCTTTTTCGACGGGGTTGTACCGGTGTTCGGCCCCGACCATTATCTTGCTTAGGTAGTAGATAGCCTGCTTATGGCCCGCTTCGTTGTTCTAGGCCAACAAAGCGCCAAGGGAATGGTCTATTGTACGGACATAGAGCAGGAATAATTTGCCTGCGACGGGTGCCACCAGAACTGGGGGACTCGTCAGATAAGATTTTATGTTGTTGAAAGCTTTCTGACATTCTTCCGTCCAGACATAGGAGACTCCCTTCTTCATGAGCTTGGTGAAGGGTTGGCATTTCCCGGAAAGGTTTGCAAAAAACCTTCGGATGTATGCGAGGCGTCATTGTAGGCCTCGAAGTTCTCTAAGATTCTTCGGAGGATCCATGTCAAGGATGGCTTTGGTCTTCTCGGGATAGACGTGAATGCCCTTTGTAGTGATAATAAAGCCCAAGAATTTTTCACTAGAAATCCCAAAAAAGGATTTAGCATGGTTCATCTTAAGCCGATGCGCCCGCATGAGATCAAAGATTGTCTTCAGGTCTTGTAGGTAATCACCCCGAATACGGCTTTTGACGGCAATATTATCAACGTAGCACTCGACTGTTTTGCGGAGATGCTGATGGAAGATGGTGCTCATTGCTCGTTGGTATGTGACACCTGCATTCTTCAAGCCAAAGGGCATTACTGTGTAGCAGTAAACCCCCTTCGGAGTCCTGAACGACGTGTGTCTTTCGTCGTCTGGGAACATCTTGATCTGGTTGTAGCCCGAGTAGCCATCCATGAAGGATATGCGCTCGAAACCACATGTGTTGTCGATCATTACGTCAGTGATCGAGAGCGGAAACTCGTCTTTCGGGCAAGCTGAGTTGAGGTCCCGGAAGTCGATACAGACCTGGATCTTCCCGTTCTTTTTAGTGATAGGAACAACGTTGGCTACCTAGTCCGGGTGTTGTTCTTCACGAATAAACCCACTGTCCAGGAGTTTATCCACTTCTTTATCGATAACGTCCATGATGTTAGGACGAAAATGTCGTTGTTGCTGCTTAATAGGCTTAGCGTCAGGTAAGATATTAAGCATGTGTATCGCGACTTGTGGATCGAGGCCTGGCATGTCTTCGTAGCTCCAGGCGAAGATGTCGATGTATTCTTTGATTAGCTGGACCACAGATTCTCGATCCTCCCCAGCCATGCCCTTGCTGATAAAGATAGGTTTGGAGGAAGATCCATCCCCGAGGTCGATTTGCTCGACTTTGTCTTCAGTAGGGGGTTCCCGTAGTTCAAATCGAGATTCCTATTGCGCACCTAAGCTTTGAGCCCAGGGTTCTTCTTCGAAGAACTCTATTGCCTGGTCGTCGTCTTCATCTTCTGAAGGATGTACGGATGTCATGTTAGCTGACAGCACTTTCCTGAAGATTGGGTCGATGCTAGTGTCAGAGTCCCAAGTAGAAGCTTCAGACGAGTGAGAATATGTGACATCCTCTGCTTCTGAACTCTCCGGGGTTGTCGGAGGCGTGCCGTAGCCCACCCCCCGTCGAGTACGGTGATAATAGTCCTGCGACTTTTCTTTCGGCACGAAAGTCGTAGGAGAAGATGTCGACCATTGCCATATATCAGACCCTGGCCGCTCTTCAGGTCGTAATCTATCTTTTAGATGAGATATTTGGCTCGATCATTGTACCGATAAATTTGCATTCTGTCGATGTCGAGTTCTGGCTCTGCAAGTGTAAGGTCTTGATGACGCTCGACTTTACCGAAGATGATAGACCTCTCGTCCATCATATTCGCCTCCAAGTCGGCTTCGTCTTCAGCTTCATCATTGGCGTCATTGGCTTCATCTTCGAGATAAATTGACTTGTATAGGTTCGAGTCAGTGAAGAAGGCTTCAATCCCTTTGAAGGGATCGACATCAGCGAACTCCGTTCGGATGACGCCGTTGGTGGATACGTACTTCATACATTGATGGAGAGTAGATGGTACCACCATGCACTCATATAACCATGGGCGCCCTAACAGAATGTTATAGTTGACGTCCGCATCCACAACATAACAAGTCACCTCGGTCTGGAGGTCACCGATATAACATTTCAACCGAATCTTCCCCAGCGGCTCACTTTTGCTGGCATTGAAGCCACTGATTGTAGTGTAGGACACCGTCAGACGATGCATCGGTATCTCCAGTGTCTGGAGCAGAGTTCGGGGGATGATGCTGAGAGAAGACCCATGGTCGATCTGTATTCGATCCACCTTGATGGCACCAACATACCCTGTGTAATACAGCGGTCTGTTGTGCCTGTTGTTCTTGAGCAGCATGCCCTGTTGAGTGAATGTGATATTGGGGATGATTTCCCCCACACGTTGACAGTGTGGACATGATGTTGGATCGTCTTCAGGCTACTTGACCTGACTGATGAAAGACTCAGCGTCCTTCAGGACATCGCAGAGAGCCTCCCGAGTGTCTTTGGATAGACAGAGGAGTTCGAACAGGGACAGCCGAGCTAGGGTACTGGCAAGTTATGCCAGTATGTCGAAGTTGTGGGGTTTGGTTAACCCTGAAGCGTTGTCTCTTCGTAGAGGCCGGTCGAAGCGAGCCTCTTTCTGCTTCTGTTTGTTAGCTGCTGGAGGTTGGGAAGGACCCTCTCCTGGAGCAGTCGAGGAGGTGACGGGAGGTGCCACTTCGATAGGGGTCTCCTCTGGTTGAACGCTCTGCTGTGAACACGTTTGTACAGGAAGTGCCTCCTCAGGGGAGGTAGTCACCATTCGGCAAGACTTGATCTTCTTGTCTTTGGCCTTGGAGGTAGAACATACCCCCGGCTGAGTAAGTTCCGGAGCAAGATCTGGATAAACCCACATGATCTCATCCCGAGGTGTGGTGAGTGGAATTAATCCACTCGCGTTGTCACAAGCTGGTGGAAAACTCATCACCATGGGAGAAGACATTCAGGCGAAAGCCGAATATCGAATTTCTACGGACAAACACCATTGTCCATACAATCTGAAAGGATATGAACACTTGGTTCATCTCCCTTCTAATGAAAACCCTGAAAATGGGATCTACAACTTCATCGTGGACACTCTTGTGACCATGAATGGCAGTTTGCATGATACCATACATAACATCTACAGAGAAGTTACTGATATTGGACGAAAAATCATCCAGATCAGAACTGATCTCAAAAAACTAGGAAAAGTTCCTATGGAAGATAGTGTTTCTAGCAAAATTGCTAGACCAGCTATCAAACCAACTATAGCTCCAGTCGTTCAGAGACGACGATGGGCTACTAGCATAAACATGATGAAAATTTCTTCTAAGGAAACTAATGCTATTCCTACAGAAGAAATTGATGAGAACTTTTATAAAACCTTTTTAAGGTTACAACAACAAGAGCTTTCTGGTGAATTCGAAAGTGAACACATCTATGATTATTATGAAAAACACGCTAAAGCAATTGACTTCTTTAAATGGAAGTATGCGGAGAGTTCTGATTCAGACTCCTCCGATAACGAAATAGAACCACTCCATGTTCGGGCCTTAGAAGAAGGTCAAGGCAGCAACGACACAATGGTTGTCGAAGCTAAACCTAATACTAACGTTGGAACAATAAATCCTAATCCCGAATTGATCATGAGGGATCCAAATTTCATTTTAGAAGGAACCGCTCCATATACGCCAAAATTTCGTGAAGAAAGACGAAAGGACTGGATTAAAATCTATTCTTCCCAATAGGGAATCCATCATGACAAAAGATATTTGTCTGATGGTTTGATTTTGAATCTTGAGAATATTTCCCACAAATAAATTGGTGAATATATCTCAAACTGGACTCAAAAATTCAGGGGATGGCATATTTCCTTCCTGCTGATATTACTACTGAAGGATTTATTCACTACGCCACCAGTCATTGGCAAGGTGATAGCATTGCTTGGTTGCGTAACTTTGAAATGCTAAATCCTCAGTTAATTGAAGTAATTAAGGCTAATCCTAATAAATATGAAGCCTTAGATAAGCTAGTTGAACAACTCCTGGCTGATTTTACAGGAGAAAGTTCACAAACTTCCAAAAACTACAATAAGATATTACACAAGATGGTTTTGTGTGACATCTGTATGCTTGAAGAATTTGTGTCCAAGTATATTGGACTTATTTTCCATTTAAATAATATTAGAGAAAAAGAATTCTGGATGGAGGGATTTTTCACTAAAATTCCCTACCCATGGAATAATATTGTAAAAGCTAAATACGACAAAATCCGTGGTGGTATTAATACAACCGGAATGCTGAAAAAGGCTTGTATGAGAACCATGGAGGAAACCTGTAAGCAGGAAAAGGCCTCATCACAAATGAATAAATTTATTAAAAACTCAGTACTTGGGTACAGATGTTGTAACAAGTACAATGAGGATGTTAATTTCCAATTCGGATGTCCGTCTGTTTGGCAAAAACTGAAATGGAAAAAGACATGGAAAAAGGGTAAAACCTTTAGTAAGAAAAAAATGGAAAATCATTCGAAAGAAGTGGAAACCTAACTTCAAGAAGAAGTTTAAATCTGAAATGAATTTCCGAAAAAGGAAATTTATTAAAAAGAAAAAATTCAAAAAGGGTTGCAAATGTTTCAAATGCAACAAAGAGGGACACTTTGCTAATGAATGTCCCAAAAATATACAATCCGTGGTCATAACAGACCTTGAAGAATATAGTATCCATATCGGTACCATTGATGAGGTCAGCAGTAACACTTCTGTCTCCTCTATCTATGAGATTGAGTCTGTGGTTGAATCCTCTGACGAAGATAATGCTTCTGAGAATGGGGATCTCAATAATGCCATAGAGCATCTTTAAATTAACATGAATACAATAAACAAGACCTATAACTAGGTACGAATTACTCTTTTGGATGATAAAGCTATCCTTCCCATTAAAGAGGAAATTTCGGCAGGATATGTTTTATACGCAAAAGAGGATGTTTGTATCAAACGATATAGGCGTTCTGAGATATTTCTCGGAATAAGAATATTTATACCTCTCGGATACTACGGTCTAATCCATAGTGTGCTGTTACATACTAATAAAGGCATACTTTTGACACAAGGATTCATTGAACCAGTGTCAAGACACAATGTATGTATCACCGTTAAAAATACAGTCTATGATGGTGATTATATTATTCACCGTGGTGACCCAATTGGGTTACTAGTTATACATAAATATGAGGATCTACCTATTGTGGAAGAACCCTAACCTCCTAAAGTTGTTCCTCAACTCGGTTCTAGTTCTAGTATTAGCTCTAGCAGGAGAGACCCTCATTACTATGAATTCAGAATATATATGAATAAGCTTACGTCAGAAGAAACTTCAAATTCTAGCCTCATGCAAAGTGAAGGTGAATAATTTGAAATCACTGACGAAGACTTAGAAAAGCTGAAAGAAGCTATTCCTCACTCAGACAAAAAGGAAGTTTATAAATCTATATCCTTCCAGTCTAGATTCTTAAATAAACATACCTATATATTCGAAAGAATGCAAGAAAACATCGAGCTACGTGGTGGAGAAGACTTTTCTTCTATCTACCTTCTCGATAAACAAAAAATTGTAAAATTGAAAAAGAAATACCCAAGAATGAGATATCTTCATATTGGGTTGATACAGTTAAAAATAATAGGTTTATTCCGAACAGGAATCGATACTCCCATACTAGTTGTTTGTATGGACGAACGTATAATAAATAGCCCTCTTAATAGTATTATTGGAGGAGCTAAGTCCAACCTGGTAAATAGGTTATTTGGAATAAACATTCATCCAGACTTTTCAATAAGTCTCGATGATGAAAACATTGAGAAAACATGTACACTGTCCATAAATCTTCAGGGCATAGAGCTTATGCCATGGTCTAAGGTTTTGGGTATACAATGAGAACACTGTATGGCTTTAAACGACACTCCGACGTTTAAATCCATTACTCCCAAACATTTAGTTAAACTATTTGAGGTTGGTATAGGAAAGACTATACAACCACGATTAGTAAAATTAGAACATTTAAGGCTTGACATTGAAATACAAGTTTTTGTCAAATCCTTAAAGCCAAAACTTGAAGTACCTACTGAGTACTTTATTGCTTCTGGCAATACCATCTCTACTGTCTTAAGTAGACCTCAAGCACATGATGCTGAGTCATCTTCCTCCAATTCAGTAAAAAATTTATGATCGAACTCCATAGGACATCTCGATTCATGAAAAACATCTGCATCTTTTGATGAATATGCCCATAGAGCTAGTATCAGTGAATCCCCGATCGAGGGAAGAACTAGACTCTTAATGGATGAAAGGTCCAGAAGAGATAATCTAGTCATAAGTGCAGCATTACCCCGAATCAGGGAACAGAGTTCAGATTTATCTTAATGGAAAAAAAAACAAAGGCTCCAGTAAATATAAAAAGAGTACAAACTATAATGCTTTACAAATTAGTGAACCTTATAAAATGTTTTGCTTGATAAATAAATTTAAAGATATCCTTAAGAAGGAGACTTACAAGTCAAATTATAGATCTATTGTACTAAAACACTTATGTCATACAAAGAACTTGCTCAGAGAACATATCCATCTCTATAAAAATAGGTGAAATAAGGATTATGTTCAAAAACAAAAGGATAAGAGATGAGTAACATTTGCTCGTGTTATTGATCTTGATGATTCAGATTCATCGGATCACAACAATAACCAACTATCTATTGATAATACTGATCATATTGATCTACCACTCGAAGATCTAATTGATTTGGATATTCCGAGCACCTCTTTGGATCAGGTCGAATTGGAAACCTGTCAATTAAATAAATTCAATGTTGATGATTGGCTCGAGTTAGACGACAATTTAACAACTGATGATGTCCTTGATTGGGGCAAACTTATCTATCCGTCTAATGATAAGTGCGACTCTTGATCTCAAGACTGCTCCACAAGGACATATCTTTATACCCTTGACAATTTGTATCCCAGGGTATAACGAGCTGACAATTCATGCTCTTTTAGATACAGGCGCTGAGGTTAGCCTATTACAAGAATTGTTTATACCTAAACATTTACGGGTTAAGATGGACAGACCATGTAAATTAAATGATTTCATGGGACGTCAGGTTCTTGTTAACCATAAGACAAATATTGAGGTTCAACTCCCCGATATACATGGGAATTATAAAACCTATAATTATACATTTATATTACTCCCAAAAGAGTTTGATAATGACTGTTTACTTGGTATGGATAATCTCAGACATTATCCTCCGTTCAACAGACATTATTTCGACATAGATGGCCGTTCTATTCCTAGAATACCATTTAATGTCTCTATTGCTGAACGATATGCACCTGCAGCCCACCGTGGTGATAATATTACCTCAACAGATAAAGTGTGCACTTGTAACATTCCAACGGATAACAATTTTCATAACATTATTCATGGACTGTTAGAGCCATTGTATTCAGATAATCCACTAAAGTGGTTCGATAGAGCTCCTCGATATTGTAAAATTGAGCTCTTAGATATACACAAAGAATCGAAAGTTCGGGTCAATATCATAATGGTTTCTCCTTCGGATAAGGAAGAATTTGCTAAACAGATCAATGAACTACTTCGATTAAAATTAATACAAAAAAGTTATAGTACCCATTCGTCTCCCGTATTCCTAGTTAGAAATCATGCTGAGATCAAAAGGGGAAAAGCTAGAATGGTTATTAATTATAGAAAGCTTAATAGCCACACAAAATTTGATGGTTATTTTATTCCTTCTGCGAAAAATTTAATTAGACAGATATAGGGAGCCAAGTTTTATAGTAAGTTTGATGCTAAATCTGGTTTTTGGCAAATAAAACTTGCTGGTAAAACGTCTATTGAGCTAACTGCATTCAGCTGTCCTCAGGGACATTTTGAATGGCTGGTTATGCCATTTGGATTAAAAATGCTCTACAAATATTCTAGAAATGGATGAATTCTATATTTGGACACCTTGATTTTGTTGTTGTCTATATAGATGATATTCTTGTGTTCTCCAAAACCGCGGATGAACATAAAGAGCATTTATTACAAGTCTCTAAATTATTACTTGATAATGGTATTATTCTTACCCTAAGAAGATTGAACTGTTTAAAACAGAGATTGATTTCTTGGGCAAAGTAATAAAAAATGGTCAGATAGAACTACAACAGCATATTTATGCCAAAATAAAAGACTTTCCTGAAGACTTCAAAACTTTGAAGGAACTTCAGAGTTTTCTTGGATTGCTTAACTATGGTAGAAAGTTTATACCGCATCTTTCTGCTAGAGTTGAAAAGCTACAAGATAAGCTAGCTGCTGAACAAGCTAAATATAAAACCATGACTGGTGAGCAACCCAGAAAGTGGGTCACCAGTAAGATATCTATTTCTCTTTCACCTAAAGAAAAAAAAGAAATTGCTAAAATTAAGGATCTGGTAAAAGACCAGAAAATCCTTTATTTTCTATTAGACGAAGACAAATTTATCTTGCAAACTGATGCTTCTGACTATTTTTGGGCAGGAGTATTAATTGCAAAAAATAAAGAAATCGTTGTATATACCTCTAGAAAATTCACAAAAACCCATATTAAGTACACGACTTATGATAAAGAATTATTAGCTGTTAAATTAGCTATCAAAAGTTTAAGAATATACCTTCTTTATAGAAATTTTATCATTGAGACTGACAATAAATATGTTGCTCAGTTTCTTAAAAAAAACTATTAATAATCCTGAAGAGAATCTTCGAAGGATTAGAATTGCTATCTATTTACAAATTTTTAATTATGAAGTTAATTATATCCCTGGATATACTAACTTTCTTGCTGATACTCTTACCAGGCCATAATGCTATAGACCAGACGGAGTACGCCCGCATCAAAAAGATCTACGAGGATATGAAGAGACAGGAGGCCTTTTCTCAAGTTGGTCCAAAAAAGGCAGCCAAGGCGAATGCTACGAGCAATGCAGCCTCTTCTTCAGGGACGACAATGGTGAACAACCTAGTCCCAAGGATGGAAAATCCCAAGGTGGCGAACAACCCAACTATTTCGGTGAATAGCCAACAGGGGAACAACAGCCCCAAAGCCGCACAGGTACCATCCGTACAGGCACCAGCCGTACATGCACCTGCAGTACAGGCAAATCAGAGAGGACCCAAGAGGCTGGTTCCTTTCCAGGACAAGACTTTTGCCAGTACCATAGTAAAAAATTAGTACAACCAGGAGCTTGAAAAGAATGACAAAGACTCATGGGACAAATTCAATGGCTGCTACAGATCCATACAATCAAATGACCTAAAGGGGGCTAGCTTCTGGTTGTCTCAAATTGAAAAACAATTTCTGGTCGAGAAAGCTAAAGCTGCTCAACATAATGCCAAACTCTATGAACTAAGGCAGATAGCTTTCCAGATGATTGCATATAGTGCCACATCTAGATCACCTGCTTTGGTAGCCAAAGAGAAAGATCTCTTACAAGGGCATAGTTCGGAACATAAAGAACTCCGGGAAATTCTGAGGCAAATCGACAGTCATGATCTGGTCAATTTTCGGATCCCAGACATACTACGATTCTACTCAGCTATGTCCATTGAGAACGAGCACCTTCAGTGTATGGAGACTGAGGGTATGGTCAGAGTATGATTACTACGTACCAGCAACAAATAATTGATGAAGCCCGCCTTCTAGCCTGCTTCAAACGCTTAGATGACTCTGAAATCACTAAGTATTTTGAGGGCTTGGAGATAGTTTATTCACCAAATGGCTATATCTACCTGGTTTCTTGTTTCCAAGAGATTGTAAATATGACTCTGCAGATCAGTAAAGGATTTGTTCACGAAGTGTTCATTTGTACTTCAGATAAAGAACTCTATGAGTCGACAATCCCAGAGATCTGCTGGGAAGCTGCTGTCGCTCATTCCACCAGGTTTCAGACGATGTTTCGGTTCAGAGTTCGGAGCATATGGGAAGAACGGAGCGATCTTAGGCTCCTCTTCGTCTTCAATTGGCACTCTCTTACCGAGGCGACGTCGGATGGGTGTCGTGGATTGCAGTCGCTGAAATACAGACTGCCTTTATGGTGGAGCTGCTGTCTTGCAACAACAGCAGTTGATGGTGACCATAGCACAAGTGTGTCCTGTGAGGGGCGCATCATGCTTATTGGTCAGCTCTCCTGATCTGTATTTGCGAGTGATCACATTACGCAAATCATGATGAAAGATTTCCACTTTCATACCCCCTTCAGGTGCATGGCAAGGCCAAGCGTCGGAGTGGTCATGTGAATGCTGCACCCCTGATCTAGTTCACGCGTATGAGATACGCCCAGATCATTGGTGGGGGAACAACATTTATTGTAACTTGAACCCACTTCATGCGTACCACTCAAGTGGGCGCATGGGTTCAACGTCACAGATTTTGCCCTGCCTGACTTGGTTTAAAACCTAGTAGATGCGCCTAAGCGGGACATGGACTTTGAAGGTTGGCTTGTATCTAGCACAAATACGCCTGAGTCAACCCTTTACAACTTGCCATCAGCAGCGTGCATTATTTTGAGCGCATGCTTCTGGTTCGCTGTTGGTGTAGCACGTTTGGGATGCATGGCCTGTGCTATCGTAGATTTCTTTGTACTAGCCCGCGAAGGTGCATAGTACTCAGAATCCAATTCTGCCTTGCCATGATAACGAGTGAGTCTGTCAAAGACATATATTTTTCCTGCGCACCAGAGTTCATACGCGGGAGATTGGCTGCGCCTCTGCTCCGTTGGCGCATCTTCTTCGACTGAAAAGAAGATAGTTGGGGAATGCAATCAACACCACGTTTTCCTGACAGACGCGCTACACCAGTGGGCGCATCATGGTCGCTAAGAACGTCAGCAGGAAGGGTCAGCTGCGGTGGCGTATCCTCTTCAGCGATGGTGCTAGGCGTATCGCCCTTGCGCACCCAGACTCGGCGAGTCTTCTTTGGCTTTGGCAGCCGCTTCGAAGGACTTACGCTGCCTTAAGAGATGAACTCCTCATATGCCTGTTGATCGAGGTGCACCACAAGTGTTTTTTGGGAGGAGCCCAGCTTGATGTCGTCAGATTGCAACACAACCTTCTCGTTGGAGGAGAAGGACGTCCCCTGTCACGACCCGCACCCACTGTGAGGGTACAAAAACGTAACAATGCCCAGCCTACGCCGCAGTGTCGGCGGTAGAACGCTGTCCTAGGTTACTATCTAATCAATAACTTATGCAATTATGTAATATACTTGTCAAATCTCAACTCCGAACGGAGGGCAAGTATAGATATAATGAATCTCAATCACAGTCTAAGAACGATATGATAGCACAGAAGATAAAAACTAAGACTAAATAACAGAAATAAAACCAACAACTAAATAATATAATCTCAGACAATCTCAACTACATAACTCAACTTATATACAACTCCAGTTCTAAAACATGAAAGCTAAAACAAGACAAACTAGCTAAACAGATGTTAAGACGCAAGATGTCTTATGATGGATGGTTGGTTTGATGAAGCCTTGTTGGACTTGGGATTATGTGAAGGATCGCTTGGAAGGCTATGCGATCGTGGCGGGAATCATCCTATGAATGTGAATAGTGTTGAACCCTTCAAAGATCCTTTAGCTGCACGCTTAAAATAAGGATGAGTATGCTATGTTCTTATTGAGTTGTTCAATAACACCTTGCATGGAATTCGAAAAGATAATAAAAGATAATATCACCTGAACGTAAACTGTTGTGGCTAGATGAATTGTATGCTTGTACGCTGTTGCGATGAATTACATGACAGGTGAAGGCAAAGTCCCAAATACTTGGGTAGTGAGTATATCGAGCTTTAGCTCAATGAATAGATGGCAAAACAGATGTTAAGACCCAAGGACTGGGCAGTGAGTATGCTTTATTGCATTCGAATGAATATATGCTAAAAACAGATGCTAAGTCCCAGGAATTGGACGGTGAGTACATTGAGTTTGGTTGGAAAGATGTATAGTATCAAAGATGTGGCAAAAGGATTGGGTAACAACATTCTATTATCCTGTTGCCGATGTAGAATATTGATTACGCCAAGACCCTGGATTGGGCAGATGTTAATGTGAGCGTTGCCTCAAGACAAGATGGCTAGATGGCAAGATGGCAATATGAATGAGAATGGTGGCTGAATTACTTAGTTTTCCTTATCATGCATTATATGTTTTCTTCTTAGATAAGTTGTATATAGTTGCATAGTCATGGACAACTTGTCGACAAGGTGGTTCCTCGAATGGTATTCCTGGGCCATGGAACCCGGTTCGTCCTAGGGGGAACAAGGATTGGTGCCGACGTACTGGCATCGGTAAAAGGGACTTGCAGTGAGGCTAGCTACCTGCACTGAAAGGGCGCCGTTGTACCAGTAAGACGGTCCAGGATGGCGTGTCGCCAGTGACCTTCATATAGATAGGTTCGGTGCTAATGATGTCTTATACAGGCAGAGTAAGTTATTACTCAAATACAGGGAAGGATGTCCGCTGTTGGTAAGAATCACCTGAACGGTGATATTTATATTGAATCATGATATTGTTCCTAACAATATCTTGTGCAGGCAGAGTAATTATTATAAATGTACAGGGATGACTACACGACCGTGGGTAAGAATCACCAAAGGGTGATAACTGTATGCTTTAAATTATGTTGGCTATGAGATTTACATGCTTTATTTCTTGTCGGCTATAACATGAAATTGACCCTAAGGCAACGAGAAAGACTACTATTAATAATGTGCTATAACATGATTACTTAGTGTTGTCTTCTTAGGTGAGTTGGGCCAGCACCGCTCGCCAGTACTGTCATCCCCAGTTTTCAGAAACAGGAGTATTTTTGTCATTTTATATTTTTGAATATTTTTGAATTTTTTTATTATTTATGATATTATTTTGGGGTTGAAATTTATTTTATTATTTATGATATTGTTTTGGGGTTATTTGAGTCGGGTTCGAATTTCAACTCAATCCGTCTTGAAACGGAAACCCGGGGGTAGTTTGACTCTAGTGGGACCCACACACTAGTTAGGCATAGCCCACATGATATTAATTTTAGTCCACATAATATTAATTTTAGTTAGTAGTTAGACTAATTATTTATGGATAGGTTTAGTTTAATTAGAGACTTAAAACTAGACTAAATTGACCTCAACCTTTAACCCATTCCTAATTTAAATCAAATAGATTAGTGGAGGGTATTTTGGACATTGAAATAGGAGACACCTCACCCTTTTTGGGCAGCCACCTGTGGGGGGGACAAGGAGTGAGTCACTCCTTCATTAATTTGTTTTTATCCACTTTCTCTCTCTTGTTCTTCCCTAAATTAATTTAGAGATGAACCTCCATTGATTTCATCTTCAAATCAACCCTTTCTTCTACCAAATCATCTTTATTTTTCCTCTACTCCATGGTTAGAGGGTGCTAGCCAAGTTTGGGAGGATTCGGAGCTCGTTCGTGTCCTTTTAGAATCTCTACGTGTCGGTGTCGTGTCGAAAGGATTTTTCTTTGAATCTCTCTCCCGGAAGGTATAATCTCTCCTCTAATCCATCCCTACATGCATATAAAAATATTTTGAACCCATAGGAATGACCCCCATGGTTGTATCTCCATTTGTGTCCATTTCGTGTCCATTTGGAGGTCATAGGAGAGTCCTTTGTGTTGTGGTTGTATCCATGTGGGAAAACCCCAAATTTGGACACACTATGTGTTGTTGTTATGTATGAATGAATTATTACATGTTTAATCTCATATTTTTGTATTGGAGATGTGTTCTATAGTGTCTCATATATATATATATATTAGTGTAGAGAGTGAGTTCTTGATACATTATGTTATATACTTGTGTTTCTTTTGTCTCAAACTACCTAAATTCGTCATAATATTTATCTACGTTTTTAGTAGCAATAGCAACTTAGAAATGACATAACTTTTAGCTTAAAACTCCGATTTATCTTCTATTTTTTTAAAAGAACCGTATCGAAGTTAGCTTTCCAAATATATATTTTAATAAGCCAAATTCGTTCTGAAACTTTCTGTAAAATTATTTGAGTGTCAGCTGTACGAAAGATGAACGCGTTTTGGTGTTTTTGCGATTCCGGGAGCTTTCGGACACGAAAATGCGATCCGTTTAAAGTTTCGGAAAGCTAACACAAAAATCTATAATATACTTTAATCCTAGAATTTAATGAATGCTTAATTTGTACAGTATTGATTTTAAGTAGAAGATTACTATACGACATATGCATTTTGTGTATCCTTGTATGTACAAATATGTATGTATGTATGTGTGTGTATATATATATATGTGTGTGTGTGTGTGTTAAGAGAATATAATATAATATAGAGTATGCATAAATGATATAATGTATGAAAGTATATAATGTATTCAAATATGTATGTATAGGTGCATGAATGAATGAATGAATGAATGAATGAATGCGATGCATGAATGAATGGATGAAATGAAAGCATGTGGGTAATGCAAGGTATTGAAACATGTATGCAAGTATCCATATGTAAGTAAGTAACGTAATCAAGTATGAATGTATGCTATATATGAATGCCAACATGATAGGAATGTATGATGCCATATTAGCACTTAGCACCATGTTCATATGTTAAAACCCCCTTCTACATGTTGACAGTAACCCCAAGCATGAATACACATAAAATCTACTTACTGTTATGAGTAAACCCTTTGATGTATAAATAAACCCTTTTTGTTATGATTAACACCCACACACACACTTGCTAAACCTATGCTTTACATGTTATTTCTTCTATGTGACACAATGAACCCTTGCTAAATGTTATCCTTCTAACATAATACCCTCACACTTGAACACATTGTACTGCTATGTACACATTGCCATATCCACATTCATGTATCACCCACTCCTTGTCTTTATGCACCTTGCTTGTAATAAAAATATATATGAATATATATGTAATGTGTGTTTGATAACTTGTGTAGCTTTGTGATTTTGTGTGAGTGTTAGTCTAGGCTTGGTTAGGCCTAATGAGACTTGTTAGTCTAGGTTTAGACCTAGTACTGCCTAGTTAACCTAATTTGACTAGTACGGTTGACCAGAGTTGACCAAGAGTTGACTTTGACCTAGAATGACCTAGAATCATGTAGAATGTATAGTAGAACTTTATTTTACCATTTTGGCCTTGTTGTGACTTGTGCTGTTCTAAATAGAAGCCAGACACCTCTCCTCGGACAGTACATTTTCTTTAGACATTCATATAGCAGGCGAGTACATTCTCTGATCATTTTATAACTTGTTTAGAATTATATTCCTGCTCTAGTTTACCTTATTTGATGCTGCAACGATATTATCATGGATTGGTACTATATGGATCCCTACATTGAGATGTTATCCTCCTCGGGAGCATCGGATACATTGTGTCATGTGTTTCATGTACATCGTGTATTCTTCACTCTCATGTTATTCATGTTATCATGTGCTTCATGCTCGTTCGTGCTCGCTTGTGTACTCTCATGTGCTATCATGAATCGATCATGTTTCCCATGTATCTCATGTATAACCTATATTGCATGTGCACTTATTTATGAGCCTTTATGTGGATTTCATGTGCACCCATTTATGGGCCCCCATGTGAACTTCATGTGCACTCATGTATGATCTCTCATGTATACTTCATGTGCACCCATTTATGGATTTCATGTGAAAACCATGTACGTAACATAACTTGTTTGGATCCTTGTGTATTGATTGGGGTATGGGGGAGTATAACTAGTCATGTGAATAATTCCAAAGTAGTATAGCCATGTGCGCCTCTTTAGTATAGTCATGTGCAAATCCAGCCGTTCACATGTCGACTTTGTACTCTAAATTACTAGTCACTGGTAGCTCTCTACTTATAGTAGATATTTCTATTACAGTTCTCGCTCTGTTTACATCATGTACTTTCTTTCAGTTTATGTATCGTACTCTCTTGCATGTTTATATTCTCTAACCTGTTATGATCTGCGTGAGATGTATTGTGCTCGCTCCCGTCCTGACTGGACCTGTTGATAAATTTTACAGATAGCCTGGAGGTTGTCTGCTAGCCTAGAGGAGACACAGTAGAGGTTGTATAGATAGCTAGGGTTTTGTTCATAGCTTATTTTCAGTTGTCTTGAGTTGTATTTATGGGTTACTGTATTTGAGCTTGAGATGTATTTCTAGATTTGTGTATCTTAGACACTTAGAATTCTATCTGCGGTATCTCTTTTGGATTTCATGTTTTATCCATCTTTATCATGCTCTACCTTAGATGTGATCGAGACTGTATCTGCTATGTCACCTCCATTCGGAGAGTATATACTGTACAGGTACCTTTATTTTGTTAGATTTTGACCTAGGACAGCGTTCTACCGCCGACACTGCGGCGTAGGCTGGGCGCTGTTACGTACTCGTGCCCTTACTCTAGGGTGCGGGTCATGATACGTTTTTAGTGGTGGCCCATGCAGGTCGAGTTTGTGTAGTGACATTCGAACTAGAGTACCACTACAGCCTGCAGTAGAATTAGGATATATTTTTGAAGGTACTCAATCACAGTTAGGATTTCTTGAGAGATTCTTGGGACGACCCTTGAGAATCTTATTTTAACTTCGATTTGAAAAACTCTTCTTCCCTTGATTTGATTTATCTTTACTTTCTGTTGTTGAACTTGATTTTGATGATGATTTTGGAGTTTTGAATCTTGATGTTAGCTGTTGCATCCGAGTTTGTATTTATATGATTTGATGGATTATTGTTCAGTTTTGAATCTTGATGTTCGTTAATAAATTTAATTTTTGGGTATCCATTGTTGATTTAATTTAATTTTTGTCAAGATGAAATCATATGGGCTAAGTCATCTAAGTTATGGAATCTAGTCTTCTACAGTCACATTAGCCAGCATGGTGAGGACATATAATCTTATTTTGGATATATTTCTCGGGTGTAGGAATTTAAGGTTTTCGCAGCCAAGCTAGCGGCATCGCAAAAATTTTAAATACCATGATTCTAGAGGTATGTGCCTAAGTCGATGACTCTGTGATTATCGTAGCCTTGCTTACTAATATGACGAGGATTTAGAGTACCATAATTTTGGATAGACGCATATGATTATCAGATTATACCTTAAATATTTTTGAACATGTTTTCTCTACTTTTGTTCCAGTCCTTCAAAAAAATTATTATTTGTTTGTTTTGTTTTGCTTCTCATTATTTAACTTAGGAGTAGGTTTAGTTGTTTTTATAAACTCTTGTGTAACTTCTTGCTATGAGTTTCTTCTTAATACAATGAACCGATGATTTTGCTAGACCTTATCTTGTAATTGATATTATAGTTCTGGGTTTCAAAATGGTTCCTTCTTTAAACAGATAAACAAAACAGATTTTATCGTTATTACTTTCTTGCTATTATTCTTGTATTAAATAATAATAATAATAAAATTGTCTTGATTACGTCAATCACCTACTTTGCAATCTTGGTAGGAATCTAAATGTTGGTCTTGATGTAGAATTTAATTTTTATATTAGGACATGAGAATATATATATAGTGGACACAGACTCTTTGCCTGACACGTATGCATGCTACACTTTGATTTTCAACCTATCTAAATACATATTAATATGTTGTTGATGTTTAAATTTTCAAAACCCCAATATTTTGATACAGTACAGTAACAGAGACTGGTTCTCTGCATTTCCAGTTAAAATTTGTAATTCAAATATAAATTTTATGTTATTAGTTATGTTTACATCACTGCACATGTATGTTATTCATAGGGTTTCAATTCAAAAAAAATTGGTTGAGTTTTGTGTTTGAATTTGTCAAATCTAAGACTGTATGCATATTAATCCTTAATACTGGATTCCAAATGTTTAGTTCAATTTGCTGTTTTATTTTTAAAAAAATGTAATTTTTGGAGCTATGTACATTGTTGTATGTAGGGATATGATGTTAGGTTTATACTCTTACATGTTAGGTTGTGATAAACATTGGGTTGGTTAATATTATACTGGTTTAAATGTTAGCTTATTTCAGATTCTTGTATATAAATGCTGAACTAAAACTGGGTCTAACCTTTCATTACTAAAGCTATAACCCTGTATAGTGACACCCACACTCTAACATAGTATACACTGCCATGTAACCTAACCCTTCCTCTCTATGTTATGTTCATATATCTATATTGATATATATAGAGTTTATACATACATGTTATAATGTATATAGATACATAACTAAATCTCTACCTCTTTATATATACATATATACATGGTTAGCCATGCAAGTTATGAGCAAATGAGTTGTGTATTGTAGATTGTTTAAACAATATGCCATGATTAGTGTAACTTGATAGTTATTGTTTGAAACCCAAATCCTCCTATGCACTTTCATGTTTCACATACACAAATGCCTACTATCTAACCATATGAACATGTCCACATACACCCATACACACACGAACCACATAACCTTACATAATGCTAGCTTTTCCTTCTCTAACACACTCTCTCTCTCTCTCTATAAATAAATAAATAAATATATATATATATATATATATATATATATATATATATATATATATATATATATTATATATATATTGTGATTGGATTTCAATGCAATTGACTTTCATTCTTTAACTTTTGATTGTGATTTTCTTTGAATAGTACCCCTTTAGATAATTGGTAGTCATCTTTATTTATTTTTGATAAGTACCAGTTTCATATAGGATGGTAGACTACCTTACAGTTTTGATGATTGTTATTTCTGTATCTTTTCTAGTTTAGCACCTTAGATTGCTTGTGTGTTTTGATACCCTATGACCGTTTTGGTTAGCATGACTAGTATACCTAGATGAGACTTCACTACCACCGTATGCCATGACCCTGTATGTCGTCCTTTTAAATTATATGATTTGTTTAAGTTTTGGGACTTTGATTGTGGGGGTTTGACCTAGAAGGAGTATGAATATTTTAATTTCAAGGACGAATTTTTTTAAGGTGGATAGATTTGTCACCCCCAATTTTCAGAAATAAGGGTATTTTTGTCATTTTATATTTTTGAATATTTTTGAAATTTATTTTATTATTTATGATATTATTTTGGGGTTGAAATTTATTTTATTATTTATGATATTGTTTTGAGGTTATTTGAGTCGGGTTCGAATTTCAACTCAATCCGACTTGAAACGGGGACCCGGGAGGTAGTTGACTCTAGTGGGACCCACACACTAGTTAGACATGGCCCACATGATATTAATTTTAGTCCACATGATATTAATTTTAGTTAGTAGTTAGACTAATTATTTATGGATAGGTTTAGTTTAATTAGAGACTTAAAACTAGACTAAATTGACCTCAACCTTTAACCCATTCCTAATTTAAATCAAATAGATTAGTGGAGGGCATTTTGGACATTGAAATAGGGGACACCTCACCCTTTTTGGGCAGCCACCTATGGGGGGATAAGGAGTGAGTCACTCCTTCATTAATTTGTTTTCATCCACTTTCTCTCTCTTGTTCTTCCCAAAATTAATTTAGAGAGGAACCTCCATTGATTTCATCTCCAAATCAACCCTTTCTTCCACCAAATCTTCTTCATTTTTCCTCTACTCCATGGTTAGAGGGTGCTAGCCAAGTTTGGGAGGATTCGGAGCTCGTTCATGTCCTTTTAGAATCTCTACGTGTCGGTGTCGTGTCGGAAGGATTTTCCTTTGAATCTCTCTTCTGGAAGGTATAATCTCTCCTCTAATCCATCCCTACATGCATATAGAAATATTTTGAACCCATAGGAATGACCCCCATGGTTGTATCTCCATTTGTGTCCATTTCGTGCCCATTTGGAGGTCATAGGAGTGTCCTTTGTGTTGTGGTTGTTTCCATGTGGGAAAACCCCAAATTTGGACACACTATGTGTTGTTGTTATGTATGAATGAATAATTACATGTTTAATCTCATATTTTTGTATTGGAGACGTGTTCTATAGTGTCTCATATATATATTAGTGTAGAGAGTGAGTTCTTGATATATTATGTTATATACTTGTGTTTCTTTTGTCTCAAACTACCTAAATTCGTCATAATATTTATCCACGTTTTAGTAGCAATAGCAACTTAGAAATGACATAACTTTTAGCTTAAAACTCCGATTTATCTCTCATTTTTTTAAAGAACCGTATCGAAGTTAGCTTTCCAAATATATATTTTAATAAGCCAAATTCGTTCTGAAACTTTCTTTAAAATTATTTGAGTGTCAGCTGTACGAAAGACGAACGTGTTTCGGTGTTTTTTGCGATTCCGGGAGCTTCCGGACACGAAAATGCGATCCGTTTAAAGTTTCGGAAAGCTAACACAAAGATCTATAACATACTTTAATCCTAGAATTTAATGAATGCTTAATTTATACAGTATTGATTTTAAGTAGAAGATTACTATACGACATATGCTTTTTGTGTATCCTTGTATGTACAAATATGTATGTATGCATGTGTGTATATATATATATATATATATATATATATATATATATATATATATATATATATTTGTGTGTGTGTGTCTGTGTTAAGAGAATGTAATATAATATAGAGTATGCATAAATGATATAATGTATAAAAGTATATAATATATTCAAATATGTATGTATAGGTGCATGAATGAATGAATGAATGCGATACATGAATGAATGGATGAAATGAAAGCATGTGGGTAATGCAAGGTATTGAAACATGTATGCAAGTATCCATATGTAAGTAAGTAACGTAATCAAGTATGAATATATGCTATATATGAATGCCAACATGATAGGAATGTATGATGCCATATTAGCACTTAGCACCATGTTCATATGTTAAAACCCCCTTCTACATGTTGACAGTAACCCCAAGCATGAATACACATAAAATCTACTTACTGTTATGAGTAAACCCTTTGATGTATAAATAAACCCTTTTTGTTATGATTAACACCCACACACACATGCTAAACCTATGCTTTATATGTTATTTCTTCTATGTGACACAATGAACCCTTGCTAAATGTTATCCTTCTAACATAATACCCTCACACTTGAACACGTTGTACTGCTATGTACACATTGCCATATCCACATTCATGTATCACCCACTCCTTGTCTTTATGCACCTTGCTTGTAATAAAAATATATATGAATATATATGTAACTTGTGTTTGATAACTTGTGTAGCTTTGTGATTTTGTGTGAGTGTTAGTCTAGGCTTGGTTAGGCCTAATGAGACTTGTTAGTCTAGGTTTAGACCTAGTACTGCCTAGTTAACCTAATTTGACTAGTACGGTTGACCAGAGTTGACCAAGAGTTGACTTTGACCTAGAATGACCTAGAATCATGTAGAATGCATAGTAGAGCTTTATTTTACCATTTTGGACTTGTTGTGACTTGTGCTGTTCTAAATAGGAGCCAGACACCTCTCCTCGGATAGTACATTTTCTTTGGACATTCAGATAGCAGGCGAGTACATTCTCTGATCATTTTATAACTTGCTTAGAATTATATTCCTGCTCTAGTTTACCTTATTTGATACTGCAACGATATTATCATGGATTGGTACTATATGGATCCCTACATTGAGATGTTATCCCCTTCGGAAGCATCGGATACATTGTGTCATGTGTTTCATGTACATCGTGTATTCCTCGCTCTCATGTTATTCATGTTATCATGTGCTTCATGTTCGTTCGTGCTCGCTTGTGTACTCTCATGTGCTATCATGAATCGATCATGTTTCCCATGTATCTCATATATAACCTATATTGCATGTGCACTCATTTATGAGCCTTCATGTGAATTTTATGTGCACCCATTTATGGGCCCCCATGTGAACTTTATGTGCACTCATGTATGAGCTCTCATGTATACTTCATGTTCACCCATTTATGGGTTTCATGTGAAAACCATGTACGTAACATAACTTATTTGGATCCTTGTGTATTGATTAGGGTATGGGGGAGTATAAATAGTAATGTGAACAATTCTAAAGTAGTATAGCCATGTGCGCCTCTTTAGTATAGTCATGTGCAAATCCAGCCGTTCACATGTCGACTTTGTACTCTAAATCACTAGTCACTGGTAGCTCTCTACTTATAGTAGATATTTCTATTACAGTTCTCGCTCTGTTTACATCATGTACTTTCTTTCAGTTTTATGTATCGTACTCTCTTGCATGTTTATATTCTCTAACCTGTTATGATCTGCGTAAGATGTATTGTGCTCGCTCCGTCCTGACTGGACCTGTTGATAAATTTTACAGATAACCTGGAGGTTGTCTGCTAGCCTAGAGGAGACACAGTAGAGGTTGTTTAGATAGCTAGGGTTTTGCTCATAGCTTATTTTCAGTTGTCTTGAGTTGTATTATGGATTACTTTATTTGAGCTTGAGATGTATTTCTAGATTTGTGTATCTTAGACACTTAGAATTCTATCTGCGGTATCTCTTTGGATTTGTTTTATCCATCTTTATCATGCTCTACCTTAGATGTGATTGAGACTGTATCTGCTATGTCACCTCCATTCGGAGAGTATATACTGTACAGGTACCTTTATTTTGTTAGATGTTTGACCTAGGACAGCGTTCTACCGCCGACACTGCGGCGTAGGCTGGGCGCTGTTACGTACTCGTGCCCTTACTCTAGGGTACGGGTCAGGACAAGTACATTGATGATGTACTGACCCACGTTGGGGCAATATTACAGGTATTTGCTTGGGGGAAATCCTGTGAATCAGTACTTGGCATCGATGAATCGGATGGGTGTGGAGAAGCTCATCTTTCAAGACGATGTCTTCTGCTATACGGGACATAATGTATGGAACAGTAGAACTCAGTTGTGTCAGTGAGATTGTAGCCATATTGGCAAGTTCATGTAAAGAAGTCGGTATATTCAGTTGTAGCCTAAAGGCAAGTGTATACATTAAGTTGGCTATTTAAGAGCCTTGTAATCAGTTGTAAACTCTGTATTCCGTTGCAAGTCTTGTAATCCATTTTGATTATCAATAAAGAGATACATTTCTTCATAAATTGGGTGACTTCAATTTATCTGCTTGGTTCCGCTGCGTTGTCGATATTTTTCTGAGAATTACCAGGAACTGTAATGGTTTTGCCTTGTACATGTAAAACCCCCTATTTTTTAAAAATTATATTTTTATTTTATGGACTTAAAAGAATTTATCCAATTTATGGTTTTTTTTAATGACCTTAGCCATTGTTGAATTTTGGAACACGAGACTACCTTGAATTTTGGCACGGAAGATGTAGCAGTGTGCCTTCAGTGTACCAGTCATGCCGGGGAAGCCTAGCCATGGTGATGTCCAAACTAGGAAAAATAGACCAAATTTTGAATTTACTTATTTAAAGTATTTTAATTAAATATTATTTATATATTGATTTTTAGACGGCCCGGTTTGTCCAGTTCAACCCGAATTGGGCCCGAACCAAATTTAAGTCCAGGTAGGCATGTGGTGGGACCAAAGTGGCCATGTAAACATATTTTATGTACTTAAAAATAATTTCTAAATTATTTTAGAATTTCATGTTCAATTTTAAATCGTTTAATTATTTGTGCAATTATTGGTATTTTATTATTTAAATAATATTTTACAAAATAGTATATTTTGTGGACCCGTAAAAGGTGTGCGGTATAAGTGCACCCATTGGAACAATTTTATTAGTTTATTATTGAAGTTATTTTTGGAGATTTAATAAACATGTTTTTTCTATTTAAATATTATTATTATTTTGAGTTGATTTATTAAAGATTGAATTTATATATGTAGATATGTTTAAATACATTAAATAATTGGATTAGATAATATTTAATTTGTTATTGGATTTTAAATAGATTTTGGTGTATTTATGGATATATATATACATTATACATATATATTATATATATTTTATATATATATATATATATATATATATATATATATATATTATATATATATATATATATATATATATTTTTTATAACTATATATATATTATATATATATAACATATATATATGTTATATATATATATATATATATATATGTTATAAAAAAAATAAATATATCTATATATATATATATATATATATATATATATATATATATCTATATATATATTTATTTTTATTTTTATTTTTTATAACTATATATATATATATATATCTATATTATTCTATATATATATATATATATATATATATAGTTATAAAAAATAAAAATAAATATATATATATATAATATATATATATATATATATATATATATATTAATATATCTATATTATATATATTGAAGTTAAGAATAAGAAAAGGAAAGAAAAAAAAAAAAAACAAGCATTGGTGGTCGGCCCCACCATTCAATGGGGGCCGAACCCCTTTAACCACAACTTTGTTGCTGCTGGTGTTGCAAGCAACCCACACCAAACCAAAAAAAAAAAAAAACAACTTGTGGTGCGCCCCCCTCCCTTCATAAGCAACAGCAGCCCCAACTAAAGGGTCGACCCCCTTGCAAGTAAATAGTTGTTGGTCGAACCCCTCCTTACTCTTAGCACATAAATAATATATAGTTTACATATATATACAAAACCTAAAAATTTCTTCAACTCCTCCTTCCTCTCCTCCTTCCTCCTCCCCACTCCATGGCGAAGCCGTGCTCGCGAAGAAGACAAAGGAACCATCAACAACACAGAAATTAACAAGATCCAACTTCTCCATCAAATTTCTCCTTCAATTTTAGTCCCTTTTAGATCTGTAAAGTCGTGTAGAAAACTCACATGACCCTCTTCGAGATCCTCCATGTGGATTTCGACATGGCCATCCAACTTGCTCAAAAAATCGAGACGAAGTTGGAGAAAAACCCACTTTTCTGAATATTAAAAACTGTTTTGAAACACCAACTTGTCGGCCACTTTTCTCGCTGTCCATTAAACTTTCATAAAAAATAATTGAAGATAGCCAAAGACAACCTAACCGAGATTATAATGCACCTTCTAGATTCACTTTTCATCTAGTATGTATAAAGTTACACGTTGTTAAAGTTTCACGAAAATTATAAATTCTGTTTTTAAAAAAAGTGGAAAAACACCTGATACGGAGTGCGCCCCGACAAACCGGACGACGTGGTCGCACACTATATGCATCGAAAGGCGCGTATGGACGTTGTCGACGTGTGGGAACTGACGGAACTCGATTTCGTTGCATATGCGCGACAAAATCAGTGCGTATCCGTCGAGATACCCCCGCATCGACCAATTGCAAATTAAGTTACAACTTTGTGCACACTCATATCGCGATGAAACTTGCGCCATTGGACTCGAAATATTTTTTGGTCCTGTGAGCCAAGTTTGGTCCGATTCTGAGACCTTTGATCGGGACGCTATTTTGGCGGGCCCACAAACCCGCTCAACGGGCGATTTTTGTGCACAGCCCACCGGAATCCAAAATTGGACACACCATTGGGTCGTCTCATCAAAACAAATCTGTAGACATGTAGTTTGACGACTTTAGAGACCGTAGATATTGTAACTCCTTAAAACTAGTTTCATATATTTTGAATTATTGAAAATTTTCTAGAAAAATATTGTTATTAATAATTTTTCTTCTTAAGTAAACTTGTTCTATTGGATTTGGTAAGTATATAAAAAAAATTGATTTCAATCTTAGATTAACCTTATTTTCTAAAATTAAGATTTTTCTTTACTAATCCTTAGTACTCCTAACGTTTTCCTGATAACTTGTATTTGTATATTTTGAATTACTCTAAAGGCAATTGTTAATGAAAATGTTTTCACTAAAGGTTATTAGAGATTGATTAACAAGGACACAAATCACAAGTCTGTCATCATTTCTTGTAGTTATTAGAGATTGATTTATAATTTACAAACAAAATCTTGTAATTATTGTTGCTTATTTTTACCTACAGTTAATCCAAGTAGCTAACAAATTCTGTTATTTAATTAGTTGTTTTAAGTAATATTAAAGTTAGAAATCTGTTAGAAATACTGGTGAAACCTTTTGAAAATTTTAGAGGTAATATTTGAAAGTTTGAAAACCATTGCGATTGAAATTATTCAATTTGAAATTCTGTTGGAAAGTGTTTGATTTTGAATTTTGAAATCTGTTACTAAACCTATTTTCTAGCCCTAGATCTATTGTTATTTACCACAGTGCCATTATCCTAATCTGGGAAAACACCCCCAGATCTACTCCTATTCACCACTTTGCCACATTATTTTACTATATAATTACACGTTTCCCAATACATTGACACCACAGTACACTCCCCCTCTCTCTCTCACTGACACGTCACCTCACCTCTCTCTCTCCTACAATTTCTCTCTCCACTCTGGAGGAGGCCGAGCTCGCCGGAGCTCCGTCACAGCCCCCGCTACGCCGAGGAGCCGCTCACCGAAGTGCCACTGCCGGACCACCGCTGTCATCTCCAGAGCACCGCCATCTGGGTTCTCGTGCTGACGCTCGCGCAGTGAGCCATCTCGAGCGCCGAGCCACCGTCACAGCTCTCGAGCGAGCCACCTCGACTGCAGCCGCCCACCCCGGTCTCAGAGCTGTTCTTCACATCCCGAGGAGTCTCGTCACCGTCGACTGCCTCCTCGTGGCTTGTGCCACCGCCATAGATCGGAAGCGCCGTTCGATTTTCGACAGCAGCATCTCGGGATCCGCCCTGGCCGGCTCGTCCTCACCAGATCAGGAGCCACAGATCTCGCCGCCACTTTGAGACTCGTCGGAGCACTTCCGTCTAACCGCTTGGACCGCCGCAGCGCCGCCGTGGATCGACGACCCCGCCAGGCTGGTGAGCAACTCATCATCGGCCTTCTCGAACCCCTTCTCTTTCCTATTTTCTCTGTAAATTAGGCTTTATTTGTGGGTTAGGGTTTTGTGACCTAGATCTAGGGTTTTCGTCGGAGGGTTGTGTAGATCTAGGGTTTCGGGTTGAGGAAGAAGAAGGGGGTTCGCTCGTTGCTGGACCTAGGGTTCAGGCGAGGACGGGTTAGGGTTCGAGCTAAGGAATCGAGATTTAGGGTTAGGTTTTCTAGCACTGGGAAGAAGACGAAGAAGGAAACCTAGGCTAGGGTTCTAGGAAGCTTAGGGTTAGGGGTGGCTGCCTCGCCGGAGAAGGCGAGGTCTATTGCCGGAGTTTCGCCGGAGAAGAGACTGGAGCTCTCTCGAGTCTTCGGCCAGTTTTGAAAATTTCGGAGGAAGTATGAGAGGAGAGAGAATGTATGGGATTAATATCTCGAGCAGGTGGGCCGGGTTTAAGGGCCGGGTTTCGGGGCTTCTACATTGGGCTGTGATTTAAGAATAAATATTAAGTTAAATTCTTTAGTTAACAGAGAGGGCTGAGCCATTGGGCCGGGTCTGTAGGCTGGGTCTGTGGGCTGATGTATATTGGGCTGTTTGGGTTAAGAAAATTAAGGTTTAATTGTTAAATTTTTAGGAAGTTGGGCTGGACTGTGGGATCATGGGCTGTAGGTGAAGATTTTGGACTGAATGTGTTAGGCCAATTTTACATTTTCTTGTAATTATTCTTGTTTGTTTTAGCATCTCTTTTAGCAGTAAAGATTTCAGTTAACTAGTGAATAAAATTAGTACTATTCATAAAAGAATTTGGTAAGGCTTGCTAGAATAATTAGATAATTTCTAATAGTTATTAATTGTACTTGGTAATAAAAGTGTTTAGTAATCATATCTTAAATTTTAAATTGATTAATAATTATGTTCTGTACAACTAAATTTTTATAAAAATAGATAAAAAGAATGTATATATATATCTAGTTGTTTTATTTAGTAAAATATTAGACTTAAATATTGGTAGTAAATTCTAATATATCAAAAACGTATTTATTTCAAAAATGCTATTTTACTTACAAAAGGTTTCTAGTACGTAAAAATGATATACTATTATTTATTTTGATTCAAATTATATTATTTTCTAAATACTGTTAAATAGTTTTAAATAGTTTCTTAGTTAAAGTTTTAGTAGTAATCATATCTAGCTAATGATCATTATTCAAAATCCTAAATAACTTGTACAAAACTATAACAGGTGATTCATTACAACCATGCAGTACTACTCCCGTGCAACCAAACCGAGGCAAGTACACTGACTTGACTTGTACCTTGTTTTCTGTCTTACCTTCATGTGCCATGTTCTCATATCTGACACGAATTACACACGATTGTCTTGTACTCTTGTTCATTGTTTGTACGTCATTGTTCATTGCGGGATTGGGGAAAATATTAGCTTTTGTGTGACCACACCCAATATAGTTTGAAGATAGCCTAATCGTACACATCACGTACATGAAGCCGTACCATGTAGAATTGACTCATTGATTGATTGATTGATTGTTCCTAAGCCGGTCACACATTAGTTTTAATATTTTAAAATTGTCACAATTGCATCATTGATTGTCGTGATTGATTGCCTTGTACATTGATAGCCGTGTTTATTGTCTAGCATCTTGATTGTCATCCATTGCCTGCAGTTTACATTTTATTTCTGGTACCACAGTTTCAGTTTCATTTTATGTTCTAGTTTTCTGGTATTCCTTCCCTGTACTCTGGATCACATTATATTGTATATTGTCTAGTCAGGGTTGTACTTTGCTTTTTCCTGATAGGATCGTTGCAGGTGAGTGGGAGATTACATGGAGCTGGTGATGCTTTGGATATTGCAGCTTTTTATTTATTTCAGTTTATTTTCCTGGAGATTGTATCTTAGAGATTTATTATTGTATATTATTTCATTTGGACCGAATTTGTCTCCGGCTGAGTTTGTATTTTAAAACTTGATGGATATTGGTGATTTCTGGGACGTTTATAAAAGCTGTGTTTTGGTTTACATTACATTGTGACTTTGAGTTTTCCTTAGTATTGTACAGCTTACTTCGTCGTGTCCAACGACGAAGGCTGGGCGTGTCCGACTCGTATCCGATTATTCGGGAGCGGGTCGTGACATGTTTTTAGTGGTGGCCCATACAGGTCCTATCCTAATGACACTTAGGTAAATAAGTGTTATTGGGGGACCAGCGGAAGCTAAGGAAAACTCATCACAGCATAGGAACCGCGGGAAAAATGGTTTATGATTTATAATAAATGGTTTATGGTTTATGAAAATGGTTTATGATTAATAGTTTATGGATTATGGTTATTATTTCAAAAATTTGATTTACTTATAATTTTAGGATAGTTTGTGATTTTTATAGGATATAGCAATCAACAGTTTATTCTTTTGCAGGCGGTCGCCACGACGAGCACTGGGACCAGTGAGCAGCCTGCACCCAGTGCACAGGAGCTTGCACTGCCTCCGCCGATTCCACCAACGATGATGTTCGATGGCACGCAAGTGATGGCTATGTTCCAGCAATTCATGGAGGCCCAGAATCAATAGGCGGCACAGTTCAGAGAGACTCAGATCAGCAGCCGCAGAGTTCAGAGAGACCGTCATCGACGCACTCAGGACCAGAGAGCCAGCAGCACCAGCTCCACCAGCACCGCCGGCACCAGCAGCGCCGAAGCCAGGAATTGCCAAGGAATATCAGTTCCTCTGCCCGATGGATTTCTGGGGGTGAAGGGATAGTCTACGCAGACGAATGGCTGGAGAATGCTGAACGGTCATTGAAGTGGCGAGGATCCCGGATGATTTGAAGGTCGAAGTTGCGAGCATGCGACTATTCGACATCGCTAGGGCCTGGTACCGGGAGGAGCCCTAGTTAGCAGAGCCCGGAGTTTCCTGGAAGGACTTCAAGCGCTATTCCAGGAAAAGTTCTTCCCGGATGTGGAGCGGGACGAGCTTAGGATACAATTTGAAGCATTGAAGCAAGGGAATATGTCAGTGGCCCAGTACACATCCGAGTTCACCCGACTCAGCAGGTTCGCAGAGAACCTAGTCATCACGCCAAGGACAGGGCTTGGATGTTCAAAAAGGGTCTCACCAGGAGCTACGTCATGCAGAGCTATTAGTCAGGCCACTACATATGCTAGCATTCTTAAAGTTGTTCAGGGAGTGGAGAAGGAGATGGATCCGAAGCTCAAGCGGGACAGAGATATTGGCGCCAGCAGTTCTCAGGGTCCACCGAAGCGGGCCGACGCTCAGCAGAGGCCACCTCAGCATTAGCGTCATGTTCGAGCACCGACATCACCGAGCAGCAGAGACAGACCCTGACCCCGGTGTACCTTTCTTGCGCATACTGCAAGCGACCGGACATCGTGGCGAAGAATGCCGCAAGAAGTTAGGACAATGCTTGATTTGTGGATCTGCCACTCATCAAGTGAGGAATTGTCCTGCGGCTTTCACTCGTCAGGAGCCAGCACCAGAGCAGCAGCAGGAGGACCCAGTTTATGAGGATCAGTAGTAGCTGCAGGAGCGCGCCGTATGGACTGTTAATTTTTTTCTTGCTTGTAGTAGTTGTATTTCTTTATATTGCCTATTTTGAGGCTGTCTCTGAATTTTTCTTGCATTTACAGTCTTTCCTATTGTCTAGTGGCTACTCGTTAGTCCTTGTTATTTACTACATAAATAAAACATCTAGTTTTCTGGTTGCCTTAATAAATTTTGTTGATTTTATACATTGCAAAATTCTAGAAATTTCGAGGACAAATTTTTGTAAGGGGGGTAGATTTGTAACTCCCTAAACTAGTTTCATATATTTTGAATTATTGAAAATTTTCTAGAAAAATTGTTATTAATAATTTTTTCTTCTTAAGTAAACTTGTTCTATTGGATTTGGTAAGTATAAAAAAAATTGATTTCAATCTTAGATTAACCTTATTTTCTAAAATTAAGATTTTTCTTTACTAATCCTTAGTACTCCTAACGTTTTCCTGATAACTTGTATTTGTATATTTTGAATTACTCTAAAGGCAATTGTTAATGAAAATGTTTTCACTAAAGGTTATTAGAGATTGATTAACAAGGACACAAATCACAAGTCTGTCATCATTTCTTGTAGTTATTAGAGATTGATTTATAATTTACAAACAAACTTTAATTATTGTTGCTATTATTACCTACAGTTAATCCAAGTAGCTAACAAATTCTGTTATTAATTAGTTTTTTAAGTAATTATTAAAGTTAGAAACTGTTAGAAATACTGGTGAAACCTTTTGAAAATTTTAGAGGTAATATTTGAAAGTTTGAAAACCATTGCGATTGAAATTATTCAATTTGAAATTCTGTTGGAAAGTGTTTGATTTTGAATT